>CM045762.1:87627553-87809336 GCA_025200525.1 Camellia lanceoleosa | reverse complement strand
CACGACAAGCAAAGAAAGCAGAAGTCGCAAAATAAGAAACCCTGACTTGCGTTTCTTGTATGTTGTTGATGTGAAACCGTAAAAAATGAGTTTTTGTTATAGTGACCCTACCGACAGCTCTCCGAGGACCACATCACTCTCAACACCCAAGAAAGTGGCAAAAGGAGACTAAAAGCTCACCCCAACTACATGAGATTATCCCGCGGCAACAAAAGCTCCTATCCTTTCGGTCACCTAGAAAATAAAACAATCACCGCCCTAAAAGGGTGCACACACCGTAACCCTCTAGCGCTAACGATTTATAATGACTCTATGGATGAAACAAGCAATCCATGTCAAAAATGACATCAAAATTCAACATATCAATCAACACAAAAGCAAAAAGGATGTCATTGCCGATCGTGCAACCTCTATCTCATAACCCCAGAGCACTAGTCCAACATAACTTCACCACCAGCAGGGTGGCTCTACCTGTGAGTAGAGATACTAATTGAAGCCCTTCTAACTTCCCAATCTTTGATACAAATGCAAGCAGAAATGAAAGAATGAGATGCACGGTATCAATCAACACGTGGCAATAGAATTACACAACAAGAAGTTATCTCTCACTCACAAGGAAGGTCTTGCGGCAACAAATCTAGTGTGTGCTAACGACATGCACATCTCTGTAGGTCTGTACTCTACTGCACACCTCTCCGGGAGCATAGTTTGAAACACTAAGCCCCGCGAACCAAACAAGCTCCTTGGTTGGCCTATCGAGGACTAGGGCGGGGTGTAGGCCTAATGGCTCTGTGTACTACCTCAGAACTAGGCACCAGGATGTACCTTACACTTCATTTGAGAGTACATAACCTCCTCATCATGCTTACTGACTACCCAGCATTGATGATGACATATAGCGGTTGCCCATCTCTCGACTCTAGCTCTAGGACAAGCCCTTGCGAGACAATGCAAACTATTGCCCTCATCCTCTCTGCTACAAACTAAAGACTTGCTGGCCCGATTGTCGCACCGCCTTGGAAACAAGTGATCCCCACCTTGACCACCTCTCCTTAACCCGAGAACTCGATGTACAGAAAGGTGGATCTAGGCTGGGCTCTATAGGGAAACTTTAAGTGTGGGGTGGGAACCCCTCTACCTCTTGTTGTCCACTGGTCTCCTCCTGAACCTCTTGACTCCTCTACAGGAGTCTCTCATCTACTCTTTCTAACCTCCTCAGTGAATCACGGTCTCCAAGATGAGTCCTGCCTCCCACAAGGCATCCGTAGTCCCTAATCATGGACCCAACCACTTTGAAAAAAGCCCAATCCTCAACTTCTTCTCGAACTCAATGCAACGGCGTTCCTCATACTTAGCCACAGGAGTTCAGGGTGCAAACCTCGATAAACTAGTAAAAAGAAACTGACCTCAAACTCGGCCACTAGTGTTTTTAAAGCTGGCAGGCTTGAAATTGCTCTCTCAACTTCTCTTTAGCAATGGAGGCAAAAACTTGTCTGGAAGAAAGCGTGACAAAGGCCTCCCAAGTCACCCCAATGTGCCCACATGTACTTCCATCTTGACCCGACATCTTCCTTCAATTGGAAAGATGCAAGGTCGTCTTAGCCTATCGTCCTCAATGCCAAACATCTCGAGCGTTTTCACTACTCTTGCTCTAGCCACTCATCTAACCTAGTGGCTCATTTGAATCCCCAAAACTCATCTGATTAGACCGAAAGAACTCCTTCTTGAGAAAAGACAACCATGTCTCAACAACATGGATGCAGATTTGATTCTCGACTCTGAGAATTTCTAAAAGATTCCCACAAAGCTTGGGCATTTCATGGGCCAAAGCATCCATGACCGCTAACCAACTAGTTCGGCCACATTGGCACGACCAACCCCTTCCTCATGTCTTAAAATATTATGCGGTAATGGCACCTCCTACATGCGGAGCTGCCATACCTACCACCACCATGTCCCGTCTGACATCCTAATAAAGGAACACAAGAGATTAGCACATTTACAAATATGTAAAGCTAATTTACTAAGCGTTCTAATGTGTGGACAACAATTAATTAACTTTACATAAGCAGTAGTCACATAAACACATATGAACTTCCTTTCTAGATAATGATCGTCGCGATGTTACCAAAGTTTCAATTAGAAATAAGCGTGATCAAAGTACTCTTCTACTTGAGACTTCTAGAAACTCATAAACCAGTTAATATCTTAGAAATTTAACTTCATATCCACTTAGTCACATAACATGTTATCACATAGCATACCGGGTTATTTCTGAATTTTAACTAGCGAGATAACCCATTGTGGTAAAAATCACATCCCACGATCCTAAAGTGTTAGAACTGTAGCTTTGATATCAAGTTATAATGCCGCGAAATAATAACCATAATTCATCGCAGAAAATTATTAAGTAATAATACAATTCTGAATATAGTATCCTTCCATTCATATGATGCCATTGTACAAAGGTAACACATGCGATTATACATTCATAAGTCCTAACCACGAGATCTATAACATGTGCTACAAGTTAAAATCTGAAATAAGTTAAGCGAGATAAATAAATGCCCTAATGGCTACAATTTTCAAAACGATAATTCGTTACAACAAAATGATTTTTGACTCAATACAGTTTAAGCCCTTAAGCTTGTACAAAAATAATTATAACAATAACAAAAGAAAGCTCTTAGCTCAAGTCCTCCCAAGTTATGGCCTTGCGGAGGCATCATCGATACATGAAAATGGTTTTCACATAGGGTGAGCCAAAACCCAGTAGAGATACTCTAACACAATGTATAAATCTTAACAAAGACATAAAGCGAATGTATATGCAATGCTTATGCCAAAACATTTCATATCTCTTTTCAAAACCATGCAATGCTAGGTTTATACCACAATTCTCAAACGATGTCATTTACAATAAGCAGAGTAATGGATACAAGCCTTTAGGAATCTCTAGGTATACAAGCACTACCAAGTGCCATTTTTACGATTACTAATCGAAGGCTTGGTATCTATGGCGTGGGTTTCTCACCAAGGACACCACAGTAGCAATAATTCCACAACCACATCCTTGCAATTCACCAAGATATTCACTCCTTTTACGCAAACAATATACATTTATGTTGTGTTAAGTATGCAACAATACTCGATGCAAATAGATGAAAATTTGGTTTCAATTCTCCTAATTCTCTTGCAATTTCTACAACAATCATAGCGATCATCCACCGATAGCCCAAAATAGATATCTCTAAGCAATTAGATAATTTCTAATAAAGATAAACTTTCCAAAAGTCTAAGATTGGAGTGATAATGCATATCTAAGCGTACTACCATCATCATCATCATCATCATCATTCCAACTTTATAAAGCCCAACATCATTTCTATTTCCACTTTACTAAATCAAATATTCATATTTAAGGATAAAATCCATCATTTTATCACCACTCAACCACATTTCTATTCCTGACCACTTTCAAGAACCCATTTGAACACCTCATAGATTTCAAAACCAAAACCCTAAATTTTATCCAAAATTCCCAAATCACAATATTGTTTAGAAAAGAAAATAATCAAGTTAAAAACCATACAAAAGTGAGGAGAAATCCACACCTCGAAGCTAGAAAGCCAAGAGATAGAGTGAAGAAAATTTGGCCAGTGAAAATCAACTTCTTTCGAGATCAAATGGAAGCTTTAGGCAAGCTCTACCCTTTTTCCCAAAGAGGCAATGGTGTGGAAACCGACAAATGATAGTGTATTTAAGATTTAAAGATGGTTTCTAGGGAGAGGAAGAAAATCGAGGTTTTGTAATGTAGAAGAGATAAGAAAATGACTCAAAAAGTGACCTTCGAGGAATTGATATATCGTGCACCGCTCAAACAGCGAAAACACTACTCGGTGACCAAATACAATAAGCGAGATCGCTCAAGTGAACATGATTATCATTTCGGCGCTTAGACATAAACGAAGACACAGCTCGAGCACAAGAATGGTCGATTCGAGCACAATGCACCACTTCTAATAGTTCGGACCGTAAAAGTTAAACTGGCGTAAGAAGCGTCGTCAGAGCACAAATATCAAACTCTCGATGGTTTATAGGCGTAAAAGGCAGCTTGAAGCATAAAAAAGCTTTGCTCGAACAAACAAGCAAAATTTTGGCAAAGACTCATTTGAAAAATGGACTACCCGACCTATTTAGGATGTAACCACAATGCTCGCAACCCAATTCAACAAGGAATAAAATAAACAAGGACATAGAACAACCATTAAGACAAAGAATCCTATATCCAAAAAATAAGCAGTCGAGATCTAAACTAGAATCACTATAAAAATCTTCATCGCCTTGTCATGGTAGAGTCACACCTTCAATTCTGAAATCTTTGTTAGTTGGGGTGAGCTAATTCCTAATAGGAAATACTATTAACATAGCATATATATAATCAAGATGCATATGATCATGCCATGCACTTGTTAGGAGTAAAATCCTTATTTTCTTTTTCTAAAACCAAAAATGTTCAATGCATGATTTTCATTCAAAGTCTCATCTACAACCATGGGGTGGTAAATCCACTATAGTGTCCCAAGCAAAGCCATAAAACCATACATACATATATAGATTTATATACAAAAATATTCTCACATTTGTCGACTCTAAAAAGCAGTAAGGCAATGGGCACCCAAAACCTTTCCCTCTCTACTTTCGCTAACTTTTTGAAGCTTGATGGGCTTGTGGACACTCAAAATCAAGTTGTCTACATTCTCAGAGCTTCTGTAAATGGCGGATGTAACATACTTGAGGGTACCCATGCACGTTAAACAATTTAGACTTTCAATTTATTCAATCTAGTCTCACTAGTGCAATGTGAAAGCGTAGATGAGAGTCAGTTAGCAACTTTATAGAAATCTATTTTATTGCAAACATTTTCCAAAAATAGACTCGTCATGGGATCTCATTCGCCACCTAATATTTTGTAAAAATTAGGAAACCCGTGACTCATACCAAGGCTATTGTTCATCATAACCAAAGGATGCTTGGCTCGGAACCATAGGTATGAAGGGGAAGGTCATTAGCGAAAACGCAGCCGCTCACTAGATCAAAAGATTGGCCTTTACTAAGCCACGATCGATTTTATTAACCTTATATGTTCATATTCAACTATTAATAAATCCTAAAATATACTATGTGAAGCAAACAAATATAGACTATATGCGTCCATTTTGGAACAATTTGATTTTATTATCTTGAAAATGTTTTGAATAGAGCAATCATTAAAATCAATTTTATTCCAAATTAAATAACATAACCTTCATCCATGGCATGCATGAGAGTTATATCAAATAAGCAACTAGCTACAAGGTAGGATGCTAAATATAGTATAAAAATACACAAGCGGAATGCTAAAGCACAAAAACTTACATATATTACCAACGTCCCTCTAATAATTACAAAACAAAGTTAGTAAAATATGCATAATCCTATATACAAGATCCTAAACTAAACATCCAGCTTCTAAAATATATGACATGTGAATCATCTCAAGACATGAGGTAGCACACAAAATCACATAATAATCGATTAAACTCATGGATGCAAATTTAGTCGAATGTTAAGGCATAAAACATGGATGCAAAGCATAGATATGATGAAAAGCATGATATACTACATATATACGAGATAAGGAAAGCAAATAAAAACGAGAATAGAAAGAAGTGGGAGCAAAGAATTATTACATCTTTGGAATATTACATATCCAAATAAAGGATAAGAGGAATAAAAATATACAACAAGATATTCTCTGTAACATGCCTGGGGGATACCCGTGTTTGTTAAATAGTTCGGACCCTTGACTTCTTTGATCTAGTCTCATGAGTGCAATATGAAAAATATATGAGAGTCAGTTGGCAACATTTATAGAGAATCCATTTTATTGCAAAATCTTTGTCAAAATGGATTTGCATCACTAGATCTTAGAGTTGTCACCAAATATTTTGAAAAAATTAGAAACTTCGTGACTCATGCCAAGGCAATGTTAGGTCATAACCAAAGATGTTTGACTCGAAACCTTAGGTATAAGAGGTGAAGGTCATTAATTGAGCACCCCGATCACCCAATAAAGATCACCTCCTACTAAACCATGATATTACTTTTATTGACTTTATATGTTCATAGTCATTATTAAATAAATACTATAATTTACTATGTAAAGCATACAAGTATAGACTATGTCACTCATTTTGGAACAATTTGATTTCATGTATTTTGAAAAAGTTTAAAGATGTACAATCCAAAGGAATTGAGTTTACAAACAATGAAAAACAACATCATTCCAAATTAAGCGACACAACCTCCATCCACTGATATTCATACAATTATATCAAGTAAGTACATAGCCTCATGGTGAGATGCTAAACATAGTAAGAAAAACACACACAAGTGGGATGCTAAAGTATAAAAACTTACATATTCACCAATGTCTTACAAGCAGGTTACAAAAACAAAATCGGAAAATATGCATGATCTTATATACAAAATCTAATGCAATTCACTCATGAAATGCAACTAAAAGATTAAACTTCTACTATATGACATGTAAATTTTCTCAAGAATATGAGGTAATGCACATAATCACATAAGAATTGATTAAATCCATAGATGTAAACTTAAGCTTAATCAAGATGCATGAGACAAGTGGATATAATGAAAAACAAAATATGATGCATATTCAAAGGAAAGCAATTAAAAAATGGGATAGAGAGAAGTAGGGAGAAAAATTATTACAATGCTTTGAATAAATAATTATAAACCGAATGAGAGAGGGAGGAGGAAAATAATACAACAAAATAAATAAATAAAAACCTCACAAAACACTCAAATGAGAACAAAATACAAGCTTCATGCACCATGGAGACCACCGGAAATCAGTATGTTCAATACCGGAAGGTTACTCTATTTCGTCTAAAAGAAGCTAACCGGCTAGCCATATAGGTCAGCCGGTCGGTTGGCTGGCCGGCCAGCCGACTAGGCCTAACAAAACCTATCTTGTTGCAACACCAAGAAAAGAAACAAGCAAAGAATATGTAAGTGGCTCAACTAACCACTTTCGGTTAGCTTACAACAAAACTAGTATGAAATTAAAGCAAGAAAACAAATATAACATCAAAAATGAAAGAAAATGAAAGAGATTGAAAATTCACCTTCCAAAGAAATAATGAACTTCTTGATTTCCAAACTTCCTTTTGATCACCCTCAAGGTTGTGAATTGTGTTCTCAATCCTCAATTTAAGAGCTAGAAATTTGAGCTAGAATGATAGTTTTGGATAAGTGTGTTGATCACTCTTTGATCTTCTTGGACTTGGCAAGGATTATTCAAGGCTTCAAGAATTGGTTTCAATGAGTTTCTTGAGTAGATTTTACAAGGGAAGATAAGATGTATAGGCTAAGTAACTTCACTAGTTTGGCAAGATAACTCTCTTGTTTTCAAAGCTTTCTTTTATTTCTCAAGTTCTAACTCAAACTTAGCATTCTCTCTACTCTTCTCTCTAATTCACCTCCTCTCTATATTCTCTAGTCCCTTTTCTCTTTACAATCTAATGTGTTTATAGGCAATGCAAATGGGCAATGGTGGAAGACAAAGTGTAAGAGTAATGCGGCACTAGGAAAGATAATGGAGCAAACGAAGCACTAATTGAGCTACTGGGATTATTCTCAATAGATCAAGCAGTAGTTAATGGAGGATGAGTAGATATGCATTTGGTGCAAAAATGGGTCAGAAAATGGGATAGTAGAGTGCCCCACATAAGAAAACCAAGCCCACTGCTTTACAGGTCATGACCGCGAGGAACTTGGTCATGCCTGCGGTTGTCAGGTGGTCGATCGACCAATCGATTGGCTAAAGGAAAGTTTGCCCATTTTGCTCTGTTTCACTCTGGTTCAGACCCATTTTGCTCCAGGTGTCCAACATGACCTAAACACTTGATCAAAGTAGGCTTAGAGTTGGGAATAAAGTTCAAATTTCATCTCTCTTACCAAGGATTTGTTAGAAACGCATTCTGATTATCATCATCGGGTAATCAAAAGAAAGCATTCAAGCCTTAGAGCCAACCAAAATGAGGTGTCTATATCCTCACAAATCTCTCTTAAACTAAAAGAAAAATAGAAAAACAGGAGCTTCAGGGGGGCTTCGGAGACGATCAGAGACTGTTTTGCTCATCACCGAGAGGTTACTGGGTTCTGTCTAGGAAAAAGTGGCTGGTTGGCCAAAAGATGAGCTAGCCAACCAAAAAGATAGCAGGCCGGCCAAAAAAGCACCCAAGTCGTCAAAATTATTATTGGAATGGTGTTTTTAGGCTATTTAACAATGTGGGGGGGAGGGGGGAGAGAGAGATATACAACTCTCTGTTTTTCTTTCTTTCAACAACACTCACTCTCTCTTAAATTAAGGCTCAAGAATATGGCTCAATCAAAATTTTTGGGATGGTTTTGGATATATGGAACTTGGTATATCATTGTATGTTGAAGAAATAGAAGTTTTGGTTCAAAGCTTCAAGTTCTCTCTTTTCCTATCTAACTCTCTTCTCTTAATTCATTTCTCTTCTTAATTTCATCTCCCTTCATTCAGACCTCTCTATCTCTATAAGCAATTAAGGAATACTACAAAGTCAAGGAGAAGGTGGGAGACAAGGATGATAGGGTGACAATGGTGGTTAAAATAGATGCCCTCTTTTGGGAAGAAGACAATCTCCCTTTTGACAATGGAGGCCAATGGAGGATAATAGAAAAGGGTGGGTGTGTATCTCGTGCATGAATTTATCAAGAAACAGTTGTAATGGTATGACCCACACTCATTCAATAAGAATTCTACCAAAACAGCCATATTTCTGGAAAAATTAGCTGGCTAGCCAATTTCTTGGCCGGCTGGCCAAAAAAATAGATCGTGGTTGACTATTTAACACGAAACAAGATTTTTTGACAGAATTATCATCCGTTCCTCCTATTTCCACACTCTTCTTTGCTTGATTTCTTTAGAAAAATTTTCATTTTAAAGTTTAAAAGTAAGTCTCGAAACACAACAAAAATATTCAGAACAAAACGCGGAAAAAAAGGTTTCGAAAGAAAGTTTTGAATGAAACTTAAGCACTTGGCCAAAACAGGGCTTAGCGTAGGAAATGAAGCACAAATTTCATATTTCTTATTGAGAATTCTGCGAGAAACATATTCTTGCTTTCATCATCAAGTAATCAAAAGCGCCCAAGTCTTAGGGCGATCAAAATGGGGTGTCTGATGAGGCTCGTGGACACCCAAAAATCTTCCCACATTTGTCGTGATATGCCCAAGGCAGAGCAATTGGGCACCTTGACTCCCCATGTAGGTACCAAATACAACACACAACCCATTACCAAAACGACTCAACTATCCAGACTCATATGCTATTTACCCCCTTGACATTTTTCAAACATCCACAAGATTAAAAAGTCACATGAGAAAATTATAGTGCACAACATGCATAAGTTTTCAAATCCAATTTTCCTAAGGTTTGTTCAATTTACAACAACATTTAATAGTATCAACAACAAAGGGTTTCTCCAATCCCACCATTTTCCACAATCGCAATATTCATTTATATATCCAAGAAAATTCAGTAATCTCATGTCTCAACACCATTTCCATAATCATTCACCCAATTTCAAGATTTAAGAGTCAATTTGGCCAAACCCATTATTAAATCAAATTTGAAAACTAGGGCTTTTGGAAAAATTGGGGCTTTCCTCTCCTTTACACATGAAGAGTCAATATTCACCATTTCTAACAATAACCAAGAAGGATATGTATAAACTTTTCCAAAACATGGAGTAAAACCCCTTTTTATTCATCAAACCCACTTTATATCACAAAATCATCTCACGCATTACTATAACTAAGAAAATATCACATATATATCTCAAATCATAAATATATCAAGTTAAAAGTACCCGTACCTCAAGAATGGAAACAAGAAGATGTAAACCCAAAGAGAAACCTCGAAAAAATCGCAATCCAATAGGTCAAAACTTTGATATGGTATATTGATGTGCAACAAATGGCCCCAGCAGACAGTGGATTCCATGCATTTTTTTAAAAAAAATTTAGAAACCATTCATATGATGTGTGAAATATGGTATTGATGACAATGTCAATGCACTTTCTTCTCTTTTTTCCCTTTTTTTTTTTTTTTTTTTTTTTTGAAGGAAGTGATATTTACGCGGTGTTTGATTGGAGGATTTGGGAGGAGAATTAGACAGGGAAAAGGAAAAAAAATAAGTGAAATGTGAATAAAATATAATTACATTTTACCTAATTTCATACACCTTTTCCCTTTCCTATTTCAAATCTCTTTCCAAAACTCCCAACCAAACACTGCGTTAAGAATCTAACGTAATCTTTTAAGGAAAAGGCCAATGGCAAAAATTATATAAGAGAAAGGAATAAAGCAACAAGATTTATTTAAGAGGAGGCAAGTTTTGAATGAGACCACATGAAGCATGGGCCCTTTAATGCAAGATCTATGGTGGATTCTTGGTGAAAATATATGAAATCAAGGTTTGGAGGTTTAGGGTTTCGGTATAAAGGAGTGGGAAAGAAGAGAAAAAAAAGAATGAAAAGTTCGCCAAAAGTAACTTTAAAGGGCCTAAATCAGACCCCGAAACAAGTTTTCCAATGGTCTAAGTTTTTGGGTATGGAGGACTCCATTTTGGGTCATTACACATCATCAAAGAAGAAACCACGTAAACTATCGAGCGAGTTCTTGAGAATTTTCCACAGTTGCCGTCGCACAAAGTCGCTTCAACAATCTCAACAATACCAAGGTTCATTGTGATCAACATAATAGATATGAGCACACCATAAGAAAGCTGTCGTACTTGTCTTTACCATTGTAATCATTGTAATAAAAAGCGGCCACGAGACAATTTTGCCACAAATTCGTTGTAAACAATAATTCTAGAAGCGGAGGAGGACAAGACAATCACAAATCAACTCCCGGCCTTGGCGGTCACCAAGGCTAGTACCATAACCAGTCCATCGGCCGTGCCAGTGCCACCTCCCATCTGTTGTGCACGGCCCAATTCAAGCGATCAACCAGGCGCTCTATACTAGTCTTTCAGATCAGCCAACCCACTCCAATTTCTCAAACCATAATATATTGAATGGACTTACACCAGATCAATACCGGCAGACTTGCCGCAACTATATCTATAGTAAAATCACAATCATCTTCAATGCATATGCAAATCATTAGGCCAACTCTCTTCGGATCAACGTTCCTGTAGATACTCCACAACAAAATGGAGTAGTTATGCATAAGCACCACCATATTCTCCTTGTGGCTCATGCTTTGCATTTTCAGGCTAATATTCCTTTGCAATTTTTGAGGAGTGTGTCTTAGCTGCAGTCTACCTCATTAATTGATTACCCACTCCCTTGTTGTCTAACAAGTCACCATATGAATTGTTACACAACAAAGCCCCCAAATTCAATCATATTAAAATTATTGGCTGCCTATGCTATACTCTGATTACTCATCCTTTACACAAATTTGATTCTTGTGCCCACTAGTTATCCCATTGGCGAGAAAGGATACAAGCTTTATGACTTGCAAACACATGAATTTTTTGTTAGTCGCGATGTCTAGTTTTACAAAAATATTTTTCCTTACTCTACCACACCACCGGCTCCATGAGCGATAATAGAGTCTTACCCATCTCAACTCCAGAAATTCCTGAACCTATGAACTCCACCATAGACTCTAGTTCTAACCCATCACGCTAACCTTACAAACACCACTTCAACCCACCAACATCTCCCACGCATCTCCTCTCCCATAACTAACATGTCTTCTCCTAGACCCGGATCAACTCATGCTTCGCATTTCTCTATACCTCTCAATCCGATCCCTTCTTGTTAGCCAATTAACCCACTCCAAACATGTTCCTACATGGCACAAGGACTATCATATGATCAACACAACATTTACTTGGGCTGATTCGCCGACTCAGCGCCCTCTGCATCTCGAGGTACTCGATGTCCTTTATCTAATTATCTTTCTCTTTGTCGTTTGTCCCCATCTCATTGTGCTTTTTTGCCAAGGTCTTTGGACAAAAGAACCTACTTCTTATGCTCAAGCCATTTGTGACCCGCATGGGCAACATGCCATGCAAGCGAATTGGAGGCTTTACAGCGAAATAAAACCTAGTCTCTTGTGCCTTTGCTTGGTCATAAACCCATTGGCTGCAAATGGGTTTATAAAATCAAGTATCACTCTGATGGTACCATTGATCAGTATAAGACCCATCTTGTTACCAAAGGTTATACCTAAGTCGAGGGCCTCGATTATCTTGAGACATTCTGTGACGACCCCGACATGCATATCATTATTTTATATTATATTATTAAATGAATTTGCCTTTTTTATGTGCCTAATTTTTCTTATATCTGTTTGATTATGAAATATCTATTAGAATACTTGTGTTGAATCAAAAATTGAAGGCTTAAATAACTTTATAAACCAAAATTGACAAGTTCACATAGGATGACATAATATTTACGACTATTTGGGGAGTTTAATTAAAATTTGATTCATATTAAAATAATTAGAATAAATCAATTAGAATTAAACTAGATTAATTAACCTTAAGCTTACTTAATTAGCCTAATCTAATTTAACCTATATATATATATGTTATAAGTGAGGTTAAACTCATTTTTTTCATCATCTTGGCTGAGATCTAGAGAGAGAATGAGCAAACTCTAGAGTGGGAGAGAGAGAGAGAGAGAGAGAGAAAAGGAATTGTGAAGGATTGTAAAGAATATGAAGAGAATTGAAGGAATTCGTGTTAGAATTCTTCAAATTCAAGCTCTAGGTATGTTTTTAACTCCTAATTCTAGAATTTGACCCAATTAAAAAGAGTATTCAAGATGAGAATTAGGATCATGTAATGCAAAATGATAGAATTAACTTAAAAATGATGAGAATGGGTTAATTATGGACATGCATGCATATTTCATCATTTTGAGTTTGATTTTCCAAAATCCTTACATGCATGGAGTTCATACTTGTTATTTTTAAGAATTTAAACTCAATTGTCCATGTTTTGATATTATGGAAGTGATAAGGTTGAATTATTTGCATGCATGGTTGCATTATGAAGTTTTGAGTTTGATTTTGAGAATTAGCAATAGTTTTGAACAAATGGTTTCAGATTGGTTGTGTTTTTATGTTTTCCAAAGAGTTTCCATGTATTTGGTCCAGCCATGCAAGCTTTTGAAACTTAAATTCATATTTTGGAACTCAAATTCTGTTCTGAAAAATTCAGAATTCGACCTCATTGCTCAAGCGGTGAATTTACCGCTCGAGTGCACTTTGCAATCATTTAGAAGTTTTACAGAGTATTGAGCATCACTCGAGCAACAAAGAGTCCATTAGTTTTCATTGCAATTGGCTCGAGTGACCATCAAGCCTAGATTTTGAGAATCCTGCAATTTTGTAGACCATGCAGACCGCGATAGCGACCTAAAAGTCTTCGAGCAAAGCCCTCTGTTTAATGACTTTTGAAAAACACTTTCAAGTGCATACTTTCATTCTCATGATTTTTTATTCATTCTTAAGAATTGTTTAGACATCATTAAAGATTGAATAAGATAGAAACGCATTTAAGGAAATTGAATTAAGATATAATGTTTGTTTAGTCAATGTGTTTCAATGTGTATTGCTATGTGTTTTGTGTAGGTCCAAAGCTTTACATCGATTACAAGCCCACTATGAGTATTATCTCTATAATTATATGTTCAATATGTATTTGAATTGCTCAAGAATGATATTTTGAAATCATAGTTTGTTTATCTATGAATGAATGTCCTTTAAAAATGTATTACGTGGCATCCTTTAGTAAAGCCCTTGCACAGTGGATATAATACAATGGCCCATGGATTAATTGAAATATAGAGATCTCGATGTTAGACCCTAGTGGTCCACATTGAATTACCTGTTGTGGTTCTATTGTTTGACCCGTTGTAGTCCCATTGAATTGACCTTGATGGTCTTATTGGTTTCGACATATTAATTTATTGTTAATCTATTGGATGTTACCACGTACAATGATTTGCAATTAAGATTATTTTAGCAAATGTTTGATATGATTGAATGTACTAATTGTTTTGGAATTAAAAGATATGTTTTATGAAATGTTGGACTTCATTCATTAACCTTTTATATTGATGTTACTCATTGAGCTCTAGCTCACCCCTCTTCCTTATATATATGTAGGTGAGCATGTGGATCACCAAGTCTATAGTTTCTTTGGGAGTCCACTCTCTTTTGTGAAGTCATTCAGGAAGTGCCTCAGTGTTGGGGTGTGCTTGGTCTCTAGTAGAGCCGAGCTTTTGTCAGCCCCTTTTGCATAGTTCTTTTTATTTTTGATATTTGAAGAACATGTTATATATATATATGGTGTTGAAGTTGAAGTTTAAGGATATTGTAGATAATGTTATGGAGTTTCTATGAATGATTATGAAGTTTATCATATAAGCATAGCTCAATGGACTTAATTTATTATTGTTGATTGCTTCCGCTAAACCTCGCTTATTATTTAATTGTTAATTTTGTTATTGAGGCTTTAGGTAATCTATACTACTAAAAAAAGTACTTTTTGCGACCACTACATGCCGTCGTAAAAAATAAAAATACAGTCGCAAAAAGTTTTTTGCAACGGCCCATGCGACAACAAATGGGGGATACAAATACGAGGGTGGCAAATACTTTTTGCGACGGCAAAATAACGGTTGCAAATTATTTACGACCACCTAACCTACTTATTGCATCTACTATTTTGCCATTGCAAAAAAATAAAAATTTGCTTACTACGTTTTAGCAACCTTCTTGTTACTGTTGCAAATAGTCTTCATTGACATTTGTCACAAATAATTATTTATGCATTTGTTCCAACAAAAATATCAATTGCAAGCACCAAACAAAAATTCTTGGCGATGACCTTCAAATCATAATTACATGCATACTCAAGAATAAAAATTATATTTATATAAAAAATTAAAAAACAAAATGAAGTACTTCAAGTGTCAATGTTCAAGAAGAGTCTCAGGAGCCTTATTAATCCATTAAGCTTCAAACAAAACCAAATAACTAGCGTCAAACAAAGCAAAAAAAAAATACTATATGAAAAACTCCACGCCAAGTGGAGATGTTCAATTAAAGAGGAGCAACGAAAATCCCATTCTCCCGTTGCTCATTCCACTTCTCAATTCTGTAGTAATTAATGCAAAAAGAAAAATAAGAAAATGATAAAAGACAATTTCAGAACATATACTAAATTAGGTGCCTTTAATTTTTATTAGTTTTACAATAATCAAGAAAATATCGTATGCATCAAAATGGTTACAAAGCATAGATTTCCCATTTTCTTGATATAAGCCTTAACCATTACATTATACTTTGAAGTTACTTCTATATATTTATGTTGGGACTTCACAACATTCACTCTCCAACTTGAGGGGAGTGTTAGAGAATATATGAGAATATTGTAATATCCCACTAATATTTCTTTCCTTTTCTTTTGTTGTGGATCTTTTCCTTGTAAGTCTAGGATTAGTCTTGTATATATATTTGTATCTCCGGAGCTCGAGGGGGGTGCCCCCGAAACCCCCGAATTCCCACTTTAGGTAAAAAAAAACAAAAAAAAAGAAAACAAAAAAAAAAGAAAACAGTTTTCCGAAAAAGGAAATTAGGGGGATTAGGGGGAAGAAAATTAGGGGGATTTTTCATTTTCCTTGTACTAATTACTATGAATAATACAAGGAACTATTCTTCCCACACTATTTTATTAGGAGTCTATCAAGGATGAGCTCCTAACATTTTTTCATATAATTACAAAGAGCAAAGCCAACAATATTAAAACAAACATGTTATGTTAATCATTTATTTATTTATTTATTTAAGAAATTTACTCAAATAGAGACACTAGAGAACTCTTGCTTCTTTAATTGAAAAAGCCGCGGATACTACTCTATAATTATCAAAAGCTTCCCAACAAAGTGTTAAGGACCATTTTCAAAGACCTTCTTAACTATTTCCGCATCTTTAAAATTAAAGATGAAAAAACCATCGTTAAGAGTTGTATTTCCATGTTTACATTCTTTCACACCTTTCCAGTACATTGCTTCACAAAATGAAATGGAAGTTTTTTTGCCCATGAAATAGCCGACTATTAAAAATTATGACTAGATTATAAACATATTTCCTGAAATTTGCTTAAAAAACGAATTATCCTTTTATGATTTTGAAAATTACATTCCGCCTCTTAAAATTTCTAATTTCATAACAGATAGCCCCATTTTGTTAATATTAAGTTAATTTACAGTTTTTAATAATGTCATAAATTTATTTCAATTATAATTCAAGTAATTTATTATTATATAGGAGAACAGTTAAAAAGTTTATTTGTCTAGTTAATTCTGTTAGATAAAAAATTATGACAATGAGATATTTGTAATTTTTTTAAATTATCGAAGGCAATCCATATTTTAAACAAATTCAGAAGATGTATTTGTAATTTATCCTAAAAGTATCAAAAACTTGAACGGAGATCGATATAAATAAATATTTTTTTATATAAGCAAAAATAAGATTAAGATGTTAAACAAAATAAAAATTGTATGGTACACACACCTTAGTTATGATTTTTTAGATATTTAGCTATGATCTATTTTGGTGTCAGTTATAACTTGGTTATGACTAGCTATAGATATTGTAGTGTTAATTATGACTCATTGTCATATTATTTATGCCATTATTTTAGTTACACCTTATATGATGTTTAGTTATTAACTTCTTTCTTTTATTTTTATTTCTTAGTTATGACTATCTTAAGATGGAGTTTTGAAATTTGTGATGATAAACTACACAAATGTAATAACACATAAGATACACACTCTTTAAAGCATGTATTGCATGACTGTTAAATAAAATAGGAGAATTAACACTTCAGTGTATATTTATTCAAACAAATTCAAATTAATGGTAAACTTTAAAAATTTTAATAATTAAAATCATATACGTTCCATTAGATTAGTTAATAATTATTTGTAACAGAACACCGTAAAAGGTAGCTGCAAAAGTATAATGTATTCATGAACCAGTTGAAATCAGTATTGTCCAAATCCTTTTTTAGAGATATTAGGGCCCTGTTTGGGAAAGGTTATAAATTGGCTTTTTAGGTTAAAATTCACAAAAAGATTAAAAAAAAAAAAAGGGCTAAAATAGCTAACAAGATAAAATGTCACATCAAACCCATAATCATTTTACTTTTTCTCTTAAAAACATCACATTCAATTAAAAAAAAAAAAAAAAAATCCATCATCTTCCAAAATACAAAAATTTTAACCTATTAAAATAGCCAAAAATTAAAATAACCTACTAAAATAATCAACTTTCCAAACAAGGCCTAAAAGGGACAGTGACATTATCCCCCCATGTTTGACAAAATCAATGCCAAGATGTTGGAGACTTGAATCCATTTGGGGACTCATCAAACTAGAAAGGATGTCACAATTATTATGTCAATTTTCACGTGAAATGTGTTTATTTGTTTAATTTTATCTCTTCATAAATGAAAATTTCAAACGCAATCTTAGGTGATCTTGTCCAAGTTAGTGTAACATGTCACAATTGGATGAAAAATAAACTAAGGTGATGTTTGTTTGGGTAGACATGAGCTTAGGATTGGACTAATAGTCCAATAAAATTATTAATCCGATGTTTGGTTAAACAATTGAAGTATAGACTAACAATCTATTCCGATATGATATCCCACATATGATGGACTATTCAATCTCACAGAGGAAGGTGGGATATAAATTGGAGGACTAAGTCAAAGTTTAGATTATTAGTTTCTCCTTATAATCCTAACTCAATCCAAACATAGGATATGATACACAATTCAAAGGGATTCGTATTCCTAGAACTATTAGTCATGGGAATACTAATCCAACCTAATCCAATCCGTCCAAACAAACATGGCCTAAACTTTGTTCCATTCTACCCCTTAATAAATGCAGCTTATGTTATAGTTAACTATAGAGTGAGAAGCGAATCACAGTTGCCTTCTAAAGATTTTCAAATGCTAAGATGATTCCAAAAAATTATGAGTTCGACCATTGTGGGTGTGAGCTATAACAAATAGGTCCATTATTTGGAGAAATGGGTTGGAAAAATACCCAACTACAAAGCAACCAAACAAGTGTAAGTAACAAAATAGCAAATGATTAAATAAAATTTCATCAACAATATAAATAAAAAATAAATAAAAAAGGAAAAATAAACATCTACGGCAAATTGAAAGGAGGCTAAAAACTAAATTATAACAGTAGAAATAAAACCCAAGAGAATAGATAGGGTTGGTCTAACATTTTTTGAGGGCTTGGTGAAATTTTAAAGTGAGGCATTTTGTATTTATAAATTTTAATAATAATCTTTCCTATTTTACTTTCATTTCAAATTAATTTTTATTCCTTTTTGTGATACGAAATTACTAATTAAACTTTTTGCAACGAAGTTTTTTTTATTATGACATTTTCAATTGATAAAATAACTAATCCATTTAATTTTATTTTATGACATAGCCAAACTTAGGTAGGATTTTATCAATTTTAATTTCGAAATTTTTTTTATAGGTAAAATTTTGTATTCATCATTAGTCTTGTTTGATAGATGCCAAAGAGAGTTTTCTAAAATTTCAAAATTTTATAATAAAAAAAAAATGGAGACATTGATGAAAAGTTATTAAATTTTTAAGTTTGAATCCATTCCACATATGAAAACAATGTGATGCTGTTAGGGGTGGACAAATGTTGGGTTGGGCCAACATTGGGTTGGGTTTCCATGACAATTTTATGTTTCAGAAATGAAGTTTCACGTCATTGCCTCTTTCAAATAGCTACCGGCACTTCCAAATCCATCACTACGACCGTCCAGATCCAAAACGAGTCTTACCATTTGTAAACACACTCTAGATCTTTGATTTCTATTCATCATCTATCTCTTTCAACTTTTTTCTATTTATTTTTTGTTCAAAATAGTTCGATTTCGCTATCACACAATGAAATTTTTTCGTGACAATAAAATTAGACTGAAAGAAATTTCACTCAGTAAATTTTACTCAATGAAATTTCTCTAAGTCTAATTTTACTGTAAGAAATTTCACTTTGCGAGAGAGTTGCCAGAAAATGGACTAGCGGTGATCATTGAAAGTTGTCACCGATGGTCAAAGGTGGTCGCTGACAACTGGAGGTGGCAACCAAAAGTGACAGTGGCAGTGGCAGTGGCAGTAGTAGTGGCAGTGCTAGTTGGAGATGGTAGAATAACAAAACTTGACTAAATGTAATTGGAAAATTTAGTCAAAACCCCTCCATTAGACTTTTATTTGGTGAAAAGGACAACTCAATTTATTTTGTTTTATAAATCTCCTAAGAAAGAGGCACATAATTGAACAAAGACAAAGTAAAATATCTTTTTTTTTCTTGGACAATATTGTCAGAGTAACATGTTATTATCAAATAGAATAATATGTTACAATTTACACTAATTTCAACAGCAATAATTTTTTTTATTTTAAGAATTTCATAATTAACATAGATCTTATTTGATAAATCTTGATGAAATTTTTTTTAAAATACTAATTTTATTAAAAACTGACATGTAGATCAAAAATTATATTATTTTACAGTTTAATATTTTAGTAATAGTGATATGTATTAGACTTTTCAAGAAAAAAATTTTGTGCTTGTCCTTAATGAATTAAAGTTTTATTATAAGAGGGTTTTGACCAAATCCCCAAGGTAATTTTGTCCCAAAAAAAAAAAAATATAAATATAAATAAATAAATTAGTGTCCTTAAACTAATAAATATATTTTAGTTGTCCTTAAATTAATATAAAACATTTTCTAGGGAGCTAAATATAAAAACGCTTTCTGTTTTTGTACTATATTTTCGTTAATTGTGATATTATCATTCATCTATCTTGACATCTGTGGTGAAAGGGTTTGGAAATACTCTTCAGGATCTTGGTAGACGCCAATGATCCTCAGCTAGTCACCTGCAAAGATACAAATACTCTGGTCGGGGGTGCCGGAATTAGCACTCCGACGGACAAGTTAGTTCTTCTCCTCAAAAAAGCTTGTTCACTAAGTTTTTAGAAATGATTCTTACATACCTTTACAAATCTGGAGCTCTTGTATTTATATCCATCCTCTGGGCCTCGGGGCCTGGGTTTACTTTTTCAATCATTATCTTTTCTTCTATTCGGCTCTAGGGATCCTTCCACATTCGGCCTATCTTTCCTATTCGGCCCCGTATCCTTGCGGGATATCTGCCGGCTAGCGTCAAGCTCCTGAAATATACCTCCTTTATCCTCACCAATTATTCGGCCACCACAATTGCCCTCCAAACTCCCTGTTGACGGCAGTTAATCGGCGTGTTTGGTTTAGAATTTGAGAAGTTTTAGTGTCAGGCAGCTTCGCGTGCCCCAATATATGTCAGAAGGCGCGCACCTTTTTGCTCATTATTACGTTTTCCCGCTCTATTCATGTGTATCTCAGCATTTATTGCGATTTGAAACTTCGGTCTTTTCGAATTCTCATTTCATCGATTTTCTGAGACTTTTGGATCGCCAGTGCATACCCCTCCGCGACTCGTGTTTTCTGCAACTTCTTTCCGTCTTCCCCTGTCTCATCTGCTCCTCGTAAGTTTCCTTATCCCTTCTTTGTAATCCTATTTTCCGTTTGCTATTTTGGCTTCGGCGAATACTTAGTTCTTTGCTAAGATGGCCAAACATTTGAAAGACCTCCTTTCTGAGGGTCGTATCTCTGGTTTCCGGCAACATTTTTCTATTCCTGACGACGTCCATTTATCCCTTGTAATGGACAACGCTCTCGACATGGAGAGGGAAGACCAAAACACGATCATATTCCCTCTTTTATCCATTGCTGAGGGCGGAGTTCGTTTCCCCTTACACCCACTTCTTAGGGCCGTTCTCCGCTATTGGGGTTTGATTCCTTCTCAACCCAATGTAAATTTCTTTCGAATCATCATGGGGGTAGTAGAGTTGAATCGACGCCTTAGGATCAACCTTGGGATTCCGGCCATTCGGCATTGTTACGCCTTAGCCAAATCCTCCGATTATTTGGGCGATATTTTCTCGGGCCAAAGATCTTGACCATCATTTGGTGACCATGCTTGCGATTCAGTAAGCGGGTTGTGACGTGATGGTCAACGTCCGAGGTAATTGGGAGTTCGCTGAAGGAGATGATCGCCTGGACCCTATTCCCAGACATAAGGGTGACCCAGGTTGCCACGCAATGTCTTGTTTGCTAGACTATCTCTTATTCGGCTCCTTTCCCTAAATCGCTTTTTATCTTCTGCAGGTAATAGGTTGAAGAAAATCCTGACTTCGGTTGACAACGTGGTTCTTAGAAATCAAGCGCACTCGAATATTTGACGCCCAAACGTACAACAGCAAGGGAGAGCCGCCCATATTCTCCTTCGGTACGAACCCACTTACACTACTTTCTCGGCTGGAGACAACATTCCGATTCCATCCGGCAATCAACAGCTCTCGGCCCTTATCTTCCCCTTCAAAAACCTTAGGCGGTCGGTCGTAGATTACGATTCGGGAAAGGCGTCGGCCGGTTGTAGGGGTGATTCCGATCCATTTGAGTCTTGAGGGTTGTAGAGGCGACAAAGGCCGTCGCTTTCGGCATCTGAGGCCACCGAGCCATCCGCCTCGGAGACGAGCAATTTCTCTTCAGGGATATTTTTGCGAATTTGGGGATCTACGGCGATTTTTGAGGGTATAGCGAAGGAAAGCCTAACGCAGATGGTACGTAAAAAGAAATGCCGGCGGATGGCGCCCGAAGAAGGCGAATCGCCGCATCGGATCCCAACTTGATCAAGCCCTTCGTACCCGTTTACGAGGGGCGGTTGAGGTTCTTCGTCCGTCTGGGAAAAGAGGGAAGTCTGGTAGATGAGCCGATTAGGAGCATAGCCAAAAGCGTGGTGTCGAGGGAGAAACGAGTTCTGAAGCTGGCCCTGGTAGCAAACGACCTCGGCTTGAAGAACTAGACGTGACCGCTCCGTTTGTTATTCAGCCGAAAATCAGGGGTGTGCCGATTTTATCCGACGCTTCGGCCGTCGAGGATCCAGCCATGGCTCTGAGCCTGGCAGCTTCAATTTCACTGCCGGCTGACAACAAAACCTTCGGTGCCATGCCTGACATTATGGTCGTTGCCCTAACTGCTCAATTGGCACTCCTGGTAGGTCGCCTTAATCTCGCTCTTGTTTGTTAAAAGTGTCTAATCATACCGAATTGTTTTGCAGACGATCGGAAGGATCGCCGACTTGGGTCGCCGCTTGCGTGACGCTCTCGGGAGAATTGACCATTTGGAAACAGAGTTGCAGGGTTAGAAAAGTAGGGCCGAGTTCGAAATTATGAGAGCTGAAATGGAAGCCTTGTGGAAGCGGAGAAAGAGAGGGCACGCGTCAGCCGAAACTTCGATGTTGATCTGAGGGTAGGCAAATCTGCGAGAAATCGCTTAAACTTTCAAAGAAGCACTTCTTAAGCAGCTTCGCTTAGAAGCTTAAGGCGAACCGAATCGGAGGCCTTTGAGGCGGGGAGGCGCCGCTCGACGGAATATGTTGAAGAAGTGTCCAAATTTAAGAATCGGGTTCAAACATGGGTGGCTCAAAGCCCTTCTTTGCGTGAGATTACATTGGATGTGCCAATTCCTTATGAGCAGGTGGACGTTGAGCCACTTGAGTCCGATACCGACGAATGATCTCAAAGCCGTTTACTGCGCAGGCGTCTTTTTGTTTTTATTTTGCTTTTTGGATAGTGCTTTGTTGGTTCAGGGTAGTTTTCATGTATAATTGGTTAGCATCTGCGCGCAATTTATCAATGAACATTTCCTTGTAATTTTTACTACCATCGCACATTTTGTATGAAAGAATTCTTGTAATTTTTGCTACCACCACACACTTTGCATGAAAGAGTTTCTGTGGTTTAATTTTAATGAAGGAGTTCTGTGTTTGTCAATGCATTTGGTAAAATGGAATTGCATATACTATGGGGAAATCCTGATTTGTGAATCTGCCCTTGCCCCAGTGGGTTCATAAAAAGAATTCTAGCTCTGAATCAACTTGTGAGCCGGCTGGGGTACTTGGTCCGAATAGATTGATAAATCTGCTCTTGCCAGTCAACTCGTGAGCCGGATGATTTTACTGTGGCACGAATGATTTTATCTAGAACTCTTCTAAACAAGCCGTACATAGAATATCATTTGTCCAAACTTTAGTTTTTTCCTTGCTTGAATCTAAAGTCGCTAACCACTGAAGGCAGAGAGGAAAAGATTGGTCAATATCTGGGTTCCTGCAGATTTCATACATCTCCCATCAAAATCACCATTTGCAATTTCACTGCCTACTGATCTTGGATCCTTGGGCTCCAAATCCGGAGATTTATTCGGCCCTAAGGTGTCATGCACCAAAGGGGGATCAATTTGTGAGCCGGCTGGGGTAGTTTAGCCGAATAAAACCGCTGAAGGTAGAGAGGAAAAGATTGGCCAACATTTGGGTTCCTGCAGATTCAATACATATCCCATCAAAATCACCATTTGCAATTTCACTGCCTACTGATCTGGGACTCTTAGATTGATGAATCTGCCCTTGCCCCAGTGGATTCATGATAAGAACTCTAGCTCTGGGGGATCAATTCGTGAGCCGGCTAGGGTAGTTTAGCCGAATAAAACCGCTGAAGGTAGAGAGGAAAAGATTGGCCAACATCTGGGCTCCTGCAGATTCAATACATATCCCATCAAAATCACCATTTGTAATTTCACTGCCTACTGATCTGGGACTCTTAGATTGATGAATCTGCCCTTGCCCCAGTGGGTTCATGATAAGAACTCTGGCTCTGGGGGATCAATTCGTGAGCCGGCTGGGGTACTACGCACTTGGGCTGAAGATCTTGAGCCAAAAGCTTGTCCTGCCGTCAACCTATTCGGCGTCAGGCGATTGGGTTTCGCGACTAATGAACTTGCCTCAATCGTGCTGTCTCTGCGAGTGTTAAATGATCAAAGGCACAACTTTTAATAGTCTGGTAGGTATCTGGTTCAGACTCCTGAGAGAAAATCTATTGTGCGTATGTCGAACAAACTCTTCTTTAACAGCAAAGGGGAAGCCAAGACATTGGCTGAGCTTGGCGGTGATATGGATCGAAGTGAACACGTGCGCGCTTAACGTCTTTGGGAGTAAGAGTTCTATGGTTCGAGAGGCGTCAATCTCCTCGGCGTCGTAGTAGGTCGCCCAAACGGATCTCATGGGAGATCGCCACGCCCAAGTTGAAAGGAGATCGACGCGAATCCGTGCGTTAAGTTTTGCGATGTCGTGAAGAACAAGCCCATGAATGAGCGGACTCGATCGTTCGCGAGATCGAGCGTGGCGGTCGAGTTTGCTCGACACATATTTCCTCCGCAAGTTCAGCAGTCCATGGTTGGTCGTCAGGACTACGAAGTGTTTCGCGAGGGCATTCATGGGGCGGTGGAAGGGCTCTATACGGCTTATGAAGTCGGCATGCGATTCTTGGCGCCTTCCGAGAAATGGAGAAAAAGGATGAGCATATCCGCAGTTTGGAGGCTCGCGTGGAGGCGTCTGAACGCGAATTAAGGAAGATCAAAGCGGCTCAAGTACAACTAGCAGGGCAGGTGAATCTAGTCGTGGAAGAGAGGGTTACCAGTCGACTTATAAGCGCTGACATTGTCGATCATGAAACGGCGAGCATGTTCGCATTGGAGTCCGCCAAGGGCAGGTCTTATGAGAAAGGTTTTCACGAAGGGCGCTTGGTTGGAATCCAAAAGACCAAGGAGAAGCTTGCCGAAGAGGTTTGCCGATGTGAAAATTGTGGGTTCAGGCACGGTTGGATCAAGGCATCTCAAGCCGCCGAATCTCTTTTCTTGTCAGGCATCGATTCGGCATCACCTCTCTACCACAGTAAGGACTTTCCGTTTTCTGCTTTCGAGGTTGAGAAGAGTGAGGATGAGGGCGATGTCGTATGACTTTAATTATTGTAAGGTTCGAATGCTGGTCGCGTTCGCAATTATGTAATTTCTTGGTTTTTTGAATAAAAGACGCTTTATTGAAAATATCAAATTGTCTCCCGCATTCGGCGTGTGCGTGTTTAATTTGATTGCATAAATGTTTGGATAGACGTAAATACATCAATCGGACGCAGCATGTTAAATCGAGGTGCCGATTCGTTGTACGTGATCGGCCTCCATGTAATGGCCGTTTACTTTTGAATAAAGCCATTGCGGCGTGTTGTTGAAATTTGAAGAAGCCGTGAGTCAGGAATCGGAGGAGCTACGGCGTTTTGACTTGGCTCGAATGCCAGATGTCTAGCCGATTGGGCTAGGTAATTTTTTACCCTTGCGCTGACTATCTTGTAGCGTTTAATGTCGTTGGGTTAATTAGGTCGTGGAGAATGTTGACCAACGCTTGTGTTCGTGGAGTTTAGTGTTAATAAAATCACTTCGGGATTTGGGCCTCGAAATCGCAGCCATTACTGAGAATAAAAGCGGCAGGCGCCTCATGCAATCAAGCATATTTGGTTCTCCAACATCTATTGCGTGGGATGACCAACAGTTCTTACCATCGAATGGTGATGATAGTTGCAGGAGCTCAAATTCCGACCGAACTTGGCCCTCAGATGGTTTGCGGCGAAGGATTCTTCGTTTGCGGCGGAGGATTCTCTGGTGTGGGAGGTGGACCGCTGAAAGGAGAAACTAGAAACACGTCAGTTTCCAAGTCGTCGAAGCAGATCGCCCCGAAAGGAAACACAACGACCGCTACCCCTAACCTCCCTTGTCTTGGATCTTGGCCTTGACATTGTCGATGGTGTCAGAGGCCTGGCATCATGCCGATTCGAGCGCGGTTAGATCGATGCGTTTTGAGGCGCGATGGTTGTTCAAATGACAAGAGTTGAGTCGATGGGTTGATTTGTCTTAGAAGTTAGAGATAGATATTGTAATGTTCGAACGCGGATTGCGTCTATGTAACAACTTTTTAATGAAATAAAAAGTGTTATTTCATATAGTTGAGTCTTATTCTGAAAATGTTTTATTTTAGCTGTGCCGGATGAATGTTCCTGATCCCAACTTTTAGTGGTTAAGTACGTCATTTCGTATGGTTCAATAGTTTGCTATTGGAATTTTTGTGTGGCTTAAATATTTTAGCTTAAATATTTTTCTTGTATTCAGGGATCGGCCCTTGCCTTAGGCGGGATGCGAGTTTAATGGAATTCGTGCTTTCGTGGGCCGGCTAAGGTACGCCTTGTCCGGCGAACCATATTAGTGATTGCGGCTTAATGAGTTGATTAAAACGGGCTCTGGATCCGGAGACTAAAACAGCCCTAAGGTGTCCTGCACCAACGGGGCTCCGAATCTGGATGCTTAGTTTGGTCAATCGTGATGTCCACAAGGGTTGCTTCGAGTCCGGAGACTTGTTCGGCCCTAAGGTGTCATGCACCAAAGGGGGCTCTGAATCCGGAGATTTATTCGGCCCTAAAGTGTCCTGCATCAAAGGGGGCTCCGAATCCAGAGGCTTAATTTGGCCAATCGTGATATCCACGAAAGGCGCTCCGAATCCGGAGACTTATTTAGCCCTAAGGTGTCATGCACCAAAGGGGGCTCCGAATCCGGAGACTTAATTTGGCCAATCGTGATATCCACGAAGGGCGCTCCGAATCCGGAGACTTATTCGGCCCTAAGGTGTCATACACCAAAGGGGGCTCCGAATCCGGAGACTTAATTTGGCCAATCGTGATATCCACGAAGGGCGCTCCGAATCCGGAGACTTATTCGGCCCTAAGGTGTCATGCACCAAAAGGGGCTCCCAATCCGGAGACTTGTTCGGCCCTAAGGTGTCATGCACCAAAGGGGGCTCTGAATCCGGAGACTTAATTTGGCCAATCGTGATATCCACTGAAGGCGCTCGAATCCGGAGACTTATTCGCCCTAAGGTGTCATGCCAAAGGGGCTCGAATCCGAGACTTAATTTGGCCAATCGTGATATCCACGAAGAGAGCTCCGAATCCGGAGACTTATTCGGCCCTAAGGTGTCATGCACCAAAGGGGGCTCCAAATCTAGAGACTTGTTCGGCCCTAAGGTGTCATGCACCAAAGGGGGCTCCGAATCCGGAGACTTAATTTGGTCAATCGTCATATCCGCGAAGGGGCTTGAAGGAGAATGACAGAGAAAATCGATTTTCATTAAAACGTGGGACCAGTACAAACATCGGATCCCACAAGTCGGGTCCGTAAATGGATCTTCATAAAGTCTACGTTCGCGCGGATTGCGGTGAGCCACGGATCTCCTCAATGCCACGGTCTGTTGGGAAGCGCATAAGCTAATGGTAGTTGCTTGGGACGGCCTTCATGACATGCAACCAGGGGCGCCCCATGATGGCATTATATGGCGACGGAAGCTTCACAACCAAGAAGTCCACGTCAACTGTTTTTGAGCCCGCTCGAACAGGTAGCACGACCCTCCCCAACGGATACTCTGGATTCGCGTTGAAACCGAACAGTGGCTGAGACGACGGTGACAGGTCCGACTCGTTGAGGCCGAGTTCGACAAAAGTTCTGTAATACAGGATTTCCGAAGTGCTTCCTGGGTCTACGAGAATGCGTTCAACGCTGAACTGTCGTACGCGTAATTTGACGACCAAAGGATCGACGTGGCTGGCCGCCGTTCCGGCGAGGTCGGAGTCATCGAACTTAATTGTCGGAGCTTCTTTGGGCCTGCCGGTCGACATGTTATGTTTTTGGGGGATTGGGTGCGACTGGATCGTATGCACGGTCGGGGATGCCGGCAAACCGTAGATTATGTGGATTACGCCAAGCGGAGGTGAATCCTGTCTCAAGGCTAGTGCTTTGGTTGGCCTTCCCTTGCTCACGTATTGCTGCAATCGACCATCTTGCGCCAGTTCCTCCAGGTGATCCTTTAGCGCATAACAACTCTCAGTTTCGTGGCCGTGATCTTTGTGGTATTCGCATCGTCTGTCCCTCCTCCGTGTGTCGGGAGGCCCCACCATCTTCGACGGCCACTTGAAAAATGGAAGGTGCTGGACTTTGGTCATTATTGCCGCGATCGGCTCTGTCAACTCCGTATATTTCTTGTCTGTTCGCCTTGAGCGTCTGCTGTCGACTTTTAGTTGTTCATTCGTTCGGTGGGGGCACTGATCGCTTGATCGGCGGGAGTCTCGCCTTTTACCTCGCTTGGTCCGTTGCCGGGGCTCAGGGCTCGATGGCGCAATTTGATTGGTCGGCGTTTAGTAAGGGCCGTTTTCTTTGAGGATTTGTCCGGCTTTTATCCTCGAGCGTCATCTTCGACTTTACAATATTCTTCAACTTTTTCATCAACGCCTGCATTGTTTTGGGGGCCTTCGGTCGAGGCTATGAAACCTTCGGGATGTAAACCCATTTTGAAGGCGGTGATGGCCATGGAGTCGTTAGCGTCGTCAACAAGGTTGAAGCACTCCCAATATCGTGCGAGTACGCTCTGGCGTCTCTCCGTGGATCTGCATAGCCCGGAGGAGTCGGCTGTTTGGTTGTACCTCGTTGGTGATGAACTGCCTGAAGGATTTCTGCAGCTGTCGGAAGCTTTTAATCGAAGCTGGCTCCAACTTGTAATACCACCTAACAGCTAGTGGACCTAGGCTGCTAGGGAATATTCGGCACATGAGGGCTTCATTGTCTGCTTACAGCGTCATGGCCTGTTTGTAATGACGGATATGATCAGTGGGGTCTGATTTTCCGTCGTATAGAGTAAACGAGGGAGCTTTGAATTTCTTGGGCAGGGACGCCCTTGCGATCTGTCGAACGAAAGGATCATGCTGATTTTCCTCGTTTGAGCTGCTTCTCCTGCGCTTGTTCCTCGTTCGCAGATCCTTTTTGGAGGATCTGGAGGTCTCGGATCGTCCCCTTGCGTCGAGCTCCGTGGATGATGAGTTGAAGCTGCTATCGGTATCCTTTGGTCGAGCCCGAGGTCTTTGTCCGTCTGCCCTCGAGGGTCACTCTGGTTCCTGGCACATGGCCTCTCTAGATTTTGCTACCTCCAAGGCCAAATCTTGACGGAGTCGTTCGTTCTCAGCGATCATGTTCTCGAGCCTTTGTTCATTCTACTTTGCTTGTTCTATGATAGCCTGCATTGTTTCTGGTGCTGAAGTTGTTGGTGAATCGAAGTTCAGGACGCGTCGTGCCGGGATGGTTTCTTTTCCGAGCATATTAGCTGGGGTGAGGTCGCCTTCCTGTGTTATCTCGTTGGTGGCTATCGGGGGATCTTCGGTCACGCCTTCCATGGATGTATTTGAGTATTCCCACAGACGGCGCCAATTGTAGTGAAAGGGTTTGGAAATACTCTTCAGGATCCTGGTAGACGCCAATGATCCTCAGCTAGTCACTTGCAAAGATACAAATACTCCGGTCGGGGGTGCCGGAATTAGCACTCCGACGGACAAGTTAGTTCTTCTCCTCAAGAAAGCTTGTTCACTAAGTTTTTAGAAGTGATTCTTACATACCTTTACAAATCTGGAGCTCTTGTATTTATATCCATTCTCTGGGCCTCGGGGCCTGGGCCTACTTTTTCAATTATTATCTTTTCCTCTATTCGGCTCTAGGGATCCTTCCCCATTCGGCCTATCTATCCTATTCGGCCCCGTATTCTTGCGGGATATCTGCCGGCTAGCGTCAAGCTCCTGAAATATACCTCCTTTATCCTCTCCAATTATTCGGCCACCACAACATCTTACTCAAAAACAACACAAGAGTGTATGTAAAATCCAAGAGTCTATTTATTAATTATCACAAGGTAAAGTATGAATAGTGATCAATAAGTAATTATTAATTGTCATATGTTAAAATACAGATAATAATCAATAAATAATTATTAACATGTCACGTGTTAAAGTACAGATAACGATCAATAGGTAAAAATTTAGAGTCTAATTATTAACGATCATGTGTGATAGCATGGATAATAATCAATACGTAAAAAAATTGGAATTATTAACTATCACGTGTAAAAGCATGAATAACGACCAGTAAATAAAAATTTAGAATCTAATTATTAAATATTACGTGTCAAAGCACAAATAACTACTAATAAGTAAAATTTTGATGTCAAATTATTAATTGTCACATGCTAAAACACAAATAATAGCCAATAAGAATTATTAACCACCACATTCTTTCAATAAGTAAAAATTCATAATCTAATTATTAATTGTTACGTGGTGAAGAACGAAGAACAATCAATAAGTAAAAAATTAGAATTTTATTAACTGTCAAAGGACGGATAATAACAAATAAGTAAAAATTTGGAGTCTAATTATTAAGGAAAAATTATTTAGAAGTCCTATTAGGGTGACTTATGCTACATATGGTCTTACTAAAAAATTTATGTTCCCATAAGTCCTGTGGGAAGTTTATTGACACATTTACCCTCAATATTAGTTGTTAATATCATAAATAAGTAATAAAACTATATATAGGAAATTGATATAAACGTAACGTAACGTGACACCTACATAAACGTAACGTGACACCTATATAAATGTAACGTGACATATCTACATAAACGTAACGTAACGTGACACCTATATAAACGTAACGTGACACCAATATGAACGTAATGTGACACCTATATAAACGTAACGTAACGTGACACCTATATAAACGTAATGTGACATTTACATAAACGTAACGTAATGTATCACGTTACGTTTCGCAAACTTAATAAGTTTTTATTTTTTTAATCCGTTTGTTTTGAAATAGATATATAATCTTAATATATTTTTATTTTGTATTATTAATTGTAAAATTTTAAAAATTATCAATAATATATGTGAAGAATATCGTCGGATCAACCAACATACATACATACATACATACATATAGCTGAACCAACTCACCAAACCAGTTGACCCCAAGAATCGAAACCTCAGCAATTGTGTGGGGAGCACACCCACCAACCACTCATGACAACCCTCAAGGTTAAAAACATCAATAACTCAAAACCCAAAATGAGTTGAATTCAACTCAAGAATTCTTTAATTCCAAGACCATTCACTATTACACAAATACTTTCTGGGAACTGAACAACACTATTGAACACAAACAACAGAGTAATAATTGCTGAGCTATTAGACAGGAAAAGAAAACTAAATACCCAAACATCTTAGAACAATATCAGATTTTAAGCTATTAACAAAATGCCTTGAAAAATAAACATTCTCCATGAACAAAACAATACCAATTTAACAAAAACAGAACCAAAACCAAATTTAACACACCTTGAACACCGCGGTACTACTCTTCTCTTCTTCTTCTTCCTCGTCTGAGCTTTTTTTGCTTTCGATTTTCAATATTTCATGGGGTTGAGACACCCAGTGAGGGCTATGGATTGAGAAAGAAAAGAAAGAAGAGGTCTTGAAGGAGGAGAGTAGGGAAAATGAAGAAAAAAATGGGATTCAGCTAAAAAAAATTACGAGGAATCGCAGCGAGAAAAGTAAACGACAACAAATGTCCCAAATAACAAACACCAAAAATATTATTTTTAAATTAAAAAAAAAAATTGCTACCAAAAAAAAATGATAACCATTTTTATTTATTATTTCTTTAATAAATTAGTTTTAATTTTATAGTTTTAATTCGGTGGCTGGGAGTGAGAGAGAGAGTGAGAGAGGGAAGGTGTGAAAATGAGGGGTAAAAAGATTAGAATCTTGTGGAATACATTCTTATGAAAATAGGACTTGAGACTCTATAAAAAATTACACAAGACTTAACCTAGTATAAGATTCTAAAAAAAAGACTTATAAATAAACCTCCCAATTATTAACTATCCCTGTCATTTGTTAAATAATGAATAACAACCGATCAACCTGCATTTCTGAGGCAAATTATAAACTTAAACTTCTACGCATGGCTAATCGGATATAACAATTAAAATCGGATATGACCCTATATATTTTCATAATTACGATCTTACCATTCATCTGTATCTAACTCAAAAACTACACAAGCAATATGACAAATTTTAAGTAGAAATTCATAATCTAACTATTAACGGTTAAGTTAAACATAAGCAATAAGACAAATTATAAGCAGCAAGTCAGAATCTAACTATTAATGGTCACGTTAAACACAAGCAATAGGACAAATTACAAGTAGAAATCAGAAGTCTAACCATTAACGGTCACCTTAAAGCGTGGATAACGACCAATCACCCTATATTTTGTGAACAAATCATAAACTTAAACTTAAACTTTTGCCCATGCTTAATTATGTCACTAGGGCCGGCCTGGGCATAGGCTTATCAGTCCATGACTTGGAATTCCTCAAAATAGATTCAAAAAAAAATCTAAACTAATTTAAAATAAATTGACCCATTATAAAATTAAAAGACCCATTTAAAATTAAAAGGGTTCATTCTCTCTCCCTATCTAATTCCTAATCCAAACTCTTAATTTAATTTTTTCAAAAATTTGAGAGAAGCGGCACAACAGAATACTAACGAATTTCTCAAGAATTCAGAGCAACAGCACAATACATGTAGGTCTTTTTTTTCTATTCAATGAATTAAATATTTGTCTTGTCTTTTGCTCAATTGCTATTATAATATTAGTATTTATACAAATCTGCATTATCAAGAAAAATTAATCTTTTGCTACATGTGCTATTATAACATCAGAAGTTTAATAGTTTACATCACATAATTTAAAAGTTTTGTATTTTGTTAAGTGGTGGTGGTGCTCTTGTACTTGTTTTGATCAAAAAAAAGTATTTTGATCTCAACTCATCATGACTCTAAAAAAAATTATCCGTCTGGAGTTGCAAAAAGGACAAAAGACTAGATTATGCAAGTATAATTGATTTATTTACTTTTAAAAATGCAAGAAGAGCGAGAATCAAGTGATACTTATTAATTGTTGTAATGTAATACTAAGTATTTTTTGTGATTTTGACACAAATTTTTTTCTTTTATCTTCAAATTTTTTTTTATTGAATGAAAAAATATATATATATATATATGTGTGTGTGTGTGTGAAGGGTCCAAAATGATCTAGTGATATTTATTAGTTGATTATCGGCTTTAGACTCCGAAAATCTCAAGGCTAGACTTGTACGTCACATTTGAAAATTGACTATTCTAATTAATTTTTTGACTTTTTTATAAAAAGATATACAAAAAGTAAAAAGAGTAACATCACTTTTTAGCTTAACAACCAAAAAATCACTAAAAAAATTAAAAGTCAACCACCTATACAAAAAGTTAAAAATTCTCTTTTCTCTCTACTTTTTACACATCTTTTTGTAAAAAATTAAAAAAAGCATTCCAAACATATTAATTTTTTTTATGTCATATTTTAATTAAAAAACCAAAAAATTACTAAAAAAAAAAAAAAAAAAGCTTAATCCAAAAGAAGCCTCGGAATAACTTTTATTTTTTACTACAAATCCAAATCCCAAACCAAACGGCGCCTTAATATACATAGCTTGCAAGTAAATACAGATATTCAGAAATTACTATACTGAAATGGGTTACTGTTATCTTACTTTAGAAGAATAATTTCTTGTAACGTTTGCATAAACACAGGACTAGTGGCTTTTACTTGTGGATAACGGCGAGTCATATATGTATATATATAGAGAGAGAGAGAGAGAGAGAATGGATTTGGACATATGTTGACATTCAGCAATTTTAGAGTCCTAATTTTTGTGACTCAAATGGTTTGAATTTATCAAAACGATATCGTTTTGACAATTTTGAGCCATTTGAGCCACAAAAATTAAGACCCCAAACATTTTTCGTTGACATTTTTACCCTCTAACAGGACAAAGGCTACCACATACAACAATGCTAGACACCTCTAAAAAGGCATCTCTAAACTCATCTCTAATGAGGTGGAAAAGGAAAAAAAAAAAAAAATCAAGACACATGATTGACTATGGTAGTGGGAGACCCACTGCCACATCACTAGTGGTACCTCTAAATTAGAGGTCCCAAACATTTTTGCTACCACATAAGTCCAACAGCATTTTAACTTCAGCTTTACTTTTTAGTAATGGAACAAAACAAGGGGCTGTGAGCATACAAGATAATGAGATATCCTCAATCACCCTCATTTTGTCAAACATTAAGGACCCACCGTTTATTTGTCATTTGGAATACCACAAAAAATAATAAGAAGAAGAAGAAGAAGTTAAAAAAACATTTCACATAGTCAATAAAAAAATTTATTTGAACAAAAGAAATCAATTTTTAAAAAGATTAATAACACTTCCCAAACTAAATTTTGGATAAACTACACTTTGTATTTCTTATATTTTGCATTAAATTTTACTTCAGCCTCTACACATGAAATCATAACAGTTAATTTGTACACTCTAGTCAAATCTCACTTCGATTCCGGCATATGAAATTATAATAATCAATCCTCTGTACTTTTGGTAAAATCTCATTTTAATCCCTACACAAGTGTCAATATCCCTTTTCTAATACTCAATTGTTTAAATCTTTAATAGAATCTAATCATATATAATAATGTGACTATGACATGAGGATAAGAAAAGAAAATCATCTATATTTTTCATCAATACACACTTTATTCCAAACTTTACATCAAAATATGACCAGGGGTGTAATTTTGGCCCGCGGGCGGCCCAAAGCCCGCGCCGCGACCCGATGTGGGCCCGGCCCGTTAAGGCCCATTTAGGCCCAAGCCCAAGCCAAGCCTGAGGTCTTGGGCTAAGGCCTGGGCCATCGCTTACCATGGCCGGCCCAACCCGCTCAACCGCCCATTGGCTCAGCCAAGGCCCGCCCGATGCCCAGTGTTATTTTTAATGGAAAATAATAAAATTTTGGTAAAAAAATTTAAAAAAATTTGTTTAGGCCTGCCCAAAGCCCGAGCCCATGGGCCCGCCCTACCCAAAGCTCGAATACCCTAGGCCTGGGCTAGGGCCTATGCTTAGTTTTCTGGCCCGTGGGCCAGCCCGGCCCAGCCCGATTTTTTGACAGGAGCCCATAAAGCCCGACATGGGCCCGCCCCCAGCCCAAGCTTGAATGGGCCCGATCGGGCCCAGCCGGACCAAAATTACACCCCTAAATATAACTATATTAGACTAAAAAAAAACGCAAATTGTGAACAATTAAGAAAATAAATTAGGATTTTGTATAAATTAGAATCACGAAACTCTGTTTTTCATAATAACATAGTCTTTTGTCAATTCATCTTTCTCTCTCTTTGATTTCTATCTCATATTTTTTTTTTTTTTTTAAATTTCAAAAGGTCTACTTTTTTACCTTTTCGTCCCAATTTTGACTATATGAACACACACACACACACACACACACACACACATATATATATATATATATTATAACTCTAATGTATTTATGACGTATAACAAAGTGTATTGGTAAGAAATATAGATTATTTTCCTCTTATTCTCATTTCGTAATCATATTTTTATCACATGAATGAATTTTGTTAAAGATTTAAAAATGAAGTAACAAAATAAAGACATAAACGTTTGGGTAAGGATCAGAGATTTAAGTAAAAATGCAGGAAATTGACTGCCATGATTTCATGTGTAGAGACCAGAATGAAATTATCAAAAATGCAGGAAGTTAATTGTCATAATTTCATGTATAGGGATCAAAATAAAATTTGGTATAAAATACAAGGATGCAAAATATAACTTCCCCCTAAATTTTTGTCAATACCCATATCTATCACCACACCGCCACCACCTAAATCAACTCTTCCCCGTTTAGAAATTTTTGCCAATGCCTATCTCCATCACCTTACCGCCACCACCTCAATCAACCCACCCACCCTAACCCCATAACTACACATTAATTTTAAACTCAGAATCAAATATACTATAATTTTTTTTACGAAAACTACTTTTCATAAAAAAAATTTTACTCTAAAAGATATAAGAGAAAATGGATCATGCTAATGACAGACCACATACGAGGAGGACAAAATTGTGCAAAACCTAAAAAAGGCAATCATATACAAGGACTCCATCATTGGTCATTAGAATGTAATACTACACCATTGACAAGAGTTCAGAGTCTTTAAGAGCCCCCCGGGGGGACTATTTCCTCTCTCCTCATCCATTTCTAATCTCATCAAACTGTCTAATCTCTCCACAAACCAAAAACAACAAACTCTTAAAGCAGAGACAACAAAAAGATATAAGCCTCCAACTCTTTTAGTCTGATCATGTGCTGTGATGAAAAGAAATCTCAGAGATGGATTTGGGCTATGTAAACATGCCCATTCCTGAAGCTCAACAAAGAGAAAAAAACACCAACTATAAACCCACTCTCTTTTTCTTTCTTTCTTTTTTCTCTCTTCTTTTTTTTTTTTCTTTTTTCTTTTCTTTTTTTTCTTTTCTTCTCTTTTTTTAAATTTTTTTTGAGGCCATTCCTCCAAATTAAACAACACCACAAAACCAAAGGCCCAAAAAACCAAAGGATTCCTCAAACAGTTGAAACCACTTTGGTGGGGTTGAGAGTGAATCATGAAGCTTATGTGATTTTTTTTTTTTAGCCACGCCGAATCCCCGTGAAGTAGTTGAAGTCATGGTGTTGGACCCTCAACTGCTTTAGCCACGAATCAGCCACGCTCAAAAGTGACACTAACCTCTCTTGGTCCTGGCCACACCTGCCCGACACCCACAAGCTGCCCCCTTGCATCTTATAAGTGGCCAAACCAAATGGAGGGAGTGACATGCACTCACCTTCCTTCCGCTTCCTTCCGCCACTCCCCACCATGTCATCTTCAAGTTCCATATCTGTCAATTTTGAGAGAGACGTTTACGATGCATATTTACTTTTTATTTTTTTACATACAAAATTGAATTTTGGGAAAAGGAAATTAAATAGGAAAGGTGAAAATGAAAGAGAATGTATCAAAGTTGAGTCAAAAGGGCCAAGGAGAATAATAATACCTTGAAACGAAGAGGAGAGGGTGTGGTAGGTGAGGAAACATGTGGACAAGTCCTTGATGGTCCTTCCCATCGGGATGTGGTAAATTGGGTACCTGAAATTATCAACACCATTAAATTAATTGATTATTTATTCCTTTTTTAGATTCTTCAAAAAAAAATGACATAAATATTAGCCAAATTTAAAACACAGCACAAGTGTATTTGCCAATATGTTGTTGGTTTAAGGTGATACACCAATATGTGTGATCTCTTTCTAGATTCTTTGACAAAAAAAACATGAGTTTGCATCCTTTTAAGTGGAAACCATGTTTGTCAAGTTCATGTGCACGTAGAGAGAGAGAGAGAGAGAGAGAGAGACCAAGCAACTGCCATCCAACTAGCTGGAGAAAGATCCACACTTCTTAACGACATTAATCCAGGGTATCTTTGAGCTAATCCACTGATCTGAAACCACCGTTACAAAAAATGGTGTCAATCCAAATCACATAAATTATATGCAGCCAAGATCCTCAGTCCCCAAACATCTCTCTATCTCCATGAAATCACAGCCGTAGAATCACATAACGAACTCGAGATATAGGAATCTTGAAATATGATTCTATAGTTGAGAGTGCATTGGGATAGAAGGATTTAGGGACAAAGGACCCGTGTAATTATATGCCAAAGAGACTCAAGAAGTTTAAGTTAGAAATGGTCACTATCATTTGAATTCAAATCCTTGTGTTTCACATGAAATGAGATATTTGTTTTTCTAAAACCAAAACATGTAAGAAACAACACAACACCACATCAAAGGCAAGAACATATGCTCATAGGCCATGATCATATAATCCACAATTAAAAGGAAGAGATGAATTGAATATTAATTCATTTATAGATACTAGTGACGGTGCCCGTGGTGAATTGTTTTTGGGAGGTGAAAAATCAAGTTGAAGTTGTTTTAAATGTCAGCTTTGTGAGACTCGCAAAAATAGTTTCTTAGTCCATTTTTTCCTTTTTAATTAAGGAAACAAGTCCTCTTTACTACAATAGCTTCGCGCTTTTTACCTTCTTTTGTCAAAATTACCCTCTAAAAGCATAACACTACGGGACGAATTTTATTGTCTTCTATCTAGGGGGAAAAATCAAAAGAAAAAACCCACTGTTAATTAAGAGAGAAACTTCGTACGCCTCCCTTATATTCTCGGAGGCCTATGAACAAAAATCATTTATTCAGATCAACTATGGAACAATCATTTTTTGTTTGGTAGATATTGATGTGGGTGTGCAGATAGACGGTCCGTTCATGACAGCTTTTTGGGACCATTTTTACCCCAAATACTCAGAGTTTGTTTTATTATCTATCAACTATAATCTACAACAATCGCCCATTGGTTTGACTTTTGATTTCTTTCTTCTATTTTTTTGGCTTCTTTTGGTAATTTTATATCTTTTAATTTGCCGTCTTAAAAATAAACACTCCAATCACTATTTCAAACTAATTATTTTATTATATTTTTAATTCTAATCCTTTTTTATTTCAGTTCATGTTTCAAAATTTTGACAAAAATCAGTTGATATGGGTTTCACATAATAAGAGAATAAAAAATAAATACTTATTACTTCCTCCGTATGTCAAATTCAACATGGGTAGAGTAACACCAAATGTTGCCTACTCAAATGAGAACTTGATTTACAGTGCGTATAGATGTCAAAAATTGTTACTTTGGGTTGCCACCAAGCAATAACATATTGGCTGGAGATGCTCATAATCATTTGGTTTTTTCTCTCACAAACATCATATCCAACTACAAAAAAAAATCTAATCATCTTCCCAAATATAAAAATTTTAACCTACTAAAATAACCAAAAATTAAAATAACCTACTAAAATAATAACTTTTCATACACCCACATAATATAATAAGATTTATTCTTTTTTTTATAATTCTTTATCTCGTGTATTTTTCCCACGGTACAACTTATCTTATATATTACTATCCATAATTATATCGTATATTTAATCCTCTATTTCATTCTAAGAAGAATGGAGACATGACATAACATGGACAAGTCAACATGACAATTTTTCAAAAAAAATGCAGGACATGACAATTGGAGAATACGCACATAATATATATAAATATATCATTCCAATACAATAAATAAATGCAATATAATACTAATTTTTATAAATTGACATTGTTTTGCTTTTATCATCACATTCTAAGTTATTTTGTTCAAACTTATAATTAATTGTGTGTCTAATCAATAGATACGTATATTTAAGTAACCAACATGTGTGTCCTAAAGTGTCCGACTCTAAAATTAAAATTAAAAAAAAAAAAAAAAAAAAAAGTTTGGATGAGTGTCGGACACATGTTGGGAAGTGTTCGACACGAACACCACAAGGGCATGCCACCTTTTTAGAAGTGTTCGTACTTTTTAGATTTCATTCAATTTTATGAGAGAATACTCTTAGTCAAAGACTAAAAACAATTGTATTTTTTAAATCCAAATCTACCACAATAGTAGCAAGCGCCTTGCACGGGCGTTTTCTACTAGTGTGTGCATATAAATATACATATCTATAAAATAAAACATGACAGTTTTTAAATCTTTAACATATTTTTATTCTACTAGATCATTTGAATGGCTTAGATCTCTTCAAATTATAAAACAATGTCTGAGATATATTTTTCAAAAAATGCCTTACATGAACATTTTCTACTTTCTCGCTTTTCTCTTACTTTTTCCTTTTCTCACCCATCTTTCCATAATTCCCTGATTTCACCTTCCTTCCTCTTTTCTTTTTATTTTTTTATTTTCTCTCATTTTTATTTTTCTATCTATTTTTTTTTTTGGTCCTTTTTGTTCACTTATTTTTATTCACACCATATATATATATATATATAGAGAGAGAGAGAGAGAGAGAGAGAGAGAGAGAGAGAGAGAGAGATAATAGAATCAAAATGAAACATAATTGCAACCAACCGGTAGGAGCAAAACAAGTTTGTTGATTCAAAGTCAAAATTTTCAATAAATCTTTATCAGATGCTTGTCATTATTAGAATGTCAAATGATTCTAACATATCCAGAACAATTTTCCTTACTCCTATGTTCAATTATTGATGGAAATTAAATAACTCAAAAGAAAGGTAAAAACAGAGCAAATGTTAATAAAAAAATTATATACCCAAAAGAAAGGTAAAAACAGAGCAAATGTTATGAATGCAAAGAACCTAAATAAGTTAATTGCTATGTATAGCAAAATAAACATATAAAAGAGTACCTTATCCATGAGAGGAACTCTTCCATAAGGAGCTGATCTCTCAAAATATTGAAAATATAGGTAACCCAGTCTGTCATTCAGATGCCAAAAGCTCTCTTGCTCAAACACTCCATCCTCAGAGGAACATCCATCCCATCTCGATAGCTTCTCGCTCTCGCTCTCATCACTGAATGAGTCACTGAATGAGTCCCTCGTCTCACAAACCGACTCAGTCTCTTCCCTGAAAAAGGTTCCCCGTGATTTTGTTCAGTATAGCCACTCAATATCAAGACTTAGAAGTGAATAAACCAAACAATACTATATTATAAATGCCTTTTTAATTACCAATGTCAATAAACACCAAACAATCAACAATGGGATTGGTGCATCTCAATATAATTATAATTAATACCAAAAATTAAAAAAAATCACCAGACTGGGAAAAGTTTTTGACTGAGCCATATGACGGTTCCAAGCAATTAAATAACAAAATTGTATCAACCTTAAAACCAACTATAATAGAATAAGATATGATGGCAAAGTAGAATAAAAGTTCACAATTAATTAGTTTAAACAACTTTGTAATCGCAACAAATAATCTTTGCTCCAAATTGCATCAAATTACAAATAAAAAACAGAGCGACCCAGTGCACAAGCTCCAACTAATTAAAAATGTTTATATACATAGAGAATGAAATTGATACCTTAAACTGTTCGCCGACGAATTGCTCGTAAAGATTTGGATTGCAGAGAGGTAAGGCACATAGTACTGAATTAGGGTTTCTCCATTGTCCACACTGATCGGAACTCCAGCACCATAAGCACTCCATTCATCAAAAGAATTCCAAAGATCAGCCAATGTAAAATACTCAACTTTTTCCCTCTCCCAAGGGTGCCAAAGCCTGTTAAGGTTTCTAATCTCGCTCTACACAAACATCATCAATCAATCATTAGACACATGAAACAATCATTATTACATTTGCATCAAAAAGATTTAAGGAAAATGTTGAAATGAGAAAACAAACCTTGGGTAGGAACTGGGATGGGACCACTGGTGTTGTGCAATCGAGGAAGCAATCAAGGTTCGATTGCACTGACCCTTTGTCGAGAATCATAATTTGAGTGAGAAAGAGAAAGAAAATCAGAGAGAAAGTAAGAGGGAGAGAGAGATTTCGCTGGTTCTCTCTCAAAACCCTGAAAACAGAGGAAGCCCACAGAACAAAGAAAAACAGAGGGAGGGGAGGGAAAGAGACAGATGGTAGAGGGGGGGAGAGATTGTCGGGATGTGTCTATCCCTCTTGAAGAGAGAGAGATGCAAATCGGTCTCCAATAATTCTATTTTTTGACATTTAGACAGCAAATTTATAGGACAAAAATTTCAATTTCTCTCTCTAAACTATTCTAAATTGATGGGAGAATTCATTGTTGGCAATGTCATGAATTCAAACCCTTTTCCGATCACCTGAAATTTCGGGTTCCGGCTAGATTTTCTCATGACAAACTATAAACCAGAAAATTCTCAATTTTCTTTTCTACTTACCCTTGAATAAAACTCAAAGCACAACCCAAAAGTCAAAAGACCCTCCCTCTTCACAAAAAGTAGCGACGATTCAAAGCAAATCAAAATAACCCACCAAGCAAAATCTCACAAACTTATATTTTCCCGGGAAATGACATGTGATTGCCAAATTCCCCGCAAATCCCACCGAGATTCACGCAATCTATGAGAAAGAGAAACCCCAAGAAAATGCTGAGAATGTTTTCAAGTTCGGAAAAACGTATAAAATTAGGCGACCAAACAAAATGTTATAGACCCAGAAAACTTTCCCATCTCTTCAACAGAAACCCATGTTTCAAATTTCCGGGAAAGCAAAACAAACAAGGAAACTAAACTCATATAAGCTCATAGAGGAGACATAACCATAAATATAAAGATATAGATATTCACACATATATTGCTAGGATATATGAATCGTAACCGTCCAGAGATATTATATATTATAGTATATTATTTGAGGGTGTTTATATAGAGGAGAAAGTAGCAATTACTAAGACATCAGAATGAAAGATGTGTCATTTATGTGACTCTCTCTGCAATCTATTTTTCTCCACTTTCAGAGTTAATAGTAAATTTCTTTCCATTTTTTTTTGGTCAGATTTTAATTAATTAATAGTTTTAAAAGAAGGCCTAGATGGTATTCAGTTCAGATCTGGAATAATCTGGTTCAGTTTGACTCATTGGACTCAGTTTAATAATTTAAATTGTTCACATTTTAAAATTTTTTGAATATATTATCTCTGTAAAAAATTACGTCGATAAATAAGAGATATTATGTATTCGAATCACTTTTATCTTAAAAAAATAGACAGTCAAAAAATTAACTATTTGTAAAAAGGTAATCCAAATAGATAATATTTATTATCTAATTGATGTAATTATTTACAAGAATAATTTACTCAATAATCTCTAAAATATAAACAATTCAAATTATTTAAAAAAAAATAGACTCACCAATGACCAAATTGGACCCTCCAATGATGGTGAGGCAAGCCACTGCCTTAAAAGAATGTCGACTCTCAGTCGATGGCTGGCTTCCACATAACGGAGCACGTGGTGCTCTCCCTTTTTTTTTCTTTTTTTTGTCCTGCTATCTAATAATAATGACATCTTCATTTTTTTTTTAATTTATAAATATATTTTTTGAGATTTATTTCAATTATAAATTATTTTTTAATTATGAATATATTTTTTTTTTAATTTTTTATTTAACAGAATTAAATAAAAAAATAAAATTCATAATTACTCTCTTATACGATAATAAAATTAGTTAAATTATTAATTAAAACATATTTCTAATATTATTAAAAATTATTAATTGACTTGATAATATATTAATAAAAATAACGATTTGTTATGAAATTAGAAACTTCAAGAATTGAAATGTAATTTTCAAAACTATAGAAAGTGATTAGTATTTTAATAAAACCTAAGAGAATGTATTTATAATTTGGGGTACTTACGTGTAAGTCCTAACAAGTGGACTTATTGTCTAATAAGTCTTATAGAAAAAATTTGTCATAAAAAAAATAATAATCGTAAGTTTTAGCAACAATTTATAAAAATCATGATAAAAAAAGTTATTAATTATCAATTTTTAGCAACGTATGTAAAAAAATTGTCACCAAAAAAATTATTTTTAGCGACAATTTTACCAAGATTTATTTTCAATAGAATTTGATAGGAGTTAAGTCCAACTATTAGGACCTATTGATAGTTTATCCTTATAAAGTTACTTTTTTTTCTTTACTCATAAAAGTTACTTTTGCTCCTTCAGTTATAGCATTTGTTTTTTTAAATTTGGTCTTTAAAATACTTTTTTTTTTTTAAGATAAGAGAATAAAAGAACTCTAACATTAGTTTGCCAAATCCTTCAAAACTAAATTCAAGAGCCCAACAGGAACTTCTTCAAGCTAAACAAGCAAGAGGTTACCTTGACAGCCATGCAAAGAGAAAGCTCTGATCGTCTAATTTCGGTAATCACCGAAATATTTTTCTATTTTAGCCCTAAACATTGGTTTTTTTTTTTTTTTTTTTTTGCAATTTATTAAAGAAAAAGCTATTTTTCCCCTACATAAGTTTCACTACAGTCTTTAATTTTATTTTTTTTTTATATTTTTTTACATTAGTCTTACTGTTTATAATTTTTCTCAATTTACTTCAAAAATCAATTTATGTCCAATTTTAAGACCCAAAACACAAATTTCAAAACTCAAACTGCAAAATCCAAATCCAAATTCCAACCCCTTATTTTTCTCTTATTCAAATTCACTCTCAAACTTTTAGTGTTCCTTTACCACCACCCCTCCTTCTACCTTAACCTCTACCCCTTCTCTCCTGTTTCACGGCCCTCCCTCTCTGTACTCTTCCTTAATCGTCTCACTTTATGTACCACAATCATCATGCATATACACCAAACACCTCTCTGGGCCGTTTTAGAAACCAAAATAAAAAGTCACGTATTTGTCAAAATGTCCAAAAACACAAGTGACAAAAACGCAACAAAATTGGCTTGGGAAGTGCCAAAAATGCAAGTGTGAAATTACAAATTAGGGCCTATGACAAAAAAATAAAAAAAAATAAATTCCTTATGTTGGGTAAGAGTATTTTGGTCATTTTAATTTGATTTGACACCATAAACAAATATTAAACTAAAAAGTCAAAAGTCAACTTTTTACCAACTTTTCAAATCACTCTTCAAAAAGTTAAAAAGCTTGGTAAAAAGCCAAAAGTCAGCTTTTTACCAACTTCCCAAAACACCCTCCTATTTGGTTGAGTTTTTGTAATCTATTTTCTAGAAGAAAATAAAAAGAAAAAGATCAAAAAACTAGTTTGGTGAAAAAATTGGGAGAAAATAATATATACAAATTATTTTCATACAATTTTTTCTTTTTCTTTTTTTAGGAGTAGAAATATTTGTTTTTTAATTTTAAAATATATTTTTTGGCCTTTTTTTTTGTCTAGTTTTTCTAATTTTTCAAAAATAATTTTTAACACTTAACTAAATTGAATATAATTTATTTTTATGCAACATGATTATCAAAGTAGAATTTTTCCATAAAAACATTTGAGAGATTTAGTAGAAAATGCATTTTGATGGACTTATATTCCATTTGGTACATAACATATTTTTCTATCCTAATTGATTCCATACATTTGAACTTACGTTCTAGTAAGTCATTTTTCTCATATTAGAGTTACTAGCATAATTACCAGTGCATAAATAATCAAAAATTAATATTTAAGGTTAAATAATAATCAATATATATATATATATATCTACAATATTTAGCAAAAATGATTTAGAATTAATTAAATTTTATCATTTTTATCACAATTACATATAAGAGAAATTTTTTTTTTTTTATTCTTATGTCATTAATTGTGTGCACTAAGTTCTTAATAACAAATATATGTCATAATTTAAGTGGTAAAAATTAAAAAATAAATCACAAAAATTATATTTATAATAAAATATAAATACATTTCGTCTTATGAGTTTCATAAATTTAATTTATTATATGATAGTGGTAAATTATATTTGTCAATATAGTAATTTTTTTCATGTTTTTTGAAGTCTACAAATTATAATTCCTCTTATGTTATAAGATTTACGTAAAAATGAATTAAAATTCACTTGTGATATTAAATTTTGGTTTAATATTAGATTTACGCCAACTTGTCCTTCACCTAATTATTAAAAATTGTCTTGTTTTGTTCCCAACTTATATGAATCATTTGACCTATCCATTTATTAAATTAGTAAATAAATATTTGTAAATATTTTTTTATAATAAAAATAAGAAATATGGACTTATTTTATGCATACTTATTAAAAAATTTGAACTATAATTTTAAAAAAAAAACTATATATTTATGTTTAAAACAATTAAATGAATAGTTATATATATTTATGTATAAAAAAATTATTTAAGATAAAGCCACCTAAATTGTAGGTCATATTCTAGCCCTAATAAATTTAAATTTTATATTTAAATTATATCATAGTTTTATTAGTTTGTGACTGATATGAGCTAATTTGGGGGTTCTAATGTTGGATTAAACACTAAAAAGTAGCCAAGAAAATTTAGTTCATGTCGATTTTTTTTGCCAATAATTATTGATTTAAACCTAGTCCTTAGATAATCGTCTAGTTCATGTCCAATCCATGAGGTAATAGACCTACCTATTTATTTAATTTTTAATTAGTAAATATATTTTAAAAAAAATTTATAACAAAAATAGGAAATATGTACATATTTGTTTGGTATATTTATTAACAATTTCAAAATTAATTTTAAAAACATAAATTACATTGGTAATCCTTATGTTTCAACTCGTGTTATTTTTGTCCTTGCAATTTTAATTTGTTCAATTTTGACCCTAAATTTATAATTTTGTCTCAATTTGGTCCAATTGTTATAATTGCTAGTGTTTTTTTAATTGAAAATACACATATGAGTAACATATGTTATACTTTTATAGACAAAATTATAAACTTGTTCAACTCAATAAGTTAATCTCCACCAACTCAATAACTATTTTCTTTCAAAAATCTTCACCGGCATGATCAATTGGACTAAATTAATACAAAATCTAAAATTATGGATAAAAACCAAACTACTTAAAATTACAGAGACCAAATTGACACAAGAGACAAAATGCGAGGACTGTCGATATAATTTACCCTTCTTAAAATATGTCTAATATTGATTATATCATTATTAAGATATATTTATATCTGAAAAACTATTTAAGACCAGATCAAGCTAGAACCTGAATAAAAAAATTAATGGCTTATTAAAAAGATTTAAAATTATAAATTCAAATTTGATCAATTTTTCATTTAAATTTTTTTATAGAATTAGGTTGCTTGATAATTTTAATTTATAGTTCCAATTTTTCCTTGCATTTTTTTAAAAATATTTTAAAATTAAATTTCCTTTTCAATCTCAAATTAGTTATAACTTGAATTTGGTTAAAATTTATTTTTGACTTCTCATCTACAAAAACTAACAATAAATATAAATTAAATTTTTGAACATTATAAAAAGGTAAATAAAGAAATATATTATCAATAATAATAATAACAAGACATATTTTTATTTATTATGTAACGTCTCATCACTGCATTGATGACAGACATTGTACGGGGAACAAATATTCAGACAAGCCCGTACTCCTTTCTTCCAAGCTCCGTTTCTATCTGATCACCTGAAAGCACAACGGCGGTGAGCTACCCGGCGGTGTGTGGCCGAAAAACCCCTCCGACGATCAAATTAGCACACACCTTAGGATAGAGAGAGAGAGAAGAGAGTGTTTGAATGTAAGAATTTCCTTACCCCATGTTTATTGTCCGTGTATGGGGGGCGCAGACATGCCTATATACCCTCTGCGCCCCATATCCGCTCCCAGTCATTTCCTGACACGTGGCTCTGCTATCCCATCTGTCAGCGTAAACCTTGCTGAACATCACCTAATCTCAACTGCCACTGCTCATTGAGCTCGTGAGCCGAAAGTCTTACCCATGGCCGAGCTGTGCTACATGCCCATGCTCTTCTCTGGCTAAGCTCAAGAGAACCGAGCTAGGCAGCATCTCGGCAAAGCCGAGCCCGGGACACCTCGTGCTCACCTGTGGTCGGCCTTCCTGCCGAGCAAACAAGTATTTCGGCTGACTACGCCTTTCCGGGCGCCGGTCATTTAACTTGACTGTGGTTGGCCTTCCTGCCGAGCAGACAGGTTCCTCGGCCGATGACGCCTTTCCGGGCGCCGTTCAGCCAACCTGACTGGCTTCGTTTATGCCATACACGTAGCTCGGTCCAACCGAGCGTTGCCTTAACCGAGCAACTTCTTTCCGGACTGGGCGGCGCATACCTGGCCCAACACCTGCCCGGCCCATGTCCTGGCAGCCCAATCCTGGGCGGATCGCAGATCATCTCGGCCCAATGATCCGCTTGGCTACCAATCTTTCTCGGCCGTTACCTCGGCCCACCCCAAGATCATAAATCTCCCTCTCAATTGCCCCTTAATTCCGTCCGCTGAAGCGTGACTGGAATTACATACTCTAACCGGGGTAGCACTTCCTCGGCCTTATTATTCGCCAATCGCAGCCGGGCATGCTCGCCTTCAGACTAGCCCGGTCTCTTCCCCAAGAACGCCCATTCGATTTTCTTTGTCTCTTTCGTCTCGGTGACGCCTCATCTGTCCCCCGTCTCTTCAACTCTGACGCTGCCATTAATGGTGACAGGTGGCGCCCTCCCATTAGTCCTCGAGTGGCCAACCAGTCGTCGAAAGAAATTCAAATTTTGGCGGCCTCGTGATGCTTATATACATGCCCCCCTCACTCTTCCTTCCTTCCTTACTGATTTTCTGCCATTCGAAGCCCTCCAGAGCTCCTGCCCATCTTTTGCCGTTGCTGATCTCGAGCTCGAAAGAGAAAAACTCTCTGCCCTAGCCTGGTAAGTCCTTCAACTCCCCTCTTATTGTCATTTTCTTTAATATTTCACACATTAGGGCAGAAAAACGTAGCTTTTAGGACTTGGGCACCAAAAATCACCCTAAACCTTCAAACGTTCATGGTGTTCTTCATTTTCCCTGAAGAACACTGAAGAACTGGGGCGGATCGGGCTCCTGGTCTCCATTTGATCCAAAAAACTCTTAGAACTAAGCAAATATCATGTTTATCACAAATCCAGCGAAAACCAAAATAGCAAAGAGGATCTGGCCGCTCAACCGGGCTAATATCTGGTCCGCTTGGGCGACCAAGCTCCTTGATTAGCTTAGACAACCGAGGCGGTTTGACACTCTTTATGACCGAGCTAAAGTCAAGCTCACTTTGCGCGACCGTGCTCACACTCACACTTGCCATCCTTTTCCTGCAGAGTCCAAGGGGACCTTTGACCACATCTGAGGCTCTCAAGACCGAGCAACATCCAATTAGCACAGTGCCAAACCCCTCAGCCGAGATACACTAGCTCGGTCTCATGGGGAAATTCCGCTTCCTAGTGGACACACCAGCCGCGCTAGATGCGTTTAGAGAGGAGTACGGCATCCCGGCCAACGTCCATCTAGAGCTGGCGATAGAGAAGACAACACCCTGGGGCAAACTTGACCAATGCCCCTTTACCGTGCTGTCAATAGTAGAAGGAGGCCTCCGCTTCCCAGTCAATCCCCTCATGACCGAGTTCCTGCGCCGGACCGGGCTGGCGCCAACACAAGTATCCACCAACACCTACCGAATAATAAACGGCGTGCACAAACTAAACAATCGGCTGGGCATAAGCCTAGGTTTAGCCGAGATCTTGCGCCAATACACTTTAGGCCACACCGGCGACGGGCTCGCCTATTACCTCAAAATTAGACCGGGCAGGGAGAAAATCGTAACCGGCACTCCAGACAAGGATCTTCACGACGATGATTTCTTCTGGGTGTTAGGCAACTACGAGACAGCCGCGGTACTGGGCTGGATGATAAGCAAGAACTTTGGTAGCACATGTAAGCCGCGCTAATTAGCTCGATAAAATGATTTTTCTCTTGTTTCTGTAATCATTTTTTTTCTTGCTTCTTTTGCAGCAATCCAAGCCTTGCAAGCCAACTACCACTTCCCCAACGTCGAGGTAATCAGGACAGCGCTCCGGTATCGCAACCGAGATTGCAACCAATTGCTTGGCTACACCCCCACATATAGATACTCCGCTCCTCGGCGGAGTAAAGTCACAGACTTCCTTCGTACTCCATCACCTCCACCAGATCCAACCCTGCCAGATGTACCACTCATCCGCCTGACCGAGGAGCAAGAGATGGCAAAAAGAAGCAGAATCAAAAATTTGCTCACCGCCACATCGGCCGAGATACCAAGTGTTGCAATCCGCTCGCCAGCCACCGGACAAGCAAGCGACGCCGTGATCGCTCTTTCTTCCCCGGCAGTCGAGCAATCCAACAAGCAACCAACTTAACGCCGGGCTAGCAAAAGAGCTCACAGCGGACCGTCACGAGCCGGTGGTGGTCAACTCACCACCGAAAGCAACCGATCAAACAACTAACCCGATCTGCTGGCGTCCATCAGTTGAAGCTAATCGGCCAAGACATCCGAGAACGCGGCGATCAAGGCTGATAAAGAGCACCTGCTAGCCTTTGATCTCTCCAAAGCACTTTTACTGCCGAGTGACGTGGTCGGCAGTGACCACGTCCCTGACACTCGGTTGGTAAAATCATCTGTGAAGTCCATGGCCAGGGTGAGTCAACCTTCCATTGAAATTTTTACAAGTATTTGACCGGTTCCTTCTCTAATCAACTTTGCTGCTTGCAGGCCATTCAAAAACAGCATCTGGTTATGGAACGCATACATCGGGCTGCGGCGGCCGACAAGCGACCAAGTGCAAAGCCTCGGTGAGCTCGGCCGAACAAAGTCCTCGCTGGAGATAGCAAACACTGATAACAACCGGTTGCTCGGTCAACTTGATGCAGCCGAGAAAAAGACGCTGGGTAATTCCTCAGCCCATTTTCCCTTTGCCTTTTCCAGCTGTTTCTTCAACCCATCAAGAATAGTCTTGTTTGATGCCTCGGCTTAACCATTGGACTGTGGGTAAGCCGGAGTGGAGTTGTAAAATTCAATCTTCAGATCTTCACAAAATCCTCTGAATAGGCGATCACAAACCGATGCCATTACCAGAGATCAAAATCTTTGGGACGCCAAACCGCGTGACCACGTTCTGCCAGACAAACCGCTTCACGTCTTTCTCTTTGATTGTTGCCAAGGGCTCAGCTTCAACCCATTTCATGAAGTAATCTGTGGCCGCAATGAAGAATTTCCGGTTACCCGGTGCTGTTGGCAGTGGCCCCACTATATCTAGCCCCCACATGGCAAAGGGCCAAGGATCGGTGAGGAGAAGTTCCTGGCGGTGATGGATCGATGGTAATTCGGCATTTTTCGCACTTACGAACATATTTCTATGCGTCGGCCTGCATGCACGGCCACCAGTATCCCTGCGAAATAGCTCGGTAGGCCAAGGACTTGCCCCCTATATGGCTGCCACAAATGCCTTCGTGAATTTCGAACAGAAAGGCCTCCACACTACTCGGGTGCACGCACTTTAGATAAAGGCCAGTAAAGGACTTTTTATACAACGCACCAGATGGAGAGAGCCAAAACCGCTCTGACTTCACCCGGACTTTGTGCGCTTCTTTCTTTTCGGTTGGTAGAGTCCGGTCCCTGAGAAACAAGATTATGGGGTCCATCCAAGAAGGGTCTAGCGCGGTGCAAAGTACATCCGTCTGCCCGGCGTCTTCAATGCTTGGCTGTGGAAGAAAGTCAATTAACAAGGGGTTTGGAGACGTACTATCTACCATCAAAGCGAGGTCGGCCAGTTCATCAGCTCGGCTGTTTTCTTCACGGCCAATCTGCTAGACTCTGATTGCCAGAAACTGTTTGATGTGTTCCCGGACCAGAGCTTGGTACTTCGCCATTCTTTCATCATTTGCTTCATAAATCCCAGAGACTTGGTTAATGTAACAACCCTCGTACCGATTACTGAATAACCACTGAATTAAATACTGATTATTACTAAACTGACCTGCTAATGACTGATAATTGGATTAACTGAAGTATTGGATAGACTGATTGAAACTGGAACTGAAATTGGAAACGTTATCTGTTATATTGCATTTCTATCTGTTTAATTGATTAATTATCTGTTTGAATCCATGTGTTTAAACTGTTAATTGAAGGCCTTATCGGCGGCCGATTTCGAAACCGTTTAGTGTTTTGTAATCAGGAGAATATTTGTGATTTAATGGTATATTTATCTGAAAATTGATTAGGAATGATTAAACTAGATTAAATTGAGTTAATTACGAACTTAGGCTTATTTACCAAATTGCCATGTGAGTGGACTCTTGTTTATTATTATTATAGAGCCTTATTGAACTCAATACAAGACATTTCTTCTCCCACTTCTTGCTATCCAGCCGACCAAGAGAGGAAATAGGGGGAGAGTAAGAGAATTAAGCTCAAATTGTTGAATTTGCTTAGGATTGAGGTGTAGTTGGCATAATTGAGCTTCCAAGACTTGTAATTGACACTCTAGGTAAGGATACCATCATCTTCTTGTTGTCTTGGAGTTCCATCTTGCATGTTTCATACACCATTGTAGAACTAAGACATGAATTTGCTCATAAATAGTGAATTGGAGCTCAAATGTTACATGCATGCTTGAATTGATGCATTTTGAAGTTGAATTCTTAAAAAATTGCACATGCATGTCCATGTCTATATATTAGCTCATGTTTTCAGAATGTTTTCCAACTATTGAGCTCTCTAGAGCAAGATTTGAAGATTGAATTGGGTTTGAAACTCATGCATTGCATGTTTTGGAAGTGTTCTTGAAAATGGGTTTGAAAAATGGTTTTATTGACTCACCTTTGGGGCTTGAATTCATAAATTGGCTTTTGAAACTTGTTATACATTGTTTTGGGATGTATTCTCCAGAATTTGAGCCCAAGAGGTCGAGAATTGAGTTGAGAATGCTTGGTTTGAGCTAGGAAGGCAAATCTGGAAATTCCAGATTTGGCTTCTTCGCTCGAGCGAAGGATTCCTCGCTCGAGCGACCAACGTTTTCCTCTGAGCCCCGCTCGAGCGAAAGATTGGTGGCTCGAGCGTAAAAATCGAACATCCAGTACTTTTACTGTTCCATCAGACCGCTCGAGCGAAGGAAGGCTCGCTCGAGCGAACCCTTTGATTTTGGAAGCTCGCTCGAGCGAGCATCGAGCGAGCATCGCGCGTAAAAATTGAGCATCCAGTACTTTTACTGTTTCATCAGATCGCTCGAGCGAAGGATTTTTCGCTCGAGCGAAGCCTTTGTTTTTGCAACCTCGCTCGAGCGAAGGAAGGCTCGCTCGAGCGAGGCCCCTATTTTCAGCAACTTTTGAAAAATGACTTCCAACTGTATTTTTGCATCCTCATCCCATCCTAAGCATTCTTAGGCCTAGTTTAAGACATCTTAATGAGGATTTAGACATAGAACCACACCGAGGAAATTTAGAGATTTAATTATCATCCTTCCGACTGTGAACTTAGTGTGTGTTCTATTTGTTAACTGTTTAGGGTTGGCTCTCGGGGACGCGTTCTAGCTACTGATAGCCCAATCACTGTGAGTAACAGATTGTGTAAAGATATGTTCAAATGGTTATATTTTGAATACTAAACTGAACTGTTTATTGAACTGATATTGTTTATTGAATGAATGTATGTCCTGCATTTAATCAGACAGGCATCCTTAGCACCATTGTTATTGTATTCTGAGCTCTGTCGGTTTCCTTGTGGAACCATACTGTTTGATGGCCATCATTATTGTTGGGTCAGTAAGGCCGGTCCTTTTGGACCTCTGCTTATAGGCTAATGGATGTACCACATATGGTGATTGATTGAAATCTTGATTGGTGAAATCGAAGATTGAAATACTGTATAATGAATTGATTTCATTACTGTAAGGGACATTCATTCATAACCTCTTTACACGTTATGTTATTCACTGGGCTTTAGCTCACTGTTTATATATATATGTAGGTTCTCAGCAGCCAGACCGGAGCTAGGAGCGTGGGATTGGTCCCCAGTTTTGTCAAGCCAGCCTGTGTGCCTCACTGCGAGGTTCCGAGTTGCCATGTTATGGCTTGGGGTGTTTTTGTGTCCCCTATCGGTCTCTTTACTGTTTTGTACCGTTGTATAGACCGTTTACTGTTTTACTGTACTGTTGTCTAGGGATTTGATCCCTGTACCGACTGCTTGTAAATGATTGTATAGACTGTATATGGATTGTACTGTTTTGAACTGTCTGAATGCATAAAAATGTTTTTGGCATACAGATTTTCACAGCTCTACGGACACTAGTCATTTACTGTATTGGCTTCCGCCAGCCCTCAGACTGTTTGATCAGACATCGGTAATCTCGGATTCTTGGCGATTCTGATGCTAAACCCATAGGGCCGGGTTTGGGTCGTGACAGAGTGGTATCAGAGCGATACTTAACCACGAGTTATACTGCACACACGTGTCCAAACGAGCTATAGGTGTCCTAGAAAAGTAATTAGGGCATCTCATGAACTTGAAAAGTGTGTGCTTATAACTGACTGATTATATGATAAAGTGTTAAACTGTTTAATTGTACAACTGTTTATAATGATAACTGTTATAACTGCTTATAGCGAAATGGATAATGCAAATGAAACTGAAGCATCATCCTCTGAGGCCAGAATGGCCGGACTTGAACAAATGATGGGACTGATAATTGAAAGACTCGAACAACAACCAAACCAACAGCCCCCACCTCCTCCTCCTCCGGTGCAACTGGAACAAAATGTACAGAATGTGAATGCTAATGAGGTGGACATTATTGCACTGACTCAGAAATTCAGCAAAATGAAACCGCCGTCCTTCCAGGGAGGCTTAGAACCGTTAAAGGCTGAAGCTTGGGTTCTTGAGACTGAAAAATTGTTTGAGGTTTTTCCGTGCTCTGAAGCAAACAAAGTTTTGTTAACAACCTTCACCCTTCAAGAAGAAGCCAGAAGGTGGTGGATGTTGACCCGCGATGCAAATACTATTGTGACTTGGGCTCAGTTCAAGGAGTCCTTCTTTGAAAAGTATTTTCCCGAAGGCATCGTGATGTAAAAGTGACTGAGTTTGAACAGCTGAGACAGGGCAAAACGTCTGTTGCCGAGTATGAGAAGCAATTTACCGAACTTGCTAGGTATGCACCACATATGGTGGATACCGATTATAAGAAGGCCAGGAGGTTTGAAGGCGGCCTTAGTGTTGCTATCCAGGACCGGATAAATGTTTTGAAAATGCCAACTTATGTGGGTGTTCTCGACTGGGCATTGATGGCCGAGACAAATATTGCAGCGGTGAAACAATCTGAAACACCGACAACTGAGTGGCAAGGCAAAAGGCAGAGTTTCAAATTTAAGAAAGGCAAGCATAACCCAGCAAACAAGAAACAGAATACGGGGTCGACGACTAGCCCCAGCCAAGGGAATGGTGTAGACACCCCATTTTGACCGGCCCTAAGACTTGGGCGCTTTCTTTTGATTACTCGATGATGAAAACAGGAATATGCTATCTCACAAAATTCTCAGTAAAAAGATGGAATGTAAACTTTAATCCCAGTCTTACACCTGTTTTTGCCAAATTATTTTAGACTCATTCTCCATTTTTTTTCCCTTTATTATGTATTATATAATATTTTATTAAATTTATTCGGTACCATGGTTTCATCCACGCACTATACGTTTGTATATATAATATTATATTATATAAGGGTATTATTCCTCCTTTGAAAAAAATAAAAAATAATAAAATAATAAAATTCACTACACTCCCATCGTGTGTCTTTTTGTTTTCAGTGCCTTTAGACCCGCTTTGGTCAAATTATGTTGCATATTTGGCTTACTAAAATATATTTTATTAGCCCATGTATTTTAATTTTACATATTTGTGTGTTTTTATATGTATTTTTGGGTATTTGTACATATATTATGCTAATAATCCCTTTTATATATTATTATATTATAAAGTGCATAGTAATATTACTGTGCAATGCACAGTAAAATCACTGTGCATCTTTTGAAATCAAGACTCCCAATCGCTTTCTTCTCTTGTCTTTTTCTTTCAATTGTTTTCTATAAAAAGGGAAAGATTAGCGCAGAATGGAGAGGATTTTTTGGGAGAAGAGATTCCTGGGCAGGGGAGAGATAAAAAAAAAGTCTGAAAAAAAAAAGAAGAAGTGCGAGAGTTTTGAGAGAAAGAAGGAACCACTAAAGTTGTAATTCCAAATTTTAGACTGAGAATTGATAACACATTCCACAAACTTGAGGGTAATCAAAAGGAAGTTTGTGAATCAGAAAATTCATCATTTCCCTGAAAGGTGAGTTTTCGCAAACTTTCATTTAATTTCAAAATATGATATAATTTGTTTAAAGTACTTCATTTATTGCTTTTCATAATTTTTTTTTATCACTTTAAATGGTCGGTTGAACCACCTAATTTTATTACTTTATCTCATTGTAATTTCATCGTTGTATATAAACTGTTGTAATTTTACTACTTTAAATGGTCGGACAAAACACCTAATTCTATCACTTTATCTCATTGTAATTTATCGTTGTATATAACCTCGTTGTAACTTACATAAATTGTTGTAATTTTCTATTTATAAATTGTTGTAATTTTACCGCTTTAAATGGTTGGTTGAACCACCTAATTTGTTAAAAGATGTGACCCCACCGGATGAATAGTGACCGGCGGTGAATAGTAACCCCGGTGAATAGTAACCCCGACAATGAATAGTAGCCCTGCCGATAAATAGTACCTCCTGATGAATAGTAATCATGATGAAAAATGCCCGAAGATGAATAACGATCAAAAATGGTGAATAGTAATGATGAATAGTAACTTCCTAAGAAGGAATAGTATCTCGGGATGAATAGTGCCCCAAGAAAATAAGTGTCCCTGACAGAACGGAGCAGCCTTCCCTACGCCAAATGTAATATTTTCCGGCGCACATGAAGTCTCTTTATTTTATATTATGTTTTTTATTGTATTTTGAGAGTCTGTGAGCTTTTAATTTTGTTGTAATATTCTTCTCTCTCTCTCTTATCCGGGTTTGTAATAATTTATTCAAAGCATTGTAATAATTCCCCGCCCACTTCTTTCTATCCCATTCTTTTACTCGCTTCCTTACTTGTACATAAACATCATATTTATTTTTCATCATATTCATGCTTTGCATCCATGTTTCATGCATCTTGATTCGCAAAGTTTGCATTTGTGGATTTAATCAATTCTTATGTGATTATGTGTGCTACCTCGTGTTCTTGAGATGATTCACATGTCATATCTTAGAAGTCAATCTTTAGTTGCATCTCATGAGTGAATTGCATTAGGATTTTGTATATAAGATCATGCATGTTTTACTAACTTTGTTTTGTAGCTTGTTCAAGGGTCGTCAAACTGTAAGTTTTATGCTTTAGCATCCCGCTTGTGTGTGTTTTTCACTATGTTTAAGCATCCTACCATGTGGCTATTTGCTTATGTGATATAACCGTATGAATGCCAAGGATGGAGGTTGTGTCGCTTAATTTGGAATGATATTGATTTTCATGTTTGTAAACTCAATTTATTTGGGTTATACATTTTCAAAACTCTTTCAAAACTACATGAAATCAAGTTGTTCCAAAATGGGTGACATAGTCTATACTTGTATGCTTCACATAGTAAATTTTAGCATTTATTAAATAACCATAACATGAACATATAAAGAAAATAAAAGTCATATCATGGTTTAGTAGAGGCCGATCTTTTGATCGGGTGAGCGGGTGCTCATTATTGACCTTCCCTCTCATACCTAAGGTTCCGAGCCAAGCATCCTTGGTTACGATTTAACAAAGGGCCTTGGCAACGAGTCATGGGTTTCCTAATTTCCCAAAATATTAGGTGGCGACTCGAGATCCGATGACGCATCCATTTTTAATAAAATTGCAATAAAATGGATTTTTAATAAAAGTTTTCAAATCGATTCTCATCTACGCTTTCACATTGCACTCGTGAAACTTGAGATCGAAGAAATTTCGAGTCCGAATCGCTTAACGCTGGTACCCCGGGCATGTTACGCTTCGCGCATCTACCGGGATTTATGAAACCTTGACTCGAACTCCATGATATGACTTTTATTTTCAATTATATGTTTATTGCATTGCATGCATTGGTGCCCTTAAAGTTCCTGTGTTACCCAAATGCTGGTGGGAGCACAGGCATACTTTTTGTGACACTACACCTATCTCTACGTTACTTTGGAGGCCTTGTGTTGTAACCTTTTAAGATTTGTCAAAAGGGTAGCTTTGCTATCTAAGGTTCTCAGACTCTGAAGAGAGGCTATTTGACTCTTTTGATTTCCTGGGATCTTTATTGGTTATGACCCAAAGGACTTTTTGGTAACGTCACCTTGACTTCAACCCCTAGGGTAAAGCTAACCTTGTACATATAGTGAGCTATAGTACCTTTCAAATTAGGACAGGATGCTTTCCCATTTCTAGGATGTATGATACCGCTTGTTTGAATAGTGAAACCCTAGATCATTTCAAGCTAGGACAGGATAACCCTACTCTCCATAGGGGTGTGTGTTCTCTTTCCTGCTATGTGTTATGTGCAATGTATTGGATGTATACAGGATTTTCAAATTTGAATGAGTGGTTCAAAGTTGTTCATTTAGCATCATTCTTCAGAAACAAAAAAAAAAAATAAAAAAAAAAAAAAAAAAACATAATATAATCAAAAAAAAAAAAAATTTGTAAAAATTTTTTAAAAACAAAAACATAAAATCAAAAAAAAAATTTTGTAAAAATTTTTAAAAAAAAAAAAATAAAATAAAATAAAAAACTCCGATATCCCACAAAGTTGACCATTGTAAATAAATAGAACTTGTAGGGTATCCGACCATCTCTCGTGATTGGGGAATGACCAATTGCTGATTGAGCGGCTTTATTTTGAATGTTGTGGCACACACACTTTGACCGCAATTTGAGAATGGTTTTATTTTGAATTCAATTGAGTATTGAGTCTAAGTTTGACTTCATCAAGTTTGTAGAGTTAGAGTCGTTCGAGTCACTTAACGAGTCGAGTCTGTTGATTTCGATAGTGCTAACCTAGATATTTCATCTGTCTAGGTCTTCTTTGTCATTTTCTTTTCGAGTCTGTTGTCATTCTTTGAGTCATAGTCTCTTTTCAAAAAAAAAAATTCAAAAATAAAATATAAAAAAATGCCATAGAGTCCGCCTACTTTCAGGTTTTAATTCTCGCATTGACCAAAGTTTTTCAAAACTTTTTCCAAAACTCGATAAAAAACGAAGAGGAAGACTTTCCTGGATTTGCAAATTTTGATCAACCGAGAGGAAGAGAGGTGTGCTAAGCCTTTGATGAATAAAATCATTTTTGTTAATGTGGGTACCGAATGATCCTAGCTTAGTCCAAATTGGTTCTATCTTATCTTCGAAGAGTACGAGTGATTAGTCACTTTGTGAAAAGATGTCAAAAATGCTTTTTATGCGTGGTCCTACGAAGACAGTTCGAATTGATTATACAGCATAGGATCCCTCTTGACTAGTGGTCCGACCTCCTCAGCTCCTTAGCTTTCAAACCGTGATTTGAAGTCTCCCATGATCAATCAAAGTGTAAAGGCTTGGAAATAGCCCTTGAACTAGGGACAATGATGTGATTCAAATGAAGACAGCCCTTCAACTAGGGGCAATAAAGGTCGAATATGATTCAAATGGAAACAGCCCTTTGCACTGGGGGCAATGATGTGAGCCAGATTGGAAATAGCCCTTGAACTAGGGGCCATGATATGATTCAAATGAAGGCAGCCCTTTAACTAGGGGCAATAAAGGAGAATGTGATTTTTGATTTAAAACAGCCCTTGAACTAGGGGCAAAAGTGTGAGGCTTGTATAGTTGAAATGGAGGCGTTTCTTGAACTAGGGGCAAAAGGTACCACCTTGAGAGGCTCACGGGCCGAAACCCTAAGGGCACCTGTGCAAAAGTAAGGGCACAAAAAAGAAAGAAAAATAAAAAGAAAAATGAAAAGCTCGCAAGGTTGAAAACCCGAAAGGGCGACTTTGGCAAAATTTAGAGCGTAAAAGGAGAGTGTCAATACTCGAGTGAACCTTAGCCAAAACTATATAGGGCCAGTGATTCAGATTGAAGCAACCCTTGAACTAGGGGCAAGAAGGTCAGATGTGATTTAGATTTGAAGCAGCCCTTGAACTAGGGGCAAAAAGTTGGATGTGATCAAAGAGTTAAAACTGAATTGTTTCCCAATGAAGACCGCCCAGAAAGGCCAAGCCTGAATTTGAGAGAATGAATTTTATTATTGAAGGACAATGAGTTCCTATCCACTACACTAGGGGCAAATTCGCATCCAAGTAGCCTAGTTCCTACATCATCATATCTCCGTCAAGTGTAGTAGTTATTATTATAGATTTTGATGGCCTACGCTTCACACCCAATCAACATGGACAAGCTAAACTGAAACCCTTGAAAGGCTCGCTGGGCGAAAAACCCAAAAGGGTGACCCAGGCAAAAGTTAGAGCAGAAAAACAAAAAAAAAAAAAAATGATAAAAAATGAAAATGAAAAAAAATGATGAAAATGAAAAAAAAAATGAAAAATGAAAAGCTCGCAAGGTTGAAAACCCGAAAGGGCGGCTTTGGCAAAAGTTAGAGCACAAAAGGAGAGTGTCAATACCCGAGTGAACCTTGGCCCGAACTACGATGGCCTGATTCCTATCTTTGGGATACGTAGGTAGCTTCATCTTGAAGTTCGGCCCTAATAAATTTTCAACTCATTCATCTCGTCCATGTTTGATTGGTGTGTCTTTAGTCGACTTGGTTGTCCTATTCGTGTTTGATTGGTGTATCTTCATTCGCTTACTTGCCGGTTCGGTTCAGTTCGGTTCAGTTCGGTTCGGTTTTGCTCGGTTTCATTCGATTCGAATCGGCTCGGTTCGGTTATGGTTTGGGACTATGCACCCCGATGGTTGATTCCATGTTAGTTGAGTAGTGACCATTTACAAAAATAGATTTTGATTAATTTGAATGAAGCTGACTAATTTTTCTCGAAAATTGTTCCATTTTTGCAAAATTTGGACCATTCTTTGGATTTGAAAAGGGAAAATTTTCAGTGCTCACTGTTTAGCTTACATGATTTCAAAACAGAAAATGGAATAAGTATGCTAATCCAACCCTCATGTTGATCAAAACACTTTTTACAAAAAAAAAATAAAAAATTCAAGAAAAAAAAATGTCAAGGTAATGAATTAGGGCATAGTCGAAGTCAAGGATTCTCGTTTTCTCCACCACTCGAGTCAACTCACAAGATATATGAGTGTGTATTCATACTACAAGGTATTTATACCGCTTAGGTATTCATACCACCAAGATATATAAGTGTGTTCCTTTCATACCACCAAGGTATTTATACCAACAAGGTATTCATACCAATCGTGTATATAAGTGTGTTTGGATTATTTTACTGCTTTTCTTATGCTGAGTCATTTTTGTTTTTGATTCCAGTCAGTATAGAATCAATGTCCAATTCAGAGTTCAAAACTCAATCATTCTTAAGTTCAATTAAAATTGTTTTCAAACTCAAAGTGATATGTCAGTCATGCCAGTGATAAGCAAAAAAAGAAACTGATTTTTATTGAAGTCAGGGGAGGACATCCCCGATTACAGAGACATCAAAAAAAAAAAAACAAAAACAAAAACAAAAACAAAAAAAAAAAAAAAAACAAAACAAAACAAAACAAAAACAGTAAAAAAAACAAAGAGAGAGAGAGAGAGATGGATCTTTTTCTTCTTTCTTCTCGCAAAGAAAGCCGCCGCGAAGATTACAACCACTTTTATTTGCACACAACTTCATTGTTCGACTTTACCATCACCGCCTTCGCTGCCTTTACTCCTTCGAGCTTTTGAAAACTCGCCGCCTTGGCAGAGCTTCCAAAGGAGATTATTCCTCGCCATCAACTTGATTATGCGAAGGAACACCGAAACGACTCACAGAGGTCGTCAGTCGTTTTAGCTCTTTGTTCGCTTCTTCAACAAGACTAACTTCCTCGAGAATCTTTGTACATATGTTGAAGTAAAGAAAGTTGTGCATTCAATCGATGTACCTCACACGCTCGCTCGCAATGACGGACAAGTTGAGACCGTCACGGCCTCTACACATGACCTCAACAGATACGAAGTTTGTTTCGATGTCGATCAGGTACCATGATTTGTTCAACTGACATCGCTGCAAAGTTAATAACAGGAGAAGCAGGCGGTGCTCGTGGTTGTGTTCCAGGTGAGTCAGCATTGGTCATCTCTATTGTGGTCTCAGTCAGCGCTGGAAGAAGGCTGAGAGACCCGTGTGAAGAAGCCATGGCAGAGGAAAGTAACGCAAAAGAAAGAGGTTGCAGAGTGGTGGCAGAGGAAGTTTACAGGCTTTTGCTCTGCCTCTCTCTCTCGCAGGCCTCAACTTAAGAAGAGGATGAAGCCACAGAAGAAGACAAAAAGGGAGGAAAGCTCGAGACGATCATTGACAATCGGGGTAGGATTGGATAGCTTTGTCAGCGCCGGGATTGTTGAAATCGCGCGACAGACACGACGCTCGAAGAAGATGAAGGAAGAGAGAGTGAGACAAAATAGGAAGAGAGAGTAAGACAAAAATAAGAGATGCGGGAAAGTTGTATATATATATGTATATATGTATTGTATAGCTATGTAATATATATATATTTGTTTGAACATTTGCATCACAGGTGTGGCTTGGGTTCAGTGGTTTGGCCTAGTGGGTTGAGGATTTGGAGAGCCTAAGCCCGAGGTCAGGGGTTCGAACCCACAACAAATGTTTTTTTGTTTTTGCTTTGATTTTGTGTATGTATGCCTCGTATAAGTCTATGTATATATATTTGTTTGCATATCTTGTCACAAGAGTAGGATGGCTTAGTGGTTGAGAACTCAGAGGCCAAGTTTGAGACCAGATGGTCGAAACCCCATATCTCCACATCCATGCATTTTGTGTTTTTCCTTTCTTTTTGCGTGTTTTGCGTACGTGTGCTGACGTCAGCAAACGGAATATGCCTTCTCAGTAACGGCATCTTCCCGCTAACGGTTGCAAACGGAATATTCTATGTCTATGTATGTATCCGTATATGTTTGTGTATAGGTCCGTATATGTCTGTGTTGTATATACCTGTATATATACTATATATGTCTGTGTATATATCTGTATATAGCTGTCTCTATGTTGTCTGTATATGTATATATGTATACCGTATGTATATATCTGTGTGTATTTTTGTCTGTGTATGAACATATGTATACCGTATATGCATGTCTGTGTATATTGTCGTATTTGTATGTATTTTGTCTATGCAGGGTATATGTATATGGTATTTGGTTCGAACATACAATTCCTTCTTTCATTCTATGCATCTATCGCACAATAATCTCACCTCATGCACCTACCACATAAATCTCAAATTCAACCGCCCTGCTTTGGGCACCGCACTGCTTTGTGCATCAATTTCAACCGCCCTGCTTTGGGCACCGCACTGCTTTGTGCATCAATTTCAATCGCCCTGCTTTGGGCACCGCACTGTTTTGTGCATCAATTTCAATCGCTTTGGGCATCGCTTGCTTTTGGGCACCGCATCGCTTGTGCATCAATTTCAATCGCTTAACCTTCCTCTCCGTATAAAAATACGCTGAGATACGCTGGTTAGGCCATTCAATCGCTTCGCTGGGCACCGCATCGCTTTGTGCATCAATTTCAATCGCTTTAACCTTCCTCTCTCCGTATAAAAATACGCTGAGATACGCCGTTGGTTAGGCCATTCAATCGCTTTGGGCACCGCATCGCTTTGTGCATCAATTTCAATCGCTTTAACCTTCCTCTCCGTATAAAAATACGCTGAGATACGCCGTTGGTTAGGCCATTCAATCGCCTCGCTTTGGGCACCGTGACCGCTTTGTGCATCAATTTCAATCGCTTAACCTTCCTCTCCGTATAAAAATACGCTGAGATACGCTGGTTAGGCCATTCAATCGCCTCGCTTTGGGCACCGTGATCGCTTTGTGCATCAATTTCAATCGCTTTAACCTTCCTCTCTCCGTATAAAAATACGCTGAGATACGCCGTTGGTTAGGCCATTCAATCGCTTCGCTTTGGCACCGCATCGCTTTGTGCATCAATTTCAATCGCTTTAACCTTCCTCTCCGTATAAAAATACGTTGAGATACGCCCGCTGGTTAGGCCATTCAATCGCTTTGGGCACCGCATCATGTGCATCAATTTCAATCGCTTAACCTTCCTCTCCGTATAAAAATACGCTGAGATACGCTGGTTAGGCCATTCAATCGCTTCGCTTTGGGCACCGCACTGCTTTGTGCATCAATTTCAATCGCCTTAACCTTCCCTTTCTCCGTATAAAAATACGTTGAGATACGCCTGTTGGTTAGGCCAATCAATCGCCCTGCTTTGGGCACCGCACTACTTTGTGCATCAATTTCAATCGCCCTGCTTTGGGTACCGCATTGCTTTGTGCATCGCGCTACCTTGCGCATCGCACTATCTTGTACACTCTCCTGCCTATGAGACCTTAAATCCTACGGGGTCTAGGAGACCTTAAATCCTCTAAAGGTGCAATTCCTTTGGTGTTTGTCGTGCCCGAACGACTTCAGGCGGTCTGGTATAGCCACCTACCTGTGTTTGCAATAAGTTCTTAGGAGACCAACTGGCGACGGTGGAAACTAGAGTTCGAATGGCCGAGACCCAGAACGCAAAAGGTTCGGAATTTCCGAGACTAAAGTCTGGTTTAAATACCCAGGGGTGTATCCCCGGCTTGAAATCTGTATGGCAGCCCCATAGGTTGAGATAGCATGTATGTGCCTTACCTCTGGATACTGAACCAACCTAGTCTGGCACCCTGTAGGAGAATAGGGAAAGTGGCAAACGTAGCCAGCACTCCATGACATTGCATCGCATTGTATAAATCATCAATTTTCAAAACAACCATTGTCATTCTCCTTGGTTAAAACCTTCCTCTCTCCGTATGAAATACGTTGAGATACGCTGGTTACACCATTGTCATTCTCCTTGGTTAAAACCTTCCTCTCTCCGTATGAAATACGCTGAGATACGCCTTTGGTTACACCATTGTCATTCTCCTTGGTTAAAACCTTCCTCTCTCCGTATGAAATACGCTGAGATACGCTCGTTGGTTACACCGTTGTCATTCTCCTTGGTTAAAACCTTCCCTCTCTCCGTATGAAATACGTTGAGATACGCCTGTTGGTTACACCGTTGTCATTCTCCTTGGTTAAAACCTTCCCTCTCTCCGTATGAAATACGTTGAGATACGCCTGTTGGTTACACCGTTGTCATTCTCCTTGGTTAAAACCTTCCCTCTCTCCGTATGAAATACGTTGAGATACGCTGGTTACACCGTTGTCATTCTCCTTGGTTAAAACCTTCCTCTCTCCGTATGAAATACGTTGAGATACGCCTGTTGGTTACACCATTGTCATTCTCCTTGGTTAAAACCTTCCCTCTCTCCGTATGAAATACGTTGAGATATGCCTGTTGGTTACACCATTGTTGTTCCACCCATCTCGGTTAAAATACAGTCAGGTGCGCCTGTCTGTTTACACCACCCTTGGTTAAAATACAACAAAAGCGCCGTCTGCTTACACCACCTTGGTTAAATACCAAAAGCGCTTCTGCTTACACCACCGTTAAAATACGTCAGTGCACTGCTTGTTTACACCATCCTTCCTCCTTTCGTGAAACGTGTTAGGTTGTTGTTTTGCTCGGTTAAAAACATTAGGTGCGCCTGATGTTTATACCACCCTTCCTCCTTTCACGTGAGATGCGTTAAGTTGTTGTACCACTTGGTTAAAATTGTGTTATGGCACATTTGTATGTAATCTTGTGGCACATTTATATGCAATGCACCCCCTTGTTATGTTTCATATCATTTGCACCTAAACTTGCCACTCATGTTGTCATCTTCATATCTTTATCATCACTCCATGGCATTTCATTGCATTGCATAATCATGAATTTTCAAACAAGCGGCTTCATGGCGTGTAAGTCCAACTTTCAAACGCATATGTCATGTTACATGTTGCCCCGAACTACGCAGTTTGATTCCTTGCAAAGGGATACGTAGGCAACCTTCGGGTTCAACCACACGCATTGCATCTTGTTTGTTTGCCCAAGTCTTATGGCCTTGTCAAAAGGGTCGTCTTCGGGCTTTGACATTCACTCACGTCAAGAAATGACTTTGAGCTTTGTCAAAGAGGGGCAACTGTAGACACCCCATTTTGACCGCCCTAAGACTTGGGCGCTTTTTGATTACTCGATGATGAAAACAGGAATATGCTATCTCACAAAATTCTCAGTAAAAAGATGGAATGTAAACTTTAATCCCAGTCTTACACCTGTTTTTGCCAAATTATTTTAGACTCATTCTCCATTTTTTTTCCCTTTATTATGTATTATATATATATATTATGTTATATTATTATATAATATTTTATTAAATTTATTCGGTACCATGGTTTCATCCACGCACTATACGTTTGTATATATAATATTATATTATATAAGGGTATTATTCCTCCTTTGAAAAAAATAAAAAATAATAAAATAATAAAATTCACTACACTCCCATCGTGTGTCTTTTTGTTTTCAGTGCCTTTAGACCCGCTTTGGTCAAATTATGTTGCATATTTGGCTTACTAAAATATATTTTATTAGCCCATGTATTTTAATTTTACATATTTGTGTGTTTTTATATGTATTTTTGGGTATTTGTACATATATTATGCTAATAATCCCTTTTATATATTATTATATTATAAAGTGCATAGTAATTTTACTGTGCAATGCACAGTAAAATCACTGTGCATCTTTTGAAATCAAGACCTCCCAATTTCTTCTCTTGTCTTTTTCTTTCAATTGTTTTCTATAAAAGGGAAAGATTAGCGCAGAATGGAGAGGATTTTTGGGAGAAGAGATTCTCAAGGCGGAGAGATAAAAAAAGTCTAAAAAAAAAAGAAGAAGTGCGAGAGTTTTGAGAGAAAGAAGGAACCACTAAAGTTGTAATTCCAAATTTTAGGCGAGAATTGATAACACATTCCACAAACTTGAGGGTAATCAAAAGGAAGTTTGTGAATCGAAAATTCATCATTTCCTGAAAGGTGAGTTTTGCAAACTTTCATTTAATTTCAAAATATGATATAATTTGTTTAAAGTACTTCATTTATTGCTTTTCATAATTTTTTTATCACTTTAAATGGTCGGTTGAACCACCTAATTTTATTACTTTATCTCATTGTAATTTCATCGTTGTATATAAACTGTTGTAATTTTACTACTTTAAATGGCTCGGTCAAACCACCTAATTCTATCACTTTATCTCATTGTAATTTCTTGTTGTATATAACTGTTGTAACTTACATAAAATGTTGTAATTTACTATTTAGAAATTGTTGTAATTTTACCGCTTTAAATGGTTGGTTGAACCACCTAATTTGTTAAAAGATGTGACCCCACCGGATGAATAGTGACGGCGGTGAATAGTAACCCCTGGTGAATAGTAACCCCGACAATGAATAGTAGCCCGTCGATAAATAGTACCTCCGGTGATGAATAGTAATCATGATGAAAAATGCCCTAAGATGAATAACGATCAAAAATGGTGAATAGTAATGATGAATAGTAACTTCCTAAGAAGGAATAGTATCTCGGGATGAATAGTGCCCCAAGAAAATAAGTGTCCCCTGACGAATCGGGCGATCTTCCTCGCCAAACAGAATATTTTCCGGCGCACATGAAGTTTCTTTATTTTATTTTATTTTTTTTATTTTATTTTGAGAGTTTGTGAGGTTTTTATTTTGTTGTAATATTCTCTTCTCTCTCTCTCTTATCTGGTTTGTAATAATTTATTCAAAGCATTGTAATAATTCCCCGCCCCACTTCTTTCTATCCCATTCTTTTACTCGCTTTCCTTACTTGTACATAAACATCATATTTATTTTTCATCATATTCATGCTTTGCATCCATGTTTCATGCATCTTGATTCGGCAAAGTTTGCATTTGTGGATTTAATCAATTCTTATGTGATTATGTGTGCTACCTCGTGTTCTTGAGATGATTCACATGTCATATCTTAGAAGTTTAATCTTTAGTTGCATCTCATGAGTGAATTGCATTAGGATTTTGTATATAAGATCATGCATGTTTTACTAACTTTGTTTTGTAGCTTGTTCGCGGGTCGTCAAACCTGTAAGTTTTTATGCTTTAGCATCCCGTTTGTGTGTGTTTTTCTCACTATGTTTAAGCATCCTACCATGTGGCTATTTGCTTATGTGATATAAGGGAAGGAAGGCCAGTGGATGGAGTTTGTGTCGCTTAATTTGGAATGATATTGATTTTCATGTTTGTAAACTCAATTTATTTGGGTTATACATTTTCAAAACTCTTTCAAAACTACATGAAATCAAGTTGTTCCAAAATGGGTGACATAGTCTATACTTGTATGCTTCACATAGTAAATTTTAGGATTTAATAAATAACAGAACATGAACATATAAAGAAAATAAAAGTCATATCATGGTTTAGTAGAGGCCGATCTTTTGATCGGGTGAGCGGGGGTGCTCATTATTGACCTTCCCCTCTCATACCTAAGGTTCCGAGCCAAGCATCCTTGGTTACGACGAACAGTGGCCTTGGCAACGAGTCATGGGTTTCCTAATTTCCCAAAATATTAGGTGGCGACTCTGAGATCTGATGACGCAGTCCATTTTTAATAAAATTGCAATAAAATGGATTTTTAATAAAAGTTTTCAAATCTGGACTCTCATCTACGTTTCACATTGCACTCGTGAAACTTGAGATCGAAGAAATTTCGGGAGTCCGAACTGTTTAACGCGCGCGGGTACCCCCCGGGCATGTTACAGTTTCTGGCGACTCTGCTGGGGATTTATGAAACCTTGACTCGAACTCCATGATATGACTTTTATTTTCAATTATATGTTTATTGCATTGCATGCATTGGTGCCCTTAAAGTTCCTGTGTTACCCAAATGCTGGTGGGAGCACAGGCATACTTTTTGTGACACTACACCTATCTCTACGTTACTTTGGAGGCCTTGTGTTGTAACCTTTTAAGATTTGTCAAAAGGGTAGCTTTGCTATCTAAGGTTCTCAGACTCTGAAGAGAGGCTATTTGACTCTTTTGATTTCCTGGGATCTTTATTGGTTATGACCCAAAGGACTTTTTGGTAACGTCACCTTGACTTCAACCCCTAGGGTAAAGCTAACCTTGTACATATAGTGAGCTATAGTACCTTTCAAATTAGGACAGGATGCTTTCCCATTTCTAGGATGTATGATACCGCTTGTTTGAATAGTGAAACCCTAGATCATTTCAAGCTAGGACAGGATAACCCTACTCTCCATAGGGGTGTTTGTTCTCTTTCCTGCTATGTGTTATGTGCAATGTATTGGATCTATACAGGGATTTTCAAATTTGAATGAGTGGTTCAGGTTGTTCAGTTTAGCATCATTCTTCAGAAACAAAAAATAAAAAAAAAAAATAAAAAAAAAACAAAAACATAAAATCAAAAAAAAAAAATTTGTAAAATTTTTTTAAAAACAAAACATAAAATCAAAAAAAAATTTTGTAAAAATTTTTAAAAAAATAAAATAAAATAAAATAAAAACTCCGATATCCCACAAAGTTGACCATTGTAAATAAATAGAACTTGTAGGTATCACCATCTCTGATTGGGGAATGACCACCTGTTGATTGAGCGGGCTTTATTTTGAATGTTGTGGCTGGCACACACTTTGACTGGCAATTTGAGAATGGTTTTATTTTGAATTCTGAATTGAGTATTGAGTCTAAGTTTGACTTCATCAAGTTTGTAGAGTTAGAGTCAGGTTCGAGTCAGCCTAACGAGTCAGAGTCTGTTGATTTCGATAGTGCTAACCTAGATATTTCTGTCCTGTCTAGGTCTTCTTTGTCATTTTCTTTCGAGTCTGTTGTCATTGCTGAGTCATAGTCTCTTTTCAAAAAAAAAAAATTCAAAAAAATAAAATATAAAAAAATGCCATAGAGTCTGGCTACTTCTCTGTGCCTTAATTCATCGCATTGACCAAAGTTTTTCAAAACTTTTTCCAAAACTCTGTTAAAAAAACGAAGAGGAAGACTTTCCTCGGGATTTGCAAATTTTGATCAACTGAGAGGGAAGAGGTGTGCTAAGCCTTTGATGAATAAAATCATTTTTGTTAATGTGGGTACTGGGAATGATCCTAGCTTAGTCCAAATTGGTTCTATCTTATCTTCGTAAGAGTACGAGTGATTAGTCACTTTGTGAAAAGATGTCAAAAACTGTTTTTGCGTGGTCCTACGAAGACAGGCCTGGAATTGATTATACAGCATAGGATCCCTCTTGACTAGTGGTCCGACCTCCTCAGCTCCTTAGCTTTCAAACCGTGATTTGAAGTCTCCCATGATCAATCAAAGTGTAAAGGCTTGGAAATAGCCCTTGAACTAGGGACAATGATGTGATTCAAATGAAGACAGCCCTTCAACTAGGGGCAATAAAGGTCGAATATGATTCAAATGGAAACAGCCCTTTGCACTGGGGGCAATGATGTGAGCAGTTGGAAATAGCCCTTGAACTAGGGGCCATGATATGATTCAAATGAAGGCGCCTTTAACTAGGGGCAATAAAGGAGAATGTGATTTTTGATTTAAAACAGCCCTTGAACTAGGGGCAAAAGTGTGAGGCTTGTATAGTTGAAATGGAGGCAGCCCTTGAACTAGGGGCAAAAAGGTACCACCCTTGAGAGGCTCGCTGGGCCGAAAACCCGGAAGGGCGACCCAGGCAAAAGTTAGAGCACAAAAAAGAAAGAAAAATAAAAAGAAAAATGAAAAGCTCGCAAGGTTGAAAACCCGAAAGGGCGACTTTGGCAAAATTTAGAGCGTAAAAGGAGAGTGTCAATACTCGAGTGAACCTTAGCCAAAACTATATAGGGCCAGTGATTCAGATTGGAAGCAACCCTTGAACTAGGGGCAAGAAGGTCAGATGTGATTTAGATTTGAAGCAGCCCTTGAACTAGGGGCAAAAAGTTGGATGTGATCAAAGAGTTAAAACTGAATTGTTTCCCAATGAAGACCGCCCAGAAAGGCCAAGCCCAGAATTTGAGAGAATGAATTTTATTATTGAAGGACAGTCGAGTTCCTATCCACTACACTAGGGGCAAATTCAGATCCAAGTAGCCTAGTTCCTACATCATCATATCTCCTGGTCAAGTGTAGTAGTTATTATTATAGATTTTGATGGCCTACAGTTCTCACACCCAATCAACATGGACAAGCTAAACTGAAACCCTTGAAAGGCTCGCTGGGCGAAAAACCCAAAAGGGTGACCCAGGCAAAAGTTAGAGCAGAAAAACAAAAAATAAAAAAATGATAAAAAAATGAAAATGAAAAAAAATGATGAAAATGAAAAAAAATGAAAAATGAAAAGCTCGCAAGGTTGAAAACCCGAAAGGGCGGCTTTGGCAAAAGTTAGAGCACAAAGGAGAGTGTCAATACCTGAGTGAACCTTAGCCCGAACTACGATGGCCTGATTCCTATCTTTGGGATACGTAGGTAGCTTCATCTTGAAGTTTGGCCCTAATAATTTTTCAACTCATTCATCTCGTCTATGTTTGATTGGTGTATCTTTAGTCGACTTGGTTGTCCTATTCGTGTTTGATTGGTGTATCTTCATTCTCGCTTTCGATTCATCGGTTCGGTTCGGTTCGGCGGTTTGGTTCGTCCGATTTTGCTTTCGGTTTCATTCGATTCGGATCGCTCGGTTCGGTTATGGTTTGGGACTATGCACCCCAATGGTTGATTCCATGTTAGTTAAGTAGTGACCATTTGCAAAAATCGATTTTGATTAAATGAAGTGACTAATTTTTCTAAAATTGTTCTATTTTTGCAAAACTTGGACCATTCTTTGGATTTGAAAAGGAAAAATTTTCGGTGCTCACAATTTAGCTTACATGATTTCAAAACGAAAATGGAATAAGTATGCTAATCCAACCTCATGTTGATCAAAACACTTTTTACAAAAAAAATAATAAAAATTCAAGAAAAAAATGTCAAGGTAATGAATTAGGGGCATAGTCGAGTCAGTGATTCTGTCTTCTCCACCACTCGAGTCAACTCGTCAGTATATATGAGTGTGTATTCATACCAGTCAGTGTATTTATACCAGTTAGGGTATTCATACCAGTCAGTATATATAAGTGTGTTCCTTTCATACCAGTCAGTGTATTTATACCCGATCGGTGTATTCATACCAATCAGTGTATATAAGTGTGTTTGGATTATTTTACTTCGTTTTTCTTGCGTTGAGTCATTTTTGTTTTTGATTCCAGTCAGTATAGAATCAATGTCCAATTCAGAGTTCAAAACTCAATCATTCTTAAGTTCAATTAAAATTGTTTTCAAACTCAAAGTGATATGTCAGTCATGCCAGTGATAAGCAAAAAAAGAAACTGATTTTTATTGAAGTCAGGGGAGGACATCCCCGATTACAGAGACATCAAAAAAAAAAACAAAAACAAAAACAAAAACAAAACCAAAAAAAAAAAAAAACAAAACAAAACAAAAACAAAAAAAAACAAAGAGAGAGAGAGAGAGATGGATCTTTTTCTTCTTTCTTCTCTGGCAGCAGGCCAGCGGCGAAGATTACAACCAGCTTTATTTGCACACAACTTCATTGCCTGACTTTACCATCAGCTGCCTCGCTTCGTCTTTACTCCTTCGGAGCTTTTGAAAACTCTGCCTCGGCCTTGGCAGAGCTTCCAAAGGAGATTATTCCTCGCCGGCCATCAACTTGGTTATGCGAAGGAACTCCGAATCGACTCACAGAGGTCGTCAGTCGTTTTAGCTCTTTGTTCTGCTTCTTCAGCGCACTAACTTCCCCTCGAGAATCTTTGTACATATGTTGAAGTAAAGAAAGTTGTGCATTCAATCGATGTACCTCACACGTTACGTTACTGCGGTCGGCCGGGACAAGTTGGAGATCGCCGTCGGCTCTACACATGACCTCAACAGATATCTGAGTTTGCTTCGATGTCGGTATGCGACCATGATTTGTTCAACCGACATCATTTGGAAAGTTAAAAACAGGAGAAGGAGGAGGAGCTCGTGGTTGAGGTCGGAGGAGTCGAATTGGTCATCTCTATTGTGGACTCATTCAGTCTGGAAAAAGGTTGAGAGAACCGTGTGAAGAAGCCATGGCGAGAGGAAAGTAACGCAAAAGAAAGAGGTTGCAGAGTGGTGGCGGAGGAAGTTCTGTGCTTTGCTCTGCCTCTCTCTCTCGCAGGCCTCAACTTAAGAAGAGGATGAAGCCACAGAAGAAGACAAAAAGGGAGGAAAGCTCGAGACGATCATTGACAATCGGGGTAGGATTGGATAGCTTTGTCAAAGCGCCGATTGTTGAAATCATGGCTGACGACGCTTCGAAGAAGATGAAGAAAGAGAGAGTGAGTCAAAATAGGAAGAGAGAGTAAGACAAAATAAGAGATGCGGAAAGTTGTATATATATATGTATATATGTATTGTATAGCTATGTAATATATATATATTTGTTTGAACATTTGCATCACAGGTGTGGCTTGGGTTCAGTGGTTTGGCCTAGTGGGTTGAGGATTTGGAGAGCCTAAGCCCGAGGTCAGGGGTTCGAACCCACAACAAATGTTTTTTTGTTTTTGCTTTGATTTTGTGTATGTATGCCTCGTATAAGTCTATGTATATATATTTGTTTGCATATCTTGTCACAAGAGTAGGATGGCTTAGTGGTTGAGAACTTCGAGGCCAAGTTTGAGACGGATGGTCGAAACCCCATATCTCCACATCCATGCATTTTGTGTTTTTCCTTTCTTTTTGCGTGTTTTGCGTACGTGTGCTGACGTCAGCAAACGGAATATGCCTTCTCAGTAACGGCATCTTCCTGCTAACGGTTGCAAACGGAATATTCTATGTCTATGTATGTATCCGTATATGTTTGTGTATAGGTCCGTATATATACATGTTGTATATACTGTATATATACTATATATGTCTGTGTATATATACGTATATAAAGTTATCTCTATGTTGTCTCAGATATGTATATATGTATACCGTATGTATATATCTGTGTGTATTTTTGTCTGTGTATGAACATATGTATACCGTATATGCATGTCTGTGTATATTGTCGTATTTGTATGTATTTTGTCTATGCAGGGTATATGTATATGGTATTTGGTTCGAACATACAATTCCTTCTTTCATTCTATGCATCTATCGCACAATAATCTCACCTCATGCACCTACCACATAAATCTCAAATTCAACCGCCCTGCTTTGGGCACCGCACTGCTTTGTGCATCAATTTCAACCGCCCTGCTTTGGGCACCGCACTGCTTTGTGCATCAATTTCAATCGCCCTGCTTTGGGCACCGCACTGTTTTGTGCATCAATTTCAATCGCCCTGCTTTGGGCATCGCCTTGCTTTGGGCACCGCACTGCCTTGTGCATCAATTTCAATCGCCTTAACCTTCCCTCTCTCCGTATAAAAATACGTTGAGATACGCCTGTTGGTTAGGCCATTCAATCGCCCTGCTTTGGGCACCGCACTGCTTTGTGCATCAATTTCAATCGCCTTAACCTTCCCTCTCTCCGTATAAAAATACGTTGAGATACGCCTGTTGGTTAGGCCATTCAATCGCCCTGCTTTGGGCACCGCACTGCTTTGTGCATCAATTTCAATCGCCTTAACCTTCCCTCTCTCCGTATAAAAATACGTTGAGATACGCCTGTTGGTTAGGCCATTCAATCGCTCGCTTTGGGCACCGCATCGCTTTGTGCATCAATTTCAATCGCTTAACCTTCCTCTCTCCGTATAAAAATACGCTGAGATACGCTCGCTGGTTAGGCCATTCAATCGCTTCGCTTTGGGCACCGTGATCGCTTTGCATCAATTTCAATCGCCTTAACCTTCCTCTCTCCGTATAAAAATACGTTGAGATACGCCTGTTGGTTAGGCCATTCAATCGCTTCGCTTTGGGCACCGCCGCTTTGTGCATCAATTTCAATCGCTTTAACCTTCCTCTCTCCGTATAAAAATACGTTGAGATACGCTGCTGGTTAGGCCATTCAATCGCCCTGCTTTGGGCACCGCACTGCTTTGTGCATCAATTTCAATCGCCTTAACCTTCCCTCTCTCCGTATAAAAATACGTTGAGATACGCCTGTTGGTTAGGCCATTCAATCGCCCTGCTTTGGGCACCGCACTGCTTTGTGCATCAATTTCAATCGCCTTAACCTTCCCTTTCTCCGTATAAAAATACGTTGAGATACGCCTGTTGGTTAGGCCAATCAATCGCCCTGCTTTGGGCACCGCACTACTTTGTGCATCAATTTCAATCATACGCTTTGGTACCGCATTGCTTTGTGCATCGCGCTACCTTTGACGCACTATCTTGTACACTCTCTCCCGTCTATGAGACCTTAAATCCTACGGGGTCTAGGAGACCTTAAATCCTCTAAAGGTGCAATTCCTTTGGTGTTTGTCGTGCCCGAACGACTTCAGCGGTCTGGTATAGCCACCTACCTGTGTTTGCAATAAGTTCTTAGGAGACCAATCAAGCGGTGGAAACTAGAGTTCGAATGGCGAGACCCGAGCAAAAGGTTCGAATTTCGAGACTAAAGTCTGGTTTAAATACCCAGGGGTGTATCCCCGGCTTGAAATCTGTATGGCAGCCCCATAGGTTGAGATAGCTTGTATGTGCCTTAACTCTGGATACTGAACCAACCTAGTCTGTCACCCTGTTGGAGAATAGGGAAAGTTGCAAACATAGCCAGCACTCCATGACATTGCATCGCATTGTATAAATCATCAATTTTCAAAACAACCATTGTCATTCTCCTTGGTTAAAACCTTCCCTCTCTCCGTATGAAATACGTTGAGATACGCCTGTTGGTTACACCATTGTCATTCTCCTTGGTTAAAACCTTCCCTCTCTCCGTATGAAATACGTTGAGATACGCCTGTTGGTTACACCATTGTCATTCTCCTTGGTTAAAACCTTCCCTCTCTCCGTATGAAATACGTTGAGATACGCTGGTTACACCGTTGTCATCCTCCTTGGTTAAACCCTTCGCTCTCTCCGTATGAAATACGTTGAGATACGCCTGTTGGTTACACCGTTGTCATTCTCCTTGGTTAAAACCTTCCCTCTCTCCGTATGAAATACGTTGAGATACGCCTGTTGGTTACACCGTTGTCATTCTCCTTGGTTAAAACCTTCCCTCTCTCCGTATGAAATACGTTGAGATACGCCTGTTGGTTACACCATTGTCATTCTCCTTGGTTAAAACCTTCCCTCTCTCCGTATGAAATACGTTGAGATATGCCTGTTGGTTACACCATTGTTGTTCCACCCATCTCGGTTAAAATACAACAAAAGCGCTGCTCACATAATTACCCTTGGTTAAAATACAACAAAAAGTCGCTGTCTGTTTACACCACCCTGGTTAAAATACAGTCAGGTGCACCTGTTTGTTTACACCATCCTTCCTCCTTTCGCGTGAAACGTGTTAGGTTGTTGTTTTGCTCGGTTAAAAACATTAGGTGCGCCTGATGTTTATACCATCCTTCCTCCTTTCACGTGAGATGCGTTAAGTTGTTGTTCCACTTGGTTAAAATTGTGTTATGGCACATTTGTATGTAATCTTGTGGCACATTTATATGCAATGCACCCCCTTGTTATGTTTCATATCATTTGCACGAAACTTGCCACTCATGTTGTCATCTTCATATCTTTATCATCACTCCATGGCATTTCATTGCATTACATAATCATGAATTTTCAAACAACTGGCTTCGCGAAGCGTGTAAGTCCAACTTTCAAACTGCATATGTCATGTTACATGTTGCCCCTGAACTACGCAGGTTTGATTCCTTGCAAAGGGATACGTAGGCAACCTTCGGGTTCAACCACACGCATTGCATCTTGTTTGTTTGCCCAAGTCTTATGGCCTTGTCAAAAGGGTCGTCTTCGGGCTTTGACATTCACTCACGTCAAGAAATGACTTTGAGCTTTGTCAAAGAGGGGCAACTGTAGACACCCCATTTTGACCGGCCCTAAGACTTGGGCGCTTTCTTTTGATTACTCGATGATGAAAACAGGAATATGCTATCTCACAAAATTCTCAGTAAAAAGATGGAATGTAAACTTTAATCCCAGTCTTACACCTGTTTTTGCCAAATTATTTTAGACTCATTCTCCATTTTTTTTCCCTTTATTATGTATTATATATATATATTATGTTATATTATTATATAATATTTTATTAAATTTATTCGGTACCATGGTTTCATCCACGCACTATACGTTTGTATATATAATATTATATTATATAAGGGTATTATTCCTCCTTTGAAAAAAATAAAAAATAATAAAATAATAAAATTCACTACACTCCCATCGTGTGTCTTTTTGTTTTCAGTGCCTTTAGACCCGCTTTGGTCAAATTATGTTGCATATTTGGCTTACTAAAATATATTTTATTAGCCCATGTATTTTAATTTTACATATTTGTGTGTTTTTATATGTATTTTTGGGTATTTGTACATATATTATGCTAATAATCCCTTTTATATATTATTATATTATAAAGTGCATAGTAATTTTACTGTGCAATGCACAGTAAAATCACTGTGCATCTTTTGAAATCAGCACCTCCCACCGTTTCTTCTCTTGTCTTTTTCTTTCAATTGTTTTCTATAAAAAGGGAAAGATTAGCGCAGAATGGAGAGGATTTTTTGGGAGAAGAGATTCCTGGGCAGGGGAGAGATAAAAAAAAAGTCTGAAAAAAAAAAGAAGAAGTGCGAGAGTTTTGAGAGAAAGAAGGAACCACTAAAGTTGTAATTCCAAATTTTAGACTGAGAATTGATAACACATTCCACAAACTTGAGGGTAATCAAAAGGAAGTTTGTGAATCAGAAAATTCATCATTTCACGAAGGTGAGTTTTATAAACTTTCATTTAATTTCAAAATATGATATAATTTGTTTAAAGTACTTCATTTATTGCTTTTCATAATTTTTTTTTATCACTTTAAATGGTCGGTTGAACCACCTAATTTTATTACTTTATCTCATTGTAATTTCTTGTTGTATATAAACCGTTGTAATTTTACTACTTTAAATGGTCGGTCAAACCACCTAATTCTATCACTTTATCTGCTGTAATTTCTTGTTGTATATAACTGTTGTAACTTACATAAAATGTTGTAATTTACTATTTATAAATTGTTGTAATTTTACGCTTTAAATGGTTGGTTGAACCACCTAATTTGTTAAAAGATGTGACCCCACCGATGAATAGTGACCGGCGGTGAATAGTAACCCCGGCGGTGAATAGTAACCCCGACAATGAATAGTAGCCCCGTCGATAAATAGTACCTCCGGTGATGAATAGTAACTGCGGATGAAAAATGACCGGTAAGATGAATAACGATCAAAAATGGTGAATAGTAATGATGAATAGTAACTTCCTAAGCGATGAATAGTATCTCGGGATGAATAGTGCCCCATAAAATAAGTGTCCCGACGAGCGGAGCGATCTTCCTCGCCAAATGTAATATTTTCCTACACATGAAGTTTCTTTATTTTATTTTATTTTTTTATTTTATTTTGAGAGTTTGTGAGGTTTTTATTTTGTTGTAATATTCTCTTCTCTCTCTCTCTTATCCGGGTTTGTAATAATTTATTCAAAGCATTGTAATAATTCCCGCCCACTTCTTTCTATCCCATTCTTTTACTCGCTTTCCTTACTTGTACATAAACATCATATTTATTTTTCATCATATTCATGCTTTGCATCCATGTTTCATGCATCTTGATTCGGCAAAGTTTGCATTTGTGGATTTAATCAATTCTTATGTGATTATGTGTGCTACCTCGTGTTCTTGAGATGATTCACATGTCATATCTTAGAAGCGAATCTTTAGTTGCATCTCATGAGTGAATTGCATTAGGATTTTGTATATAAGATCATGCATGTTTTACTAACTTTGTTTTGTAGCTTGTTCGCGGGTCGTCAAACCTGTAAGTTTTTATGCTTTAGCATCCCGTTTGTGTGTGTTTTTCTCACTATGTTTAAGCATCCTACCATGTGGCTATTTGCTTATGTGATATAACTGTATGAATGCCAGTGGATGGAGGTTGTGTCGCTTAATTTGGAATGATATTGATTTTCATGTTTGTAAACTCAATTTATTTGGGTTATACATTTTCAAAACTCTTTCAAAACTACATGAAATCAAGTTGTTCCAAAATGGGTGACATAGTCTATACTTGTATGCTTCACATAGTAAATTTTAGGATTTATTAAATAACCAGAACATGAACATATAAAGAAAATAAAAGTCATATCATGGTTTAGTAGAGGCCGATCTTTTGATCGGGTGGGCGGGGGTGCTCATTATTGACCTTCCCCTCTCATACCTAAGGTTCCGAGCCAAGCATCCTTGGTTACGACGAACAGTGGCCTTGGCAACGAGTCATGGGTTTCCTAATTTCCCAAAATATTAGGTGGCGACTCTGAGATCTGATGACGCAGTCCATTTTTAATAAAATTGCAATAAAATGGATTTTTAATAAAAGTTTTCAAATCTGGACTCTCATCTACGTTTCACATTGCACTCGTGAAACTTGAGATCGAAGAAATTTCGGGAGTCCGAACTGTTTAACGCGCGCGGGTACCCCCCGGGCATGTTACAAATGGGTTTACTCCACCCTGCTCCATATGTGGCAACAAGCACAAAGGGGTTTGCTACCAGATTTCTGGAGCCTGTTTCAGGTGTGGCAAAGTGGGCCATGTAATCAAAGATCGCCTTCTCGCTTCCACCGGTTAGTAGTAAGTAAATGCGCAAAGAAGATCAAATGTAGCACAAAAACCGAACCCCAAAGCTACCGGGAAAGAGCCTATGAGGCAGGGCCGAGTGTTTGCCCTAGTACCGGGAGACATGCAAAACACCGAGACCGTTGTGTCAGGTATCCTCTCTATCTGTGCTCAAAATGCTTATGTATTGATTGACTCGGGGTCTACACATTCGTATGTGTCGCATGCTTTTTCGCGTAAATTGAATAGACCCTTAGAACCCATGAACTATCTGCTAGCTGTATCATCACCTGTTGGGGGATCCATGACATGTGCATATATATATCCTGCTTGTGAGATTATTGTTGGGGATATGCATCTATTTATTGATTTACTACCGTTGAACATAGATCATTTCGACGTAATATTGGGGATGGATTGGTTACAAAAATACTATGCCACTATGGACTGTGTAACAAAGCAAGTTGTTTTCTGTCCACCGGGTTTGCCCGAATTTGTGTTTAATGGAAGTGGAGTAGTACCTCCTCCATACCTGATTTCTTCTGTAAAGGCTGTCAAATTGATTAGAAAATGGTGTAAAGGATATCTGTGTTCTGTATTGACTGTATCTGCTAATGATAATGTTAAAACTGATGTGAATTGTATTCCTATAGTTAGAGAATTCCCAGATGTATTTCCAGATGAATTGCCAGGGGATTTGATTGACAGGGAAATTGAATTTATTGTGGATGTGGTTCCGGGTACACAGCCGACGTCTAAAGCTCCCTATAGAATGGCCCCAACTGAACTGAAAGAATTGAAAGTACAATTGCAGGAACTGTTAGACAAGAAGTTTATCAGACCCAGTACGTCACCGTGGGGTGCACCAGTTTTGTTTGTAAAGAAGAAAGATGGCTCACTGAGACTTTGCATTGATTATCGGGAATTGAACAAGGTAACTGTAAAGAACAAATACCCATTACCGCGTATTGATGATTTATTTGATCGATTCTGAGGTGCACAAGTGTTCTCCAAGATTGATCTTAGATCGGGGTATCACCAACTGAAAGTCAAACCGGAAGACATTGATAAAACTGCTTTCAGAACGAGGTATGGCCACTTTGAATTTTTAGTTATGCCGTTCGGAGTTACGAATGCACCTGCCGCATTCATGGACCTCATGAACAGAATTTTTAAACCATACCTTGACGATTTTATTGTGGTATTTATTGATGACATACTGATCTATTCTAAGACTGTAGAAGAACATGAACACCATCTGAGACTTGCCCTGTAAACCTTAAGAGAACAGAAACGGTATGCTAAACTGTCTAAATGTGAATTTTGGCTTGATCATATTATGTTTTTGGGGCATGTTGTTAGCAAAGATGGAATTTCTGTTGATCCACAGAAAATTGAAGTCAGAGTGAATCGCCTAGACCGATTTAATGTAACTGAAGTCCGAAGCTTTTTGGGACTGGCTGGTTATTACAGAAGGTTTGTCAAAGATTTCTCTAAGATTGCCTTACCACTGACTCAATTGACACAGAAAGGGATATCATTTGACTGGACTGACCAAAGGGAATCAGCATTCCAAGAATTGAAAACCCGACTTGTAACTGCACCGATTCTGACTCTACCTTCAGGTATGGATGGTTATACTGTATTTAGTGATGCTTCTCATAAGGGTTTGGGGTGTGTTTTAATGCAGAATGGGAGAGTTATTGCCTATGCTTCCCGACAGTTGAGACCACATGAAAAGAACTACCCGACCCATGACCTAGAACTTGCTGCAGTAGTGTTTGCACTGAAAATTTGGCGTCACTATTTGTATGGAGCAACATGTGAAGTGTATACTGACCACAAGAGCCTGAAATACTTTTTCACTCAGAAAGAACTGAATATGAGACAGCGGAGATGGCTGGAACTGATCAAAGATTATGACCTACAGATTCTGTACCATCCGGGAAAAGCCAACACTGTTGCCGATGCTTTGAGCCGAAAATCGATTGCCAACTTAGCCTGTTTGCTGACTGGACAGAAAGAGTTGCTTCTTGATCTGGAAAAGTCTGAAATTGAAATTGTTTTGAAGGAACAAGGTGGAACCTTAGCTGCTATTTCTGCTCAACCAGCATTGATTGAGGAAATTAAAGAAAAACAACAACTGGATGATTACTTGAAGAAGATTATTGAAGAAAGAGATTCAAAACCGAGACCGGGGTTCAAATTTGACAACCATGTACTGAAATTTCAAGACAGACTGTGTGTACCAAATGACACTGAATTAAAAAGAAGAGTTCTGCAAGAAGGCCACAGTTCGAAGTTTTCGATTCACCCAGGGAATACGAAAATGTACCAAGATCTGAAACAGAATTTCTGGTGGTCAGGAATGAAGAAAGAAATCGCTGATTTTGTGTCTAAGTGTCTTCATTGTCAATAAGTTAAAGCGGAACATCAGCGACCGGCAGGCTTACTGTAACCCTTACCCATACCAGAGTGGAAGTGGGAGCATATCACGATGGATTTCATTGTTGGATTACCTCGCTCCAGGAAAGGTATGGACTCTATTTGGGTTATTGTTGATAGATTGACTAAATCCGCACACTTCCTACCTGTCAAGACGATTTATAATGCAGATAAATTGGCTGTTATCTATATTGATGAAATTGTTAGATTGCATGGAGTGCCTGTATCTATTGTTTCTGACAAGGATTCGAAGTTTACATCAAGGTTCGGCGAGCCTACTGATTGCATTAGATTGAATTGAAATTTGTAGTGCCTATCATCCTCAGACAGATGGACAGTCAGAAAGGACCATCCAGACTCTAGAGGACCTACTGAGAATGTGTGTACTGGACTTTCAGGGAAATTGGGAAAGTCACTTGCCGTTGGCTGAATTCGCCTACAACAACAGCTACCATTCGAGTATTGGAATGGCGCCTTTCCAGGCATTGTATGGCAGGGAATGTAGGTCTTCAATTTGTGGCGAAGTTGGAGATGGGCCTTTGCTTGGGCGAAATTGTATATAAACGGAGAAAGTGAAATTGATACAATGGAGGAAAAGCGCATGCAGTAAGCGAAGAGTTATGCAGATGTCAGAAGACGGGATAGAGAATATGAAGTGGGTGATCACGTGTTTGTGAAAGTGACACCAATGAAAGGCTAGACTCGCTTTGGAGTCAAAGGCAAGTTAGCGCCAAGATATGTCGGACCGTATTAGATTATCGAGAAAATCAATCCGGTGGCGTATCAAGTTGCACTTCCTCCTGAAATGGAGCATATGCACAACGTCTTCCACATTTCGATGTTGAGAGACTATCTTCGAGACCCGTTTCATGTGATTGAGCCTACCCGTATAGTGCTTAGTGATGACTACACTTACGAGGAACGGCCTATACAGATCGTAAACCGACGGATCAAGAAACTGAGAAACAAAGAGATTCCGCTAGTGAAAGTTGACTGGCAAAACCATGGTGGTGTGTATGCCACTTGGGAAAGGGAAGATGACATGGCTAGGCGATATCCGGATTTGTTCCCGCTAAATCCTGTTTTCTTCCAGACTGAAGGTAATTCGAGTTTAGAGGACTAAACTCCTTATAAGGAGGAGATCAGAACAACCCTCGTCGATTCTTGAATAACCAGAATTAAATCTTGATTATTACTAAACCGACCGCTAATGAGTGATAATTGGATTAATCAAGTATTGGATAGACCGATTATCTGGGCGAAATTGGAAAGCGTTATCGTTATATTGCATTTCTATCTGCTTAATTGATTAATTATCTGTTTGAATCCATGTGTTTAAACTGTTAATTGAAGGCCTTATCGTGACGATTTCGAAACCGTTTAGTGTTTTGTAATCAGGAGAATATTTGTGATTTAATGGTATATTTATCTGAAAATTGATTAGGAATGATTAAACTAGATTAAATTGAGTTAATTACGAACTTAGGCTTATTTACCAAATTGTCATGTGAGTGGACTCTTGTTTATTATTATTATAGAGCCTTATTGAACTCAATACAAGACATTTCTTCTCCCACTTCTTGCTATCCAGCCGACCAAGAGAGGAAATAGGGGGAGAGTAAGAGAATTAAGCTCAAATTGTTGAATTTGCTTAGGATTGAGGTGTAGTTGGCATAATTGAGCTTTCAAGACTTGTAATTGACACTCTAGGTAAGGATACCATCATCTTCTTGTTGTCTTGGAGTTCCATCTTGCATGTTTCATACACCATTGTAGAACTAAGACATGAATTTGCTCATAAATAGTGAATTGGAGCTCAAATGTTACATGCATGCTTGAATTGATGCATTTTGAAGTTGAATTCTTAAAAAATTGCACATGCATGTCCATGTCTATATATTAGCTCATGTTTTCAGAATGTTTTCCAACTATTGAGCTCTCTAGAGCAAGATTTGAAGATTGAATTGGGTTTGAAACTCATGCATTGCATGTTTTGGAAGTGTTCTTGAAAATGGGTTTGAAAAATGGTTTTATTGACTCACCTTTGGGGCTTGAATTCATAAATTGGCTTTTGAAACTTGTTATACATTGTTTTGGGATGTATTCTCCAGAATTTGAGCCCAAGAGGTCGAGAATTGAGTTGAGAATGCTTGGTTTGAGCTAGGAAGGCAAATCTGGAAATTCTAGATTTGGCTTCTTCGCTCGAGCGAAGGATTCCTCGCTCGAGCGACCAACGTTTTCCTCTGAGCCCCGCTCGAGCGAAGTATTGGTGGCTCGAGCGTAAAAATCGAACATCCAGTACTTTTACTGTTCCATCAGACCGCTCGAGCGAAGGAAGGCTCGCTCGAGCGAACCCTTTGATTTTGGAAGCTCGCTCGAGCGAGCATCGAGCGAGCATCAGCGTAAAATTGAGCATCGAGATTTTTCTTGTTTCATCAGATCGCTCGAGCGAAGGATTGTTCGCTCGAGCGAAGCCTTTGTTTTTGCAAACTCGCTCGAGCAAAGGAAGGCTCGCTCGAGCGAGGCCCCTGTTTTCAGCAACTTTTGAAAAATGACTTCCAACTGTATTTTTGCATCCTCATCCCATCCTAGGCATTCTTAGGCCTAGTTTAAGACATCTTAATGAGGATTTAGACATAGAACCACACCGAGGAAATTTAGAGATTTAATTATCATCCTTCCGACTGTGAACTTAGTGTGTGTTCTATTTGTTAACTGTTTAGGGTTGGCTCTCGGGGACGCGTTCTAGCTACTGATAGCCCAATCACTGTGAGTAACAGATTGTGTAAAGATATGTTCAAATGGTTATATTTTGAATCTTGGAATCTGTTTATTGAACTGATATTGTTTATTGAATGAATGTATGTCTGCATTTCAGCTGTATTGTGGCATCCTTAGCACCCTTGTTATTGGTATTCTGAGCTCTGTCGGTTTCCTTGTGGAACCATCTTGTTTGATGGCCATCATTATTGTTAGTCTGTTAAGGCCGGTCCTTTGGACCCTCGTTTATAGGCTAATGGATGTACCACATATGGTGATTGATTGAAATCTTGATTGGTGAAATCTTGAAAGATTGAAATACTGTATAATGAATTGATTTCATTCCTGTAAGGACATTCATTCATAACCTCTTTACACGTTATGTTATTCACTGGGCTTTAGCTCACTGTTTATATATATATGTAGGTTCTCGGCTGACGGGCCGGGAGCTAGGGCGTGGGATTGCTCCCCAGTTTTGTCAAGCCAGCCTGTGTGCCTCACTGCGAGGTTCCGAGTTGCCATGTTATGGCTTGGGGTGTTTTTGTGTCCCTTATCGGTCTCTTTACTGTTTTGTACCGTTGTATAGACCGTTCTTGTTTTCAGATTGTTGTCTAGGATTTGATCCTGTCTTGTTGCTTGTAAATGATTGTATAGGCGTATATGGATTGTCTTGTTTTGAACTGCGAATGCATAAAAATGTTTTTGGCATCTGATTTTCTGACTCTCTGGACACTAGTCATTTCTTGTATTGGCTTCCGCCAGCCACTACTGTTTGATCTTACTGTTACAGAGGCCCTCGGTAATCTCGAATTACTGGCCAGTTACGGTGCTAAACCCATAGGGCCGGGTTTGGGTCGTGACAGTTAACCACAAGTTTGGAGTCACTGTATACAATCAGCTCGGTAGCCTTCATCTGAATAGCGCTCTTGAGCCCGGCCAAAAGGGGCTCGTACTCAGCCTCGTTGTTGGATGCTGGGAAGCCAAGGGTGATGGAGTGTTCAATGGTTAGGCCATCAGGGGAGATAAGAACGATACCTAGCCCGGCACCGTGACGGTTGGACGCTCCGTCAACAAAAACCTTCCACATCTCCCCCACGAAAAGCTTCCAACAGTCTAATGGGTCCTAAGAGTTGCGAAGGGTGATGGGATCACGGTTGCTTGGCTGTCCGGTTTCAATTTTTACGTTGATTGGTTCCACTCCTGTACCCTTTGGTGATTCGGCATCGGACTCAGCAAGTCGATCTACAATGCCTAAGTCCGTAGGTGAATCACTAGGTTGCGGTATTATGCCGGCCGCAGGCTCTGTGCTGAGTGGTTCCATTACCTCCCTCCCTGGTGATGCGGTACCGGACAGAGTGGGTGGGACAACAATACCCGACTCCGTCATCGCGTCACCGGTTGGTGGACTTGTACAAGTTGAGGGCACTTCGCTGGGGCGCGCAAATTCCGCGACGCCAACTCCACCGAGTTGTATCTCGGATAGGCTTGCATTCTCTTCTTCTTCTGCCGCGGCAATATCGACCGGGCATACCGGATGGGTCCCTGGTGAGAATTCTGTAATGAAATCGGCCAAAGTCTGGGCCTTTATAGCTGTGCGCGGCTGGAACTTCACATCAAATTGCCCCAATTCGACCGCCCACTTGAGAATTCGGCCAGAGAAGTCCGCCCGTTCAAACAAGGCCCTCAGGGGGAACTCGGTCAGTACGATGATGGTATGAGCGTGGAAATAATGTGCCAACTTTCTTGAAGCCATGATTAATGCCAACGCTAGCTTTTCCAATGGCAAATACCTCGTCTCTGCCTGCAGCAAGGTTTTACTGACATAAAAGATTGGGAGGTGCTTAATTCCTTCAGCGCGAACGAGCACCGCACTGATTGCATGTTGCGAAACGGCGAAGTAAAGAAAAAGTTCCTCGCCCGGCTGAGGTGTAACCAATAATGGCGGAGAAGACAGATATTCCTTGAGCTCGGCCAAAGCTCGGTCACACTCTGCGTCCCACGAGAACTTTGATTTTAATGCCTGAAAGAATGGATGGCAGCGATCTGATGATTGGCTTATGAATCGATTAAGCGCGGCGGCCATTCCGGCCAGATGCTCCACGTCCTTTGCCGAGCTGAGCTGCTTCAACTCTTGCACGGCTCTGATCTGAGTCGGGTCTGCTTCGATGCCTCGGTTTGTGACTAGGAACCCCAAAAATTTTTCGGATCCCACACCGAAGGCACACTTGGACGCATTCAGGTGTAGCTTGTACTTCTTGAGAATGGCAAACATCTTGGCTAAGTCGGACAAATGGTTTGCTTCGTGTCGGCTTTTTACCACCATGTCATCGATGTAAGCCTCCATTGTCCGACCAAGCAAAGGAGCAAACATTTTGGTCACCATCCTCTGAAAGGTTGCCCCGGCGTTCTTCAAACCAAAAGGCATGACCCGGTAACAAAAGAGTCCCCTTGGAGTCGTGAAAGAAGTGATCTCTCGGTCAGGCCCATGCATGGCGATCTGATGGTAACCGCAGTAGGCATCCAGGAAACTGAGCCTATTATGTCCAGCCGTCAAGTCCACGAGCTGGTCAATTCACAGTAAGGGGAAGCTATCTTTGGGACAAGCTCGGTTGACTGTTTTGTAGTCAACACATACTCGCCACTTGCCATTCTTCTTGGGCACCACCACTGTGTTGGAGATCCACGGAGGGTAGTGCACTTCCTGAATTGGTCATGCCTCAAGCAAATTTTTGACTTCCTCTGTTACTACCTCGGTGTGATGCAACGCCGACCTCCTTGTTCGCTGGATGACTGGCCTTACTCCAAGGAAGACGTTGAGGTGATGGCAAATAAAACTTGGATCGAGGTCGGGCATGTCGTAAGGCGACCATGCAAAAACTTCGATGTTGGCCATCAAGAACTCAACCATCTCAGTCCTCTCCTGGGCAGTAAGGTTGGAACCAAGCAGGAAGAACTTATCCGGTTGTTCCATATCAATTCGCACCTCCACCAAGTCTTCTACAGCCTTGTCTTCTGCCTTGGTGCCCACATCCTCCAGAACTCCTCGGTCTCTCGGTCCTTCTATCATTTGCACGAAGCCTTTGGCAGCCCGGCTTCCGTTCACCGCCACGAAGCACTGTTTGGACATGACTTGATCCCCCCAGATCTCCTCGATTGCCCCCATAACCGAGAGGAATCTCATCACCTGGTGGTAGGTCGATGCTACAGCTTGCATGGCGTGAAGCCATCCCCTTCCAAGGATGAGGTTGTAAGTCGAAGGCACTTGTAACACCCAAAACTCCACCTGCTTGACGACGGATCCCGCTTTGACTGGCAGGATAATCTTTCCCAAGGGCCACTTTGGCTGTGAGTTGAAACCAACAAGTGGCGAAGTTGCCGGAGCCAAGTCTGTCTCTCGGAGCTTGAGTTGCTTGAACGCGTCATAATACATGATCTCAACCTAGCTTCCCTGATCGATCAAGATTCGTTTGACATCAAATTCCTTGACGCGAAGTGTCACTACTAGGGCATCGTTGTACGGCGTCTGGATACGCTCTAGATCCCTTGAAGTGAAACTTATCACATCTTTCTCTTCGGTCTTTCCCCTCTTGATGGCGGGCTGTACCGACAAAACTTCCCTCATATGCTCTGCTTTCTTGATCATACCCCGGAGTTCGCAAACACGCTCCGGTTCCATTATGTCGTGGATGACATTAATAACTCCTTGTGGCGGCGCATCTCGGTCATCCTGTCCCCTGGGATCAACCGGAGCATGATTCGGCTTTACGCCGCCATCAATGTAAAGGTCTAGGTGCCCGGCCGCGACCAGCTCTTCTAAGTGTTGCCTTAAAGGCAAACAATCCTCAGTCCGGTGGCCTCTCTTCCGGTGGAATGTGCAACGATACCGCGGGTTGTAGCCCTTCTGTCCATCGCCCAACTTAGTAGAAAACCGAACATACTCCTCGTCTCGGATCTCACTAAGTATGCTATAGATTGGAATCTTGAAGACCGTGGTGATGCCAGTCCTTGCCTTCAACCTTCTGTTGGCATCCGTTACGTCATTTCGGTTGTAATCATCCCGGTCGTTCCGTCGTCCTCTACCCCGGTTCTTCTACGATTGAACCACGATGCGATTCTCGATTACATCCTTTGAGCGGCCGGACTCGCCCAATCAAGGCACTTTGCTGCTACCTTCTTGTGCAGAGTCACGGAGTTGTCTACGGTGAGACGCGTCGTCATCCTCAACCTGGATGTGTTCATTGATGCGCTGCATGAGCTGGCCCATGGACGTCGGCTGATGCATGGTAAGCAAGTCCCGTAGCCTATGTCCGACTGGGAGACCACGCTTGTACTGAGTGATTGCTAGGTTGACCGGGCAATCCAAGATCTCGTTGAAGGTCTCCCAATATCTGGAGTTGTACGCCTTCAGCGTGTCGCTCGGTTCCATCTTGACACTCAGTAGGTGATCCACTTCCTTCGGTGTTTTGGTGTTGGTTTTGAAGCACGTCACAAAGGCTTCGGCCAACTGATGCCACATTTTTATGCTTCCCTCCGGCAGCCTTTCGAACCACTTCAAACCCAGTTCGCCCAAACTCGATGGAAAGATGAGGCACATAAGAGCGTCATTCCGCCTATGTCCGGCCATGACCTGTCGGAAATGGCTTACGTGCATGTAAGGATCCGTCTTTCTGTCGTACAATGTGAACTTTGACTGGTGGAAGCCCGACGGAAGAGGTGTTGTCTCTATTTCTAGAGAGAAAGGGGTGGCGCTCAACCTTGCCAAGTCGGAATCCACCAGGAGCGGTGCTGCCTGGCGGGGTGGAGGCATTCCGACCTCCTCGCTAGCATGAACTCCATAGGATAACCGCCGATTTGACGCCGGTCCTCCTTTGCCTCCCGGCCGAGCCGCTCCTTTAAAGCGCCCGCAAGTCTTAGATTGAGCGAGTAAGAGTACCTCGGCGTCACCGGACGTGAGGGTGGTAGTAAGTGCTATCTTCTTATTTGGACCTCTCTGCGTGCACGTCAGAATCACCAACCTTGTAGCTTCTGGTAATGGAGATGGACGGAGTGTGTCGCTGACTCTGTCTACCTAAACGGCGGGGGTGGGTGCGCTCCGTGGTCTCCCACCTACTGACCTTCCTTTGACATGTCACTTCATCTCGGCCTCCATCTCAGCCATGCGAATGGCGCGTCTGGTCCTTCAGCTTGTTTTCCAGGCGCCTGGCGTGTGAGTCTCTCCGCCGCCGATGTCCGTCTGGACTCCGTGAATGACCATGACTCCTTCCGCGCTTATCTCGCGCGTCACCTGGCTGTCCTCCCTGGTATGTCTCTAGGTTTGACATCGGAATGATGTCTGGATGCCCCTCTCTCCGCCTGCCAGACTCCGACGTGACTCCATCGACGGCGGACAATGGAAACTCTTCGTTGTTCGCCATGGTCGGCGATCAGACGAGCGTGGAAGACAAGGTTTTGTCTGTAAGGTTCCCACAGACGGTGCCAATTGTACGAGGAGCAAATATTCAGGCAAGCCCGTACTCTTTTCTTCCAAGCTCCGTTTCTGTCTGATCACCTGAAAGCACAACGGCGGTGAGCTACCCGGCGGTGTGTGGCCGGAAAACCCCTCAAGATATAGTGGGGCCACTGCCAACAGCACCGGGTAACCGGAAATTCTTCATTGCGGCCACAGATTACTTCACGAAATGGGTTAAAGCTGAGCCCTTGGCAACAATCAAAGAGAAAGACGTGAAGCGGTTTGTTTGGCAGAACGTGGTCACGCGGTTTGGCGTCCCAAAGATTTTGATCTCTGGTGATGGCATCCAGTTTGACGGTCGCCTATTCAGAGGATTTTGTGAAGATCTGAAGATTGAATTTTACAACTCCACTCCGGCTTACCCACAGTCCAATGGTCAAGCCGAGGCATCAAACAAGACTATTCTTGATGGGTTGAAGAAACGGCTGGAAAAGGCAAAGGGAAAATGGGCTGAGGAATTACCCAGCGTCCTTTGGGCATACCGAACAACCCCGCGGCGATCTACCGGGGAGACTCCATTCGCTTTGGCTTATGGCATGGAGGCGGTCATACCTTTGGAAGTTGGCATGCCCACCCTAAGAAGCGAGAGTTTTGAGCCAGAACTGAACGCCGAGGCAATTGCCTTGGAGCTGGACCTAGTGGAAGAGCGTCGGGAGAAGGCTCTCATCCACGTGGCCGCCTACCAACAAGAGCTCTAAAAAAAGTACAAACAAGATGGTGCACCCCAGACCATTCAAAGTTAGTGATTGGGTTTTGAGGAATGTTATGGGCAACACCCTGGTGCCAGGTGAAGGCAAGCTAGGGGCAAATTGGGAAGGACCCTACAAGATCACCGGTCTGGCGGGCAAGGGGCTTACCACTTGGAGAATCTGGAGGGAAGAGCAATACCCCGGCCATGGAATGCGGCCAACCTCAAATTGTATTATTTCTAGCTTTAGTTTTCTCTTCTTGTGCAAAGGAATTTTTTGGCTTACACTTCAGAATGTAATTCTTTTTGTCAATATATAGAAGTGATTTTGCTTTAGATTGTTGTCTTAAATGTAAAAACCGAGATGATTTGTTCCGGTTGGTGCAGTTGATGATTTGTTCCGGTTGGTGCAGTTGATGTTTTGTTCAACTTAGATATTTCTTGCCGAGATGTTTTGCTCCGGCTGGAAGAGTTGGTGTTTTGTCCAACTTAAGATTCCCAACCGAGATGATTTGTTCCGGTTGGCGGAGTTGATGTTTTGTTCAACTTAGATATTTCTTGTCGAGATGTTTTGCTCCGGCTGGAAGAGTTGGTGTTTTGTCCAACTTAAGATTCCCAACCGAGATGATTTGTTCCGGTTGGCGGAGTTGATGTTTTGTTCAACTTAGATATTTCTTGCCGAGATGTTTTGCTTCGGCTGGAAGAGTTGGTGTATTGTCCAACTTAAGATTCCCAACCGAGATGATTTGCTCTGATTGGTGCAGTTGATGTTTTGTTCAACTTAGATATTTCCTGCCGAGATGTTTTGCTCCGGCTGGGAGAGTTGGTGTTGTTCGTTCGACTTAAGTCATCCCCGCCGAGATGATTTACCCCGGTTGAAGAAGTTGGCGTTTTGTTCAACTCAGTTATTCCCAACCGAGATGCCTATGCCGGTTGGAAGGGTTTTCTGTTCGTTCGACTTGTTATCACCAACCGAGATGGATATTCCGGTTTATGAAGTTGCTGTTTTGTTATGCTTAGGTACTTCAACCGAGTTATGTATTCCGGTTGACGAGGTGTTCTGATCTTGGGGTGGGCCGAGGTAACGGCCGAGAAAGATTGGTAACCAAGCGGATCATTGGGCCGAGATGATCGGCGATCCGCCCAGGATTGGGCTGCCAAGACATGGGCCGGGTAGGTGTTGGGCCAGGTATGCGCCGCCCAGTCCGGAAAGAAGTTGCTCGGTTAAGGCAATGCTCGGTTGGACCGAGCTAAGTGTATGGCATAAACGGTCGGGTGGTGAAACGGCGCGGAAGCGTCATTGGCGAGAACTCGCTCTTTCGGCGAAGGCCAACCACAGTCAAGTTAAATGACCGGCGCCCGGAAAGGCGTAGTCAACCGAAATACTTGTTTGCTCGGCAGGAAGGCCGACTACAGGTGAGCACGAGGTGTCCCGGGCTCGGCTTTGCCGAGATGCTGCCTAGCTCGGTTCTCTTGAGCTTAGCCAGAGAAGAGCATGGGCATGTAGCATAGCTCGGCCATGGGTAGGACAGCTCGGCTGCCGAGCTCCAGCAGAAAAGGCTGGCAGTTGAGATTAGGTGATGTTCAGCAAGGTTTACGCTGACAGATGGGATAGCAGAGCCACGTGTCAGGAAATGACTGGGAGCGGATATGGGGCGCAGAACGTATATAGGCATGTCTGCGCCCCCCATACGCGGACAATAAACACGGGGTAAGGAAATTCTTACATTCAAACACTCTCTCCTCTCTCTCTCTCTATCCCAAGGTGTGTACTAATTTGATCGTCGGAGGGGTTTTCCGGCCACACACCGCCGGGTAGCTCACCGCCGTTGTGCTTTCAGGTGATCAGACAGAAACGGAGCTTGGAAGAAAGGAGTACGGGCTTGCCTGAATATTTGCTCCCCGTACAGACATTAATAATAAAATTTATTATGATAATAAAACAATAATATATCAAATGATAAGCAACATATGATCACAATAATTTTTTATAGTTGTACAAAAGTACCCAAAATTATATATAAAAAATAATATATGATCCATATTCAATCTTCCTATGGTAAAATTCACACTTAATTTCAACTACACATTAGTTTTCTAAATCAATTCATCACCAAAACTATCTATTATTCTTTTAATATTCACCTTTCCAAAATCCACCCAAACAATGCTCTGGCCAAGCTCATTACCACCCTTGTTGCCATGCTCACCATCTCCACTAACCATTATGCAATTCCAGTCTAATTTTTTATCTTTGTAAATATAAAAAGATAATGTTGTAGAAATAAAAAGATACGGTTAGAGTTTTAAAGAGTTAAAAAAAAAAAATTGTGCTTTTAGGCTTTCTTATTCCATAGATAGGTGTTAATTTTTTTTTTTAAATCCATAAATTATGGAATAGTGTTCATTATTTAAAATTTTATTTATTGATGGACAAGTCAATTAAATGTTTTTAATTTTTTACAAATAAAAATTTTGAAAATTTTGTTTAAGAAATTTAAAAAATGGCCAAATCATAAAGAACAATATAAGACGCCTTTGTAGATATTCCATTTTTGACCGGCCTTAAGACTCAGACGTCACCGGTTGAGCGCTCGGTGATAGTGCATATTGTGCTCGTTTTGGAGTTTCAGAGTCTTGGCTGCGAGCCTTGTCTCCAGATTTCGGGGCTCTTTTGTGCTTTGTCTCGGTTTGCGAATCAGGTCTTGTTTTCTCTGTTTTCTCTTTCCGAGGGGAGGGAGAGGTCTCGTAGGCCGTCTCTCAGTGGCCGTAGGCTACGTTTCATGGTCATAGGCCATTTTTTTTCCCGCTTTGCCTGCGATTTCGAACCGTGTGCCTCGGCCTCGATTAAGGCCTTAACCACCTCTGTTTGCTCCGATTTTTGGCATACACCTTGTTTCCTCCCTTTTGAGGGACACTGTGGCTCGAGAGACCAACTTCGTGGTCAAACGCCACCTCCGGTGCTTAATAGTCAGTTTTCGGGGCCCCAGGCCACGTATTTTGGCCCCCAAACCTTCGTTTTGCATCGGTTTGGGTTCATTTTTGGCAGAGACCTTATTTTCATTGTTAGGAAGGTTGTAGAAGGGTAGGAGACTAGCAATTTTTCTGAAAAACCAGCTTTTCTCTTCATTGCTCTTCGTCGCTCGTTTTTCTTACTAGAAAGCTGGTTTTTTCCATTCCCGGGCCACCTTTTCTGACTTTCCACCACACCATTGTGTTGTACACACCTGGGAGGCCACCAATATGGGTAGGCCGACCAGTAATTCTTCCTGACCCTTTTGAACCCCTCTAAAAAGTTGATTTTTCTCTCTCATGAACCACTTTTTCTGGTTTTTCTCTACATGGCTGTAATCTACTCACTTGGGAGGCCACCTTTCTGGGTAGGCCCGCCAGCAATCTTGCCTGACCCTTTTGACCCCTGGTCGACCGACCAGGGGAGGTGGGCGGCCGGCCACTTTGAACCTTTTGAGCTGGCCGGCCAGATTTGCCTCTCTGAGTGTATTCCAACTGTGCCAGTTGTTTCACACTTGTTTCACTACCCGAGGGCTTTGTCCCTGTTTTGACCCCTTTAAAGGTGGTTTTCACCACTTTACTTGGTTTCAAGGAGAGTTTGGCCCTTTTGGTCAAGCTTCTTGGGGAAGCTTAACCCTTTTGGGTTAGCTTTCTCAAGAAGCTTGACCCTTTTGGTCAAGCTTCTCTTGGAAGCCTTGAACCTTTCTCTTGGCTTCTCCAAGAAGTCTCACTCCTTCTCTTCTATATAACACAAGCTCCACCTCCATTTGTAAGGGTTAGAGATATTTGCTAAGGCATACACCCATCTCCCTCCATAGCTCTCTCTTCCAAGCTCTAAAGTCCATTATCCTTGGCCATTTACACTACAACTCATAGCCTACCACCTCCACACTCCATTCCAGCACCTTGAAGGTCATTTGCAGAGGTAGAGAGCTCACATTCTTGGTCCAAAAGCTGCTGGAGGTTGGCTCTACAAGGGTAAGTCCTCATTTTCCCTTTTCTAACCTTATTTTGCTTCATATCTTAGCCCCTTTTTCTTACATTTTTGGGCTCCAAGCTAAACTGAAAAAGATCTTATTTTGAGCCCCTCTTCAACTTTGTTGAAGGGTTCTTTTCTGTTTGAAGTCATCTACTCCCCCTTTGTGCTTTATCTCTCTTTTAGGGCTTATTTTGCATGATATATTAGCCTTATTTGTAAGCATTTATAGGATTCGGCCTAAACTGTAAAGTATCTTATTTTGAGCCCCTCTTCAACTTTGTTGAAGGGATCTTTGCTGTTTGATGCCATCTACTCCCCCTTTTTGCTTTATCTCTCTTTTAAGGCTATTTTTGCATCATATTTTAGCCTTGCTTGTGAACATTTTCGAGATTTGATATAAATTGGAAAAAGTATTTTTTTGACATCTCTTCAAGTTTGGTTAAGGTCCCATTTCTGTTTTGGGTCATCTTCCCCCTATGCATGCTTCATCTCTTCATGATTAGGGCTATGCATTAGAGCTCTTGCATTGGCCATGGCTTGGCCTCTTAGCCACTGAAATCCAGTGGATTTTTAGTGGCTTAGGTGCATTCTTGAAGGCCAAAATCAGAGGGGGGTGACCCCCTCTCTCCTTGTCTTGTTTGGTGATCCTTTTGGCCTTCCGAAGGGACCCTATTTTTCATGCTTTGAAGTCACTTTCCAGGCCTCATTCTGAGGGTTTTGAGATCTTCCTTAGCTCTGTCTGAGGCCCTTTTGGCTATATTTTATGTCTATGATGCATGTGTAGAGCAATCCCATTCAAGGCCTTTCAAATAGGGCTTTCTTTGCATGTTTCCGAGACTGATTCCAGGGCCTATTTAGTGGATTTTAGGGCTGTCATAACCCATTTCCAGAGTTGGTTTGGTCTTGTTAATTGTCTATCTTGTATGTGCTTAATAACCCCTTGTATGGCCCTCTAAAGGAACCCATCATTTATGCATGTGTTGGTTGTATTTCAGAGGTTATTTAGGCATATTTTGGCATGTTTTATTCATTGATTTTTGCTGGTTCGATGAGTTTTCATACGCTTCATATACATGCCATGTAAATCATGTTTGCTAGTCAAAGTTGCATGCTATTTTAGTCCATCATGCTAGCATCTTTTGGTCATGCTTTGAACTAGAAATATTCATGTTTTGGGACTGCCTTGGCTCTGTCTTTATGCTTCATAGTCAAATAATGCATGCTTTTGTATAGCTATAAGTCAATACATGTGCCTAGTTTTGAGTTTCGGGGCTCATCTTATGCATCGGGTGTCATGTTTTCATGTTTTGGGACCTTTTAGCATCATGTTTCAGTGCTGAAATTTACATGTTTGAATGCCATGTTTCATCCTTGCCATGCCTTGTTAGAGTTGCATGTTGTGCCTTAGGTTCGGTCCATCTTCATCTAATGGCCACTGATGTGAGTGTGGCTGAGGTCTACTTATGTTGGTGTAAGTCCATTATGCATTGTGTATGCCATTTCAATTCATAGCATTGCGTATGCTAGGTTGTATGTTAGAGCATCGTGTATGCCATGTTACATCGTGCATTGTGTATGCCATTTCATAGCATTACGTATGCTAGGTTGTATGTTAGGATTGCATTCATGCATGCCATGCATATTGCATTGTGTTTGGGATAGGAGTTAGCCCCAAACACGGGAAACGAGGGACGTTTTTACTCCGGTGACGAGCGTGTCTCAATTCTGATGCGACACTCCGGATTAACCATGATGGAGTCTCAGTCTTGTTGTGTTTATATGTGTATTCATTTCACATTGAGTCGTGCAATCCGACTCCTCGGCCATCATGCATCAAGATGCGTGATTGGTGGCACGAGGATCGAGGTATGCATACATATGTGAAAATACTTCGCTATGCCTCTTTCTTGCTCTCTGTTACAGCAAATCAGAAACCGGTAGCCTTTTGGAGCTTCATGCAATATTCCGGGCTTAATTGTAAACAGAGGCTAATTGGGGCATCGCAAGGGATTTCCACGCAAGGCAACTCAAGCATGCATCATTCATCATTCGGAACAAAGCTGAAGCGGTCCATGGATTTGCGTGCTAGTTTACTGCTTTCCTAGTTAAATTTGTTAATTAATTAGGATTTTGTATTTATTCGAACTGTATATTATTTATTCGGACCCTCCGAGCGAGGGTACAATTGTAATAAGTGTGCTTGTGTGCGATGTATGCCTTCCAACTCCACGTCTTTCTCCCTTTTATTTATCAGCTTATGATGGTTAGATTAGGGCATGTTTCAATTAGTATACAGTATGATAGTATGTTTTGCATTCATTCATCTGTTTTGCATACACCGGGCTCGGCGCATCATACTAACTGCATTTGTATTTCAATTTTGAGGTGAATACTTGTTAGCGGTTCCATCTCATATGCCATGTTTAGAATAGCCGAGCCTGCTATAGTTGCATTTTCGCATGTATTGCATTAGGCATTTCTGTATAGTTAGGATCATGCATGGATTTCTAACATAGCTTCTGTTTTGGCTTGGAGTACTCGGTAAGTTTTTATGCTTTAGCATCCTTGCATACGAGTGAGTGACAGTCATGATAGCATGCTTACCATGAGGCTATATGCTTATGTGAGATAACTGCCTGAGTGCCTGTGGGTGAAGGTTGGGTTATTTGGATTGGAACAATGCATCGACCGTGAGTTTTAAGCCCACTAGATAGTGGCAAAATCATCTTTTCTAAGCCCACCCGAGGGTGGCAAAATCTGCATTTTAAGCTTACTTGCGAGTAGCAAAGTATCTTTCAAAAACAAACATGAAATGTTTTGTTCCAATTCAGGCGACCTGATCTATACTTGTATGCTATGCGCATCACATAATAAATCTAGGCTAATAACCGGAATAAGAACGCATAATGTTTTCAAAACTAGATATCATGGTTAGTAGAGGCCGATCTTTGATCAGGCGAGCTGGGGTGCTCACGAAGTGACCTTCCCCAATCGTACCCAAGTTCCCGAGCCGAGGCAACTTTGGTGATGACGGACACATGGCCTTAGGCAACGAGTCAGGGTTTCCTAAATTTTTTCAAAAATAAAATATTTAGGTGGCGACTCTGTATCTGGCAAAGCAGTCTATGGTTGGCACTTTTTTCAAAAAAAAAATCTGTTTTCAAAAACGATTTGCCGGATTTGGACTCTTTGGTGATTTATCAATCTTGCATTGCACTTTGCGAGATTAGATTCAGAACCGTGACATTGAATCCTGAATTGTATTGAGCCCATATGAACAAAACAGGATTCCCCTTCCGGGACGTTTGGAGACGTCTAGAGCCTTATAATAATAATAATAATAATAATAATAATAATAAACTCATAATTATATTATCAATTCACATATATCAAAAGAAATAATAAAAACAATATAAAAATACACAAACATCCACTAAAAACAAAAAACAAAAACTTCAAATCAACTCCCAAAACAAAGATAGTTAACAGATATATATATTTATTATCTAGTTGGAAAATAAACACATTGGAAAAAAGAAAAAAGAAAAAAAAAGTCATATAGAGAAGGAAAAAAAAATAATCACACAAAATATATATATATATATATATATATAAACCCACAAAGAAACAAACTTGAAATAAGTTTAGACTATTGGCAAATAAAGAGAATAACCATTGCATCATTACATTTGGGGAGGAGTTGGCCGGTCTAGAAAAAAAAATCAAATATTTTGTATTTTAAAGAGAGAATTGTATTGAATTTTTAATTTGATTGGCTTTTTAAAATTTTATATTTATATTATTTTCGGTAAAGGTAAGAGTGAGATGAATGTGGCTTACCATATTATTTTCGAATTTTGAAATTCAAAATCATAAATAATTAGTGTCTTTATTTATTTATTTTTTATTTGAATTGTTTTGATCAACATTATTTTTGAAAAGAGTGAGGGTGACTTATTGTTTTGAATTTTTAAAATTCAAAATTGTAGATAATTAGAACCTTTTTTATTTTTGGATTTTTGACTTAAGGGATTAACCAATAAATTTTTTTTATTTCTTTAAAAATTAACAAATTAACATAATTAGTTTGGGAGTTTGGAGCTTCCACAATCATTGTTCTTAAAAAAATCATTTTCCTTATATATATAGATTATACTATATATTTAAGAGAGAGAAAATGTGATGTCCTGGGTTTTGGGTTTGAATAGTTTTGTGTAGTGGAGCAGTATGTACTTCTTTAAGTGTTTCATTAATCATTTTGAGTCATTGAAATTTCTTTCTACTCTTACTTAACCTCTCTTAATGTTTCTGAGTTGAAAATTTTGAGTTTTGGAGGTTAGAACTTGCCTTAGGTGTAAAATCATTTTTTGAGCAGCCTAGCAATATCGCTTGTGCGGATTGGTGGAATCGCTCGAGCGGAACCACTCAGTGGACAGGGTTTTTTGGGCAGAATTTCCGCTCGTGCGGAATTAGGAACTGCTCGAGCGGATTTGGGTGAATTTTCTGGGTCGTTTTTGCACCATTCCGCTCATGAAGAGCAATACCAAACCGCTTATGCGGATTTGGGATTCTGCTTGTGCGGAATTGGAACCACACGCCCGGATTCCCTTTTTTTCAAAACTGATGCTAAATGGGTGTTTTGACCATTTTTTCAACTCTCTCTCTCTCTCTCTTTCTCTCTCTCTCTCTCTCTCTCTCTCTCTCTATATATGTATATCCATCTTTGCTCTCCCTTTTTTCTATAAATCCACCAAATTTCAACCTTCTCTCTAAGATTGAGCAAGATCTACGAAGAATTTGAGAGGGCTTCTTACATCGAATTGAAGAGGGCAACGAGGGCTACACTCTCACCGATTGAATCGAGTTTTCATCAACATCCATTTTTAGGGTTTTTCTCCCTTTCCTCTTCCAAGCTTACGGTAGGGATTCTCTTAGAGTTACATATACATTTTTGCAAGTTTATATTGATTTTGGAACTTCCTCTTGTAGTATTGAATTTTTATTTTGGCTCATGAGTTCTTGATAATTTGAAAGTTGGTTTCTCAATGTTTTCTAACAACTCTTGAGGGTATAAACTATATTGTTAAGAAGGGATGTTGTCTTTGAAAAATCCTTTCAAAAATGAGAGAAAACCTAGTTTTGTGGAAACCGTAGAAATTGGGGATTATTTTGGAAAAATGATAAGATATTATGAAATCTATGGTTGTCTAGTAGTATGGTGAATATGTGATTGAGATATTTCTATGATTGTGTATAAAGAGGAAATTTCATGGAAAGAAAATGAGAAATGGTTAAATTGAAGTTTGTTGTATAGCTTATTATCGGTTGGTCTTGAGATGACCAAGTGGAAAACAAAAAAATGAGATTAACATGTGGGGAATACATGAAAGTTGAGATTGTTATATCATTCTTTAGAAATTATATTATGATGATTAACATATAAAAAATGCTTGAAGGTTAATGTTTTATTATTTTATCTCTTGTAATATATTATGATATTGCATTGATAACAGATGTGGAAAGTGATCACAAATGGAGAATTGTGTTGGGGGAAATCAAAAATGGATTATGTTAATGTATTAGACATTTTTGCATCGCCATGTCATTTTTTCATTGATACAATTGATTTCGAATATTGCATTGAAAAAAATGTATTGTTTTTAAGGAAGGAAATTATTTTGTGAAAAAAGATCATATTGATTTATTTTATTTTATTTTTATTTTTGGTAAATACGTTGGTAAGTTTGGATAGGGGGTGTAGTTGGTATTGGTTAAGTTGGCATGATTATCCATGGTGAAGGACTGAAAACACACGCGGAGGAAGTACCAGGTGCCTTCTGGTTAGCTACCGGTAAAGTGGAGATTTGGTAGTGCTTGTTATGCCTAGTTGCAAACACCAACCTAGGAATTACCTGAGTCGTATTTACCGCTCCGTTGAACTACATTAAAGTTATTGAATTGTTAAATTTTAAAGATTGCATTGTGCATAAAGTTTTCAAAAGATAAAGAAATATGTTGTTGAACATGGTTTGGCATATGCATTCATCACATGAGATGTTATACTTTGTTAAGATTTTTCTACTGGGTTTTGTGCTCACGCTTATGGGATTTTGTGCAGGAAATGATGTGGTGATCTTGCCAAGTTAGAGGCCTAGAGATATGTTTTGAGGGCACAAGACACTTTTCGTTGTTGCAATTATTTTTGACAAGGCAAGGGCTTTATTTGTATGCGTTTGAAACCACTTTTGTGTAACCAGGTTGAAGCCTTGGAATTTATAACCCTTGAGGACATTAATTCGTATTATACTTCCTTGCTACATGCTATAGATTCATATTTTGGAAATGTTGAATATAACCGCATGTGAAAACATTCTTTGTATATCTCTTGATGCTTAATGAATACAAATATTGGAGATTTGAGGATAATGTTAATATTGAGATTTGGTTTCCGTTTACATTAAACAATGGAAGTTAGTGAATCTCTATTGATAAAATTTTTGGGGCATAACAAAAGATTATTATTCTTAGTTTTTTTTTTTTTTTTTTTTTCTCTCTCTCTCTCTCTCTCTCTCTTCTGAATGTGAGGGTTTCACTTAATCAAGAATCCCTCTCCACCATTATTTTGCAATATGGTCATACTATAAAAGACTTTTGAAAAAGAAGGTCAGTTGTAGACTGACGATAGAGATGATGGTGGACTCACAACAGAGATAATGGTAAACCGATAATGAACAATTGGTTTTTTTGCCACTATTACATACAAACCATAGTCACTTTGTCAATTTGTATAGTCACCGATATTATGTAATTTACTCATCGGTATTATATCAGCATTGATTATATACAGATTTTTCTAAAAAAAGTACATCAATAGATGTGAACTATTTAATATTTTTGTATATATTGTTTAATTATTTGTTTTATATTGTTTGTTACAATGATTGTTAGTTGAACAGTCATTTTTGTTGCCATTAAACAATCAAAACAGTCGATTTTTACTTCTTCTTCTTTTTTTTTCTTTAATTTTGTTTCATATTTTCACATTGTAGTGTGAGTATTCACATTGGTATGAGTTTATTTTTTTTAAGGTTAGTTGTATATTAATTGTAAACTGTGAACATTCTCATTATATTTAGTATGATTTTTTTTTTTTTTTTGAAAGCTACTTGTGTGGTTGTTGTGTTTATTACTATACTTATTGGTTGAACAATTATTTTTGTTGTCACTGAACAATCAAAATAATCGATTTTCACTTTTTCAATTTTGTTTCACATTTTCATGTCGCAATGTGAATATTGGCATTCGTATGAGTTTAGTTTTGTTAAGTCTAGTTGTATTTTAATTGTAAACTATTAACATTCACATTGTATTTTGATATGAACTTTATTTTTTCAAAAGTTATTTGTATGTTTGTTATTTATTATTGCAAATATTCACATTGTAATTTAGTGCGTTTTTTGTTTTTTCAAATGTTAGTTATATGTTTGTTATTTATTGTCAACATTTACATTGTATTTTGGTTTTCATTTAAATGTTTTGTTGCGTTATTTTTAAATTTTTACATTATAAACCAATGTAAAAGTTCATAATCTAATAATTTTCATAATATGCATATTCACACTTTTTATTTGATAATTTGTATAATTTCAATTAAAAAAGTGTGGCGTTATAATGTTGTAATTTATTAATTGAAAGTATGATGTTATAATGTTGTAATTTATTAATTGAAAGTATGATGTTTGGTATTATTTTTTATGACACTGTTTTAAATGTGAATATTTATACTTACCGATTTTTTTTTAAAATTACACATTATTTTATTTATTGGAAGTATGAATATTTACATTTCTAACTTTCAAATTTATAAAAAGAAAATTCACAATATTATATATATATGAAAAGTAAGATTTTAAATAACATATTTATTAGCTTCTATGATTTTCTCCTAATATTTTTATTTTAATTCATATGGGATAAATATTCAAATTAGAGTGATTTTATCTTAAGATATATATGTTTTTTTTTTTTTTTTTTTTTTTTTTGGGAGGGGGGGAAGGGGTTTTTTTTTTTTTTTTTCAATTAAGTATCAATTAGTCTAGTCATCCAGTCATTGAAAAACCAAACACCCCCCACCCACGAAAACAAAACAAAAAAAAAAAAAGAAAAAGAAAAAGAAAAAAAGATAGTTTGTTTTGGGATAATTTGAGAAAAATTATAAATATATTAAGGACCAAAAAAGAAAGAAAAAAATTTTCAAATGAAAAAAAATGTGAAACTTAAATGTGTTAAATTGTAATTTATTTATTTTTATGCCACATGGTTGTCCAAGTGGATGCCAATATGGCATTTTTTGTGAAAAATTGGGCCAAAATTTATTTTAAGAGTAAATTGAGAGAAATTTCAAATGCTAAGGGCTAAAATAAGAAATTTTTTTAATATATTTTAAAGGTTAAAATGTGAAAATAAAAATTAAAAAATGTAATTAATTAATTAATTAATTTTAGGAATGGAATAACATATTTATATTTAAATAGCTCAAAAATCTTAATTTTGTGACATGTGTTTAGAAGCACAAAATTAATTAATACATATTTTAAAATTAGAAAGATAATAGATGAATTCTACATGCGTGGGGCTTATAAGTAAATTTCACATTTTATTTTTAACGACAGTTACAACAAAAAAATAATAAATAAATAAAATTAAGATTTGAGCCTTATAATAAAATAAACTCTTAGTTTTTAATTTTGAAAATTTAAACCCTAATTTTTTGATTTATTTTTAATTTACAAAATTCATCTATTTTCGTTAGGTAAAATCGACAGAAAAAGAGTATTTTAACCATTAAACTTAATATATACATAAAATGTCTAAAATATAATTTATTGAGTTTAATGAATAAAATACTCATTTTTTCATCGATTTTATTTAGGGGTTGTTTGGGGTGTCCTAAATAAGTGCACTTTTTGTCTTTTTAGACTAAAAAGTTGAGGTTGAAACTATGAATGTTTGGGTTAACTTTTTGACTTTTTATAAAAAAAATGTGTAATAAAAAATTGTAAAAATTAGTTTGTAGGGGAAAATTAGAATTGGGAGTTGTGCAGCTGTAATTGTTGACTTTTGGTGAATAGTGATAACTTTTTAATTTTTTAGGTAACTTTTTGACTTTTTGGCTTTTTTGAGACTTTCCAAACTTGGCCTTAATATAAATACGCAAATAGTTTAGATTGAAAAAAAAATTAGGATTTAAATTGATAAAATTTAAAATTCAAGATTTATTCTATTACAATACTCATATCCAGATTTTTATTTTTTTTTTTAATTTTTTTTTTTTTGTAATTGTCCCTTATCTTTATTTAGTGATGTAGAATATTGTGGGATTTAAATTTCATCATTATTCTTTTTCTAGTTTCCTAATGTATGTTTTTCTTGCATTCCTAGTTGTCATGTTATACTACAAAAATGATAATTTTGAAAGGGAAACTTGTTAAAAAGTCCACTCTCTACCAATTGTCTAAGGTATTAGGTCCACTAGATAGTTTTTACTGGCGAGAGGTCCACCATTTACATTTTATTTCTAATTTTTCCCTTAATTTATCTGTTGATTTTTTTTATCTGTTGACTTTTTTTTTTGATTATTTGTTTAAATTTATATATATCTATTAAAATTATTTTTTATTTGTTCAAATTTTTTCACTATCTGTTGAATTTTTCCCCTATCTTTTCAAAGTTTGTGGGTTTCTCTCTCTATTTGTTTATAATATATGGATTTGTGTATGTGTGTGTGTGTTTTCAAAATTTGTGAATTCTTTTATCTATTCATTTTTTATCATAACCTATCTATTCATTTTTTTGTCACGCCCTGAAAATTTATACAATAAAGATTTACCAGCTTCTATTGTTTAATGTAAACGTAAGTAAATCACAATATTAACATCATCATCAAATCTCCCAGATTCGTAATTCATTAACCATCAAGAGATTTACAAAAGAATGCCACACATGCGGTTATATATTCAACATTTCTAGAATATGAATCTATAACATATAGTAAGGAAGTTTAGTATAAATTAATGCCCTCAAGGGCTACAAATTCCAAGGCTTATCACAAAAGTGGTTTCAAATCCACACACATAAAGCCCTTAGCTTGTCAAAAATAATTATAACAAAAGAAAAGAGCCTTGCGCTCTCAAAATATATCTTTACGCCTCTAACTTGGCAAGATCACCACATCCTTTCCTACACAAAATCCCATAGGGGTGAGCACAAAGCACAGTAGAAAAACCTTAACAAAGTATGTGCATTTTATACAATCTCATGAAATAAATGCATATGTCAAACCATGTTAAAAAATATATATCTTTATCTTTTGAAAACTTTATGCACAATGCAATCTTGGAAAAATTTAGCAATTTAATAATTTCAATGTAATTCAACGGGGCAGTAAATACGATTCAGGTAATCTCTAGGTTGGTGTCTGCAAGCAGGCAGAATAAGCACTACCAAATCCCCACTTTACTGGTAGCTAACAGGAAGGCACGTGGTACCTTCTCCGTATGTGTTTTTGGTCCTTTACCATGGACACCCAGGCCAACTTAACCAATGCCAATTATATCCCCTATCTGAACTTACCAACATATTTACTCCAAGACAATTAATATGATCTTGTTTCACAAAACAATGTCTTTTTTCCAATGCAATAATTAAATTCAATTGCATCAATGTTAAAATGACATAGCAATGCAAAAATGTCCAATGCATTTACATGATCAATTTTTAGTTTTCCCCACACATTCCTCCATTTGTGATCACTTTCCACACCTCTTATCAATGCAATATCATGTACATTACAAGAGATAAATAATACAACATTAACCTTCAAGCATTTTTTATATATTATGTAAGGCCCCAGTGTTCCATATCGGGAATGGAGGGGAAGTTCTTGGGCTATAAAAGTAAAAATCTAGACCCTTATATAGCATCGAGGCTTTTTCCTGGATGGTGAAATCCTTACTAGAACTCCACAGTTAAGCGTACTTAGGCTAGAGTAGTTCTGAGATGGGTGACCCACTAGGAAGAACAAATCCGTGCAGGTGTGGCCCAAAGCGAACAATATTGATGACATATGAAGGGTTGGGGCATTACAAATGGTATTAGAGCCGACTCTCCAGAGTACCAAGTGTGGGCCCCTGGCGTCTCTCGGTGCATGTGAACAGGTTTGTGAGCTGGCAGGCTACTGTACGAGGACGTGCATCTTTAAGAGGGGTATATTACAAGGCCCCGATGTCCCACATCGGAAATGGATGGGGAATTCTTGGGCTATAAAAGTAAAAATCTAGACCCTTATATAGCATTGAGGCCCTTTCCCAGGTGGTGAAATCCTTACTAGAACTCCACAGTTAAGCGTACTTAGGCTGAAGTAGTTCTGGGATGAGTGACCCACTGGGAAGAACAAATCCGTGCGAGCATGGCCCAAAGCGGATAATATCGATGACATGTGAAGGGATGGGGCGTTACATATTAATTATCATAATATAACTCTAAAAGGTGATATAACAACCTCAACATTCATGTATTCTTCACATGTTAATCTCTATTTTTCCACTTGGTCATTTCAAGACCAACTAATAACAAGCTATACAACAAGCTTCAATTTTAACATTTCTCATTTTCTTTCCTTGGAATTTCCTCTTTATACATAATCATATGAATATCTCAATCACATATTCACCATAAGACTAAACAACCATAGATTTCACAACATCTTATCATTTCTCAAAATAAATTTCCAAATTTGTAGGGTTTCCACAAAACTAGCTTTTTCCTTATTTTTGAAAGGATTTTTCCAAGACCACGTCTCTCCTTAACAATATAGTTCATACCCTCAAGCGTTTTTAGAAAATATTGAGAAAACCCACTTTTAAAATCATCAAGAACTCATAAACCAAAATAAAGTTCAATACTAAAAAAGGAAGTTTCAAAATCAACATAAATTTACAAAAATGTATACATAACTCTAAGAGAATCTCTACCTCAAGTTTGGAAGAGGAAGGAGAAAAACCCTAAAATATGGTTGTTGATGAAAACTCGATTTGATCGGTAAGAACGTAGCCCTCGTCGCCTTATTCGATTTGGTATAAGTAGCCCTCTCAAATTCTTGGTAGAGAGAAATGTGGTGGGTTTGTAGAGAGAAAGGAGAGCAAAGATGGATATATATATATATATATAGAGAGAGAGAGAGAGAGAGCTAAAAAAGTGGTCAAAATATCCTTTCTAGCTTCAGTTTTGAGAGAAAGGAACACAAAATTCAAGACTGATGCATCAAAATTCACATGTGCGGTTCAAATTTTGCACAAGCGGAATCCTATATCCGCACAAGTGATTTGGTATTGCTCTTCACGAGCAGAATGGTCCAAAGACGACACAGAAAATTCACCCAAATCTACTTGAGCAGTTCCTAATTTCGCATGAGCGGAAATTTTGCCTAGAAAACCCCATCCACTGAGTGGTTCTGCTCAAGCAGTTCCACAAATCTGCATGAGCGGTTTTGCCAAGGAGTCCAGAAAAAGATTTTACACCCCAAGGCAAGTTCTAACTCCCAAAACTCAAAATTTTCAACTCGAAAACATTAAGAGAGGTTAAATAAGAGTAGAAGGAAATTTTAACGACTCAAAACTATGAACGAAACACCGAAAGAACTACATGCTACTCCACTGCACAAAACTATTAAAACCCAAAACCTTGGGACATCACATTTTTTATTTGTTAAAAAAAGTATCCGTTCAAATTTTTTTTCTAGTTGAAATCTTTTTTTTTTTAGATCAAATCTGTTCAAGGCACTTCAAATAAATCTATGTTGTGATTTGTTTGGGCATATGAGTTGCTACTTCTTGTTCTTGGAAGAAGACAAATAGCCAAAAAGGCAATGATCAAACCCTAGTTTATCCTTCGTTCTAGTATTTCCTCTCTCTCCTATCATCTTTAATCTAGGTAGTTCCTATAACAAAACCCTAGTTTTTTTTACCTGACCATGTTTAACCAGTAGAAAACAATATACCCTAGAATTACTCTCATTCGATTTTAATTCAAACCGCTATGCATATTTGATTGATTTGAGGCAGTGTGATATGAGCTAATAATACGGCGAAGAGATTTGACTTCAAGGGCTTCTTCAAGCTTTCGCCGTCGCAGTTTCTCATGTTGTTCATTCTCCACTTCATTCAAATCGACAGATTGGCGGGAATAGTGGAGCGACAACGTATCGGCTGAGCTTGATCGATGCTAGGGTTTTAATGCTTGACATCGCTATTAGGTACAACAGAGCGTCTAAGAGAATAGATCTAAAAGGATCTCAGAGAATCGTAGAGCGGTGGCAGATTGGCAGCAATAGAGAGAGATGGAAGACAATGCGGTGAAGGTGGTTGTTTGTTGGTGATGGCAATCGGTAGAGAGGAAGGTTGGAATCGGATTTTGGCGACATTGCAGAGACGACGATTTGTAAATGGATGGAGGGAGGGAGGGAGGGAGAGAGAGAGAGAGAGAGAGAGAGAGAGAGAGAGAGAGAGAGAGTTTGGTTTGTCCCGTTTTCACCGTGTAAACCATATATATATACACGTAAGTAATGTAGTTATTTTGCAAGAGTTTGTCCTTATGGATAGAGTGCAGACCTTTGGATAGAAAAAATTTATAGATCGAGTGCTCATTTTAGAATTCAATGTTGTGAATATAATATATATAAAATTAAACAAAATGAAATTAATAAAGGAAATCAAATTGAATGCAATAGATATCATTAGTAGTTACTAAATTATTATGAAAATATAATTATAGGGCCAATTTACAATACACACTTCTTTTGGAGTGTATACTATATGCAAATTATGATATTTATGATGTTAATATCACAAATGTTACAACTAAATCACCTCTTTTAGCAACTCGAAAAAAGCCACCTCTTTTTTCTAATTTTCTTTGTCTTTAGTAATTTTTTGAAAAATTATTTCAATTTTTTTTTTAACTTTTCCAATTCGTCTTGTCGAGACAAATCTAAAAAGTGTATATATATATATTTGAAAAATTTTAAAAAAATTTGAAAAAGCCAAAATAAGCAAAAAAAAAAAAAAAAAAAAAAAAAAAAAACATTGCTTATTTTTGTTTTTCTGGATTTTTTTGAAATTTTTGAAAAAAATTATAAATTTTCGGTTCGTCTTGTCGAGCTGAATCTAAAAACCTAAGGGCTCGTTTGGTTTAGTTTTAGAATTATGATTTGAATGTGGAGTTGTGTTTTGAGTTTTGAGTTTTTGAATCATGATTTAAAAAAAGAAAATTTGTTTGGTGAGTTGTGATTGGGGGCCTGAAAATGGGACACCCCGAATGCCCCTAATTTTTTTTTTTTTTTTTTTTTTTCAGCAGAAGACGAAGAAGAGGATTGGGGAGAGGGAGGAGGGAGGAGGAGGGAGGAGGGATGGATGGGGCCTAAAAATGGGCCGTAAAGCGAGGCGATCGGCAGCGATGGAGACAGCGAGAGAAGACAACAGAGGCGAAACCTGAGAGGAAAGATCGTGACGGATCGGCGACCTCTTTCTCTCCCTCTCCCTCTCCCTCTCCCTCTCCCTCTCTTTCTCTTTCTTTCTCTCCCTCTTCCTCTGAGTTGCAGAGGTCGAAAATGGCAGAAAAAAAGAAAAAAAAAAAAAAACTAATACCCAAAACGACGTCATTTTTGACATTAGGGGCATTCGGGGCGGAGAAATTCAGGCACCAAATCATTTTTTTTTGTTTGGTTATGAGTTTCAAAAATAATTTTGAGATAATTTATATTTTTTTTATTGATTAATATATAAAATGTGAGAGAATGTGAGACGAAAGAGGAGCCATGAGAGAGAGAAAAGTGATTGATTGATTAATAATATATATATATATATATATAGAGAGAGAGAGAGAGAGAGAAGAGTTTTGAAAGTAATTTTGAGTTATATTTTGAAAATATGTTTAATTAACATGTTTTATCCAAATCATGATTTAAAAATAAAATTGAGTTTTGAAAAATAAACCAAAAATTACCATTAAAAAAAAAAAAAAAAAAAAAAGTTCACTAAAAACGATGGGTCATAACCAAACACCATTTAAGTCATAATCAAAATCTTTGTTTTAATGATACCACAATACATCATAACTAACATCAAACACCACTTGAGGTGTAACTAAAAATCTCTTCAATCATAATCAAAATAAAGTTACAAGACGCCATAATTAATACCATAATTAATTATAATTAAATCATAATCAACACTATAATTTTACAAAAGATCACAAAAGTCGCTCTGATACACATTTTTTTAAGGTTGTATCATAGAATTTTTTACAATTATATCTTAAAAATATAATTGACCTTTCGAATGCAATTTTATTATTAATTATGGGTAATGACACAATATCTACCCTATTATATTAAGGGAAAATGTTATAGGTCGCTAGCATTACCCTATATTAGGCGAGGGAGTGTATAAGCCTTTACTTGCTTCTCATTGTACCACGTCTCCAAACTTTTGATAGGACTCAAACCTTGGACCTTGTGTCCATTGAAGAAAAGCATTACCATTTAAGTAGCCCAAAATATATATTAAAGTTAAGTTTGGTATGATCTAAAGAATATAAAAAATTAGAAAGTCATTATTTTATTTAAGTCACATTATCTTATTTAAATTATATTATTTTTCTAACACATCATATCAAATTCAACTTAAACCCAATCTATATAAGCTAATAAGTCAAAAAGTACACTTTTTTAGAACATTTCAAATTAATCCTAAATATTTGTTTTATTTTTACTTAATTTAATATTTTTTTAATAAAAAACACTTAATGTGTTTAAGAATAATATTTTTTATTATATAAAAAATATAAATAACTACTATGTATGAAATAGTTTTTTTTATTTAATTTTTTAAACTAAAAAATAATTTTTTTTTGATTAAGGTGTAAACTCTCCAAATCTTGTTATAAAAAAATAAAAAATAAAAAAAAGTTTTTGATCTAAAAAATTAACCAAAAAATAAGTTGCCAAAGCAACCCTCAATTTTTTATAAAAAATACTTGAGACTCTCATAATTTTTTTTGACCCTTATAACCCTCAATTTATTTATAATCATACATTATTTTTATTTTTTATTTTTTTTCTCTCTCCTCCCTCTCTCACATATGTGTGCGGGGTCCTGGGAGTGCTGGGGTTCTGGAGCAAAGTCCATTTTTTACAGGTGAAAGAGGGTCTGTGTCTAGTGGAACAGAGTGGGGTAGGAGTCCAACATATACCAACCTAAATTATGTACCGTATATATATTTTTTTGTATGGACGTGAAATTTTAAGGATAAGGTTGGGAATGATGAAAAGACTGAAAAATATCGAATTTCCGCGTTACGAGATTTTATCAGCTGCGCGGACATCCACACTATCGACCCATTTTTTTTTCCTTTTTAATTATTAGGTGCTTGGATGAATTTATACGTATTTTGACTAATTTTAAAAAATTAATCACATTGTCTACTTACGAGACCCATTTAAAGTCAAAATAAACGTCCAATTTATAATTTTGAGAGACTAAGGTCTCGTTTTGGAACAAGTTAATTTAGTAATTTTTTGATTATTTAACTAAAAATGTAGGTAAAAAAAATTTGTGTATTTAGGATAATTTTTTGACTAATTACGAAAAGATGTACAAAAAGTAGAGAGAAAAGAGAATCTTTGACTTTTTGATATGAGTAGTTGGCTTCTTGGCTAATTTAGTAACTTTTTAGCTAATTGACTAAAAAGGTAAGTCCCCAAATGGGGCCTAAGTCTTCCTTTAGCAATGACTTTTTTAATTAGCTTTTTAACTTTTTTGATTTTTTTAGCTTGGAATTTTTTTGTTCGTTTGGTATTCTTGATTAGTTTTTTTGACTTTGTAGCTTTGAAATAGTAAATTTTTTTGCCATTTTGTGATTTTTTGACTTTTTGTTTGTTGTCATTTTGTGATTATTTAACTTAACTCAAAAACCAAACAACCCCTAATTCTACCATTCATTTACGGGACTCCATATAAAGCCAAAACAAACATTGTGTAAGGACTAAATTCAAAAAACATGTTACAAGTAGGGGTTGTTTGGGATGTTCTAAATAAGTGTACTTTTTGACTTTTTATAAAATATGAGTTGGGTTTGAAGTGATATAGTAGAGAGGTGATTTAACTTAAATAAGATGATGTAACGTAAATAAAATAATAATTTTTTAACTTTTTAATTTATTTTAAAGATGTCAAACTTAACTGTAGTGGGTATTAAATCGAAAGTCTAAAGAAAAGCACACTCGCAAACCGTAAGTTTTGTCCATTATATCAACTTCTCGAGGTTCATTATAGACCACTTTCATCTATCAATTTTACCATCTATTAATCCTAACTTAAACTCAAGATAGCAGTCTCAAGTGCTGAACTATTATTGATTTTTTAAAAATTTTATTTACATTACGAGAATATAAAAATATATATATTTTTATACAAGAACAATTTGATTGTGTTTCAAAAAAATTATATTATTGATTAGTACGGTTCAATTTGCAATTAAAGTTGAAAACCAAAAAAAAAAAAGAAAAAGAAAAGAACCGAATCATTCATATTTTTGTTAATTTTGATAAAGCATAAAAAAAATACTTAACCCCGTGTGGTTTTGAAATGTTGTAGATGACTTCCTGATGTTTAAAAATATGCAGATATTACTAGGGATGGCAATTTAAATCCCATCTGACGGGGATCCGACCCCTCGACCCCGATTAAAATGATTTTTCTCTGAAAATGCCCCCGATGGGCCGGGGACAGTATTTGAAATGAATCTTAAACAATTTTCGAGCTGGAGACGGTGATAGGATTCTTCGCTCTAACCCCGGCCCCGACCCTGGCCCCATCCTCGTTTCCGTCCCAACCTGAAATTACTATTATACCCCTATATATATATATATATGTGTGTGTGTGTGTTTCTCTAGGGATTTTTTGACTCATTGTAAGGTTTAAGTAATAATATTGGTTGTGCATACTTCTTTGAAAAATTCACAAGTGCTGTTTTTTTTTTTTTTTTTTTTTAGTGGTGTGGGTGTTATTTTGTAACTTGTTTGTCATGTTGTTGTTGTTTGGATATTTATGTTTAGACATTGCTAGAATATCTTTTTATATATATTATTTTTATTTGTCTCAAAAATAAATAAATAAATAAAATGGGATATGCAAAAAAAATTATAAAAAAAAAAAGGGTCGGAGATTTTTTGAGGTCGGGGAAACCCGATCTCCTTTAAGGAACAGGGCAGGGGGGTGATGGATTCCTTGCCAAGGATGGAGAATTTTATACATTTGGGGATCGAGAACGGAGAGTGTAATCCTGGCCTCACGCCAACCTGTTGCCATTCCTAGATACTACCTCTATTTTTTTGGACTCATCTAAAATTGTTACCTTTTCCAACCAAATAAACAGAAAATGGGTGGCACCCCATGTGCAAGTATTGTTCCTTTTGATAATTTTTTCTCAAAAAATGATTTGATCAAAAGATCAAAATGACCCTATCCTTCACATGATTTGAAATGAATGTTATGCTCTACCCAATTTGGAGGGAAAAGTGGAACCATGACGAAATTAGTACTCCCTCTCCTTTTCATTTTATTTTTTTAAATTTGTTTATTTATTTATTATATGTTTCTCTTATTTATTTTATTTTTTTATTTAATCAAATATTTATTTTCTTAATTGGTCTTCCATTCTATAATGTCTTTTTTTATTATTTAATTTTATTTTTAAATTTTCTTTAAACTTTATTATACAACTTGTTAGGAATATTGAAATATTTTTTGCAAGCAACATTGGAGTAGGAAACACTTGATTATATTTTATTAAACGTTATTATACAATTTATTTTTTTCCTATTATATTTATATCTCTTATTTATTTTTTATTTAATCAAATATTTATTTATTTGTTTAATTTGTCATCCACTATATAGTGTCTTTTTTTTTAAAAAAAAATTTATTGTTTATTTTTTTAAACTTTATTATGCAATTTGTTAGAAATATTGAAATGTCTTTTGCAAACAACATTGGAGGGGAAACACTTGATTATATTTTATTAAACTTTATTATACAATTTGTTTATAGAATCACAAGATATTGATCTTTTCATTTACAAATTAGTTATATATTTTTTAGAAATATAGAAGAGAAAATTCAATCAAATATGATGAATTGAATTTCTCATGACATAATTTTTTGAAACTATTTTTAATGCTAAAATGTATGTGACTATTTTTTTGGTTATTTTTAGTGAATTAATTTGTATTATTTTTATTGTATGATTTGAGTTAATAAAAATAAAAAATAATATTTGTATGGTTCAATTATTATTATCAACATGGTTTATTATTATTTTTTATTTATACAATTTAAGTTAACATTTGTGTAGTTGGAATATTATTATTATTATTGTTGTTGTTGTTGTTGTTATTATTATTATTATTAATATTAATTTTGTACAATTTGAGTTAATATTATTTTATTAGTCTTTACGTTTTTTTAGTAAATAAAAATAATATTTTCTGTTCAAACATAATTCTAAATAATTTTTATTTACATTAATTTCAAATCATATAAATTATTTTAGTTATGTAAGTTTTTTTTTATATATTTTTTGAATTATTAATTTAAATTTTTATTAAATATGTTAAATATTATTCTTATTTTAAAGATTTTGTTCATATTGTTTGAATAATATTAATTTTATATATTAAAAATTATATGTATTTTATTAAAATAAAATTGAATAAAATTATGTTTGTTTTTAGTTAAAAAAGTGAGTGGAGTGATGTAATGTAATATGTGTTGGGTAAAAAAAAAAAAGTACTTATGTTTGTATGTATGTGAGGAGAGTGAGTGTGTATTTGTCAGTAAGGATAAATTAGTTTTTTTTTGACATTGACGTCAACACCCTAACAATTGTAAATAAGTCAAAAATTATAGAAAAAATGTCTATATATTTCTAAATTTCAAAAAATCATCCACATCAACACAAAATCACAAAGGATTAAGGGCTTTTTACTTTTTAATTAATAAATATAAGGTCTCACAAGATATTTCTCTTTAATTAATAAATATAAGGTCTCACGTGATACTTTACTCTTTTTACAGTGATTTTTTTCAAATCTCACTCTCCTTCCGACGTTGATAAGACTTACATATATCCTATGGCTCCATCATCTCTCACAGTCAGTAAGGAAAATTATGGTCTTTCACATAAAATTCATCATTGGTGCGGACTTTGCTGTGCTGAGTGCCCAGTAATCATTATTCTGCGGATAAATGGGTTTATTTTGAAACTTATTTTAATAATTCAAACAGTTTACCTTTTATGAAAAATATATTTATAAAAAATAAAATTAATCGAATATCATTAATTTTTTCATTAACTTATATTTGTATTCATTTTAATATTTTAAATCACAATTATTATTTATTTTTTAGATACTAATATAAGTGGATGAATGAATAAATAATATTCGATTAATTTAATTTTTTACAAGTATATTCTATTTGATGTATTTTAAAATGTGAATAGTTCAGATAATCAAAATGGGTCGTAAAATAGGCCCATTTGGCTGCACAGCAGTGATTACTGTGTGTAGACACCCCATTTTTGGCCGTCTTCAAGACTTGGACGTCATCGTTTGAACACTCGATGATCATCCATGTTCGTGTTCGTGTTCGTTTTGAGTTCCCGAAAGTCTCGGTCGTGCGCCTTACCTCAAGATCTCTCAACTTGTCTGTTTTGTGCTTGGTTGTGGACCAAGCACTTGTGTTTTTGCTTCTGAGGGAAGAGGGTGGCTTGTTGGCCATCCCCTCAACTCATTGGCCAAGACATGAAGCCATCGGCCTTGATTTCTTACCATCGGCCAAAAGTGTTGGCCGATCAGCACTCTTTTTAGTCGATCGGCCATATTTTCTGGCTGAATCCTGTTCATCTGCTTTTTACAGATATTTTATGCCAGTTGTCACAACTGGCATGCACAATTCACCCTCTTCATACACGTGTATGGAGTGATTTGCCCCTTTGGCTTAGCTTCTCCAAGAAGCTTTGGAATTGAATTCTGTGGGGAAGTGGTTTTGGAAATACTCTTCAAATCCTAGAAGACGCTCTTGATACTCAGCTAGTCACCTGCAAAGACAAAATACTCCGGTCGGGGGTGCCGGGATTAGCACTCCGACGGGCAAGTCAGTTCTTCTACTCAAGAAAGCTTGTTTTATAAATTTAGTGAAGTGTTTTTTTTTTTACATACCATTCCAAGAACGCTGCTTCTTTATTTATATCTGTTCCTCCAGAGGCCTCGGGGCCTGGGCTTAGTTTTCAATCATTACCCGTTCTTATATTCGGCCCCCAACGATCTCTTTTAATCGGCTTAGTCAGCTTACGTATCGTATTCGGCCCATCCTAGTCTTGCAGAATGGGGCCGATTAATATCTGCTGGATGATCGGTTAGTGTTAGTACTAAAACATGTCCCCTTCAAATTTAGCCATATATTCGGCTCCCACAATTGCCCCCCGAACTCCCTATTGATGGTAGTTAATCGGCGTGTTTGGTTTAGAATTCAAAGAGTCCACAGATCGGGCGGCTTCGCACATCCCAAGGCGTCAGAAAATGTCAGAAGGTGCCCGCCTTTTTGTTTATCATTACACTTTCCCGCTTCATTCATGCGTCTCTCGCATTTATTGCGATTTGAAACTTCAGTCCCTTTTGGTGCACGTTTCGCCGATCATCTGATACGTTTGGACAGCCAGCGCGTTTCCCTTCCCTCATTCGCGTTTTCTACAACTTTTGCCCGTCTACCTTTGCCTCATCTGATCTTCGTAAGTTTTCTTCCCTTTTCTTTGTAGCCCTATTTTTTGTTTATCATTTTTACTTTCGGCGAATCCTTAGGTCCCCGTCGAAATGGCTAAACACTTGAAGGACCTCCTTTCTGAAAGTCGCATTTCTAGATTCCGGCGACATTTTTCCATTCCCGACGATGTCCATCTAACTCTTGTAACGGACAGTACTCTGGATATGGAGAGGGAGGATCGAAATACAATCGTATTCCCTCTCCTGTCCATAGCGGAAGGCGGAGTCCGTTTCCCCCTACATCCACTACTTAGGGTTGTCCTTCGCTATTGGGGTCTGATCCCTTCTCAGTCAAATGTAAATTTCTTTCGAATCATCATGGGTGTTATAGAATTGAATCGACGTCTTAGGATTGATCTCGGAATTTCGGCCATTCGGCAGTGCTACGCTTTAGCCAAATCCTCTGGTCAGCTGGGTCAGTACTTCCTTAGGGCCAAGGGTATTGACCATTATTTGGTGACTATGCTTGCCAGTTCTGGTAAGAGGGTTGACGATGTAATGGTCGATGTCCGAGGTAATTGGGAGTTCGCTGAAGGTGAAGATCACCTAGACCCCATTCCCAGACATAAGGGTGACCCAGGTTGCCACGTAGTATCTTGTGTTTAATGATTTATATTTTAGTCGGCTTTCTTTACTTAATCACTCTTCTTTTGCAGGTAATAAATTGAAGAAGATTCTGACTTGCGTTGACGAAGCGGTCCTTAGGGATATTAAGATTGCACTCGACTACTTTGGCCGCCCAAACGTGCAAAAACAGGGGAGAGCCGCCCACATTTTACTTCGGTACGAGCCCACTTATACTACGTTCTCGGCTGCGAACAACATTCCGATTCCATCCGGCGATCAGCAGCTCTCGGCTCTTATCTTCCCCAGCTACAAGAACCTTAGGCAAATTGGTCTCGAAGATTCTGATTCGAGGTGAGACGTAGAGCTGGAAATAGAAGTAGTTGCCGATCCGGCTGGAGAGTTCACTGAGGAGGCCGAAGAAGTTGACAAGGCCGTGCGCTCGGCATTTGAAACTGTCGGACTCGATCAGCCTTCACCATCCGCGTCGGGTCAGGCAGAAGTCTCTTCCGAAGACATTTTCGCGAATTTGGGCGACTTACCCGGCGATTTCTTCGAAGGTATGGCGAAGGAAAGCCTTACGCAAATGGCGCGTAGGAGAAACGCCGAGCGAATGGCTGCTCGACAAAAAGTCGAGGCCGGCGAATCTGATCCCAGCTTGCCTAAGGCCTTCGTGCCCATTGTCGAAGGGATGGTTCAGGTTACGCCGGTTGAAATGGAAAAAAGGGGTGGTAGGTGAGGAACGGCAAATTCGGAGGAGCGGTAAAAACACAATGTAGAGGAAGCCGTTCGAAGCTAGTCCTTCTGACAAACGGCCTCGCCTCGAAGAATCGGACGTGGTTGCTCCCTTTGTTATTCAGCCAAAGATCAGAGATACGTCGATTTCTTCCAATGCTTCTGCTATTGAGGATCCGGCCGTTGCGTTGAACTTGGTGGCTTCGATTTCCTTGTCGGCTGACACTGCAGGCTTTTGCGCTGTGTTGGATATTTTGGCCGTAGCCTTATCTGCACAGTCGGCACTCTTGGTAGGAATCTTATATTTATTTCTGAATTTATTTATTTTTTTTTATAAAGGTATCTAATGATCCCTTATTCTTACAGACCGTCGGCAGGATTGCTGACTTGGGCCGCCGCCTGTATGATGCTCTTGGCAGGATTGACCGTTTGCAAGCCGAAGTGGAAGGTCAGAAGAGCAGAGCGGAGTTTGAAAAAATGAGGGCCGCAATGGAGAGCGCGCGAGCCGAAACGGAGAAGGAGAGGGCTCGTACTGCTGAAGAGCTTCGATCTGATGCTGAGGCTAGAGCTAATGCGAGTGAGGAATCGCTCAAGCTCTCGAATGACGAACTTGCCAAGGCGGAGACTCAGCTAGAGGAGCTGAAGGCGGCCAAGGAGAAAGCCGAATCCGATGCTTTCGAGGCGGGAAAAAGTGCCGCTTACACGGAATATGTTGATGAAGTTCCCAAGTTTGAGAATCGGGGGTTCAAACATGGGTGGCTCAAAGCCCTTGTTGCCGCTCAAAGCCCTTGTTGCCGTTGGGGTTACATCGGATTTGCCAATTCCTTATGAGCAAGTGGATGTTGAGCCACTCGAATCTGACACCGAGAAGTGATTTGGGAGGCGTTTCCTAATTTTGTTTAAGTTTTTGCTTGGTAGGGTTTTGTTGGTTTTTGTAAGTTTTTTGCTTGGTAGAGTTTTGTTGGTTCAGGGTAGTTTTCATGTATAAATTGGTTACTAACTTGTACGCAATTTATTAATGAACATTTCCTTGTAATGTCACTACTTCTTGAGCACAATTTGTGTGGTTATGTTAATGAAACATTTTGGTGAGTTTGGCTCAAAGCCTTTTGCTACTTTGCGTAAAATTGTTGCTGAGTTTCAGCTTTGAGTTTCAGCTTTTAGGGATTGAATATCCTGTGTCAACATAGATTCGTCTTCTTCATGTCGACTGGATTCAAATTATGAACTGTCAATTCGAGAGTTTGGAGTATCTGGAGGATAGATTGGTAAATCTGCCCTTGCCCCAGGCAGTCCTTGCGGGGTCGAGGGCCGGCTGGGGTACTTGAGCCGTGTAGATTGATGAGTGCCCTTGCTGATCGGTCCTTGCGGGTCGAGGGCCTACCGTTTGAGCCGTATAAATATCCTGTGTCAACAGATTCGTCTTCTTCATGCCGATTGGATTCGAATTATGAACTGTCAATTCGAGAGCCAGCTGGGGTATCTGAGCCGGATAGATTGGTAAATCTGCCCTTGCCCCAGGCGGTCCTTGCGGGGTCGAGGGTCGGCTGGGGTACTTGAGCCGTTTAGATTGATGAGTGCCCTTGCCCCAGTCGGTCTTTGCGTGGTCGAGGGCCGGCTGGGGTACTTGAGACGTATAAATATCCTGTGTCAACAGATTTGTCTTCTTCATGCCGACTGGATTCGAATTATGAACTGTCAATTCAAGAGCCGGCTGGGGTATCTGAGCCGGATAGGTTGGTGAATTTGCCCTTGCCCAAGGCAATCCTTGTGGGGTTGAGGGCCGGCTAGGGTACTTGAGTCGGATAGATTGGTGAATCTGCCCTTGCCCCAGGCGGTCCTTGTGGGGTCGACGGCCGGCTGGGGTACTTGAGCCGGATAGATTGGTGAATCTGTCCTTGCCCCAAGCGGTCCTTGTAGGGTCGAGGGCCGGCTGGGGTACTTGAGCCGGATAGATTGGTGAATCTGTCCTTGCCCCAGGCGGTCCTTGTAGGGTCGAGGGCCGGCTGGGGTATTTGAGTTGGATAGATTGGTAAATCTGCCCTTGCCCCGAGCGGTGCGTGATTATGGTAGAATTGTGCCCCTGCCGTCGACTTAGCCGGCGTCGGGCAATTCAGGATCTCCAATTAATGAGATCGCCTCAAACGTGCTGCCTCCGTGATGGATGAATGAGGAAATGTACATCCTGTATAAGCTTGGTAGACAACTGAGCTGAGCTCTTGGGGGGAGACTGATTGCGCGAATGTCGAATCGACTTTTCTTTAACAGTAAAGGAGAAGCGAAGACCCTAGCTGAGCTTGGCGGAGATATGAATTGAGGTGGTAAACCCTCGCGGGCAGGAAGTAGGAGTGCCAGGGGTCGAAAGAGGCGTCAGTCTCCCCGACGTCGCAGTAGATCGCCTAGGCGAGAAAAACAGTCGCAGGGTAAGGCTCCACAGGCCTGAGTCGAGGGGAGGTCCGAAGCGAAACTGTGCCCATTAAGCTTTGCGGTGTTCATGAAGAATAGACCCATGACAGAGGCGGATTCGATCGTTCGAGACCCAGATATAGCGGTCGACTTTGCTCGACAAATATTTCCGCCCGAGGTTCAGAAATCAATGCTGGGTCGACAGGATTACGAGGTGTTTCGCGAGGGCATTCACGGCGCAGTGAAAGGGCTTTACACTGCTTACGAAGTCGGCATGCGTCTGCACGCTGCCCATCAAGAGATGGAGAAGAAGGACGAACATATTCGAAGTTTGGAGGCCCGCGTGGAGGCGGCCGAGCGGGAACTAAGAAAGACCAAGGCGGCTCAGGCATAACCCACCGCGCACGCGAACCCAATTGTGGAAGAGAGGGTTACGAGTCGGCTTATCAGCTCCGCACTCGCCGATCGAGAGACGGCTAGTATGTTCGCAATAGAGAGTGCGAAGGGGAGGGCCTATGAAAAAGGTTTCCATGAGGACCGAAAGGTGGGAATCGAGAAAACCAGGAAAGCGGGTGAAGAAGTATGCGATGTGAAACCGCGGGTTCGAACGCGGTTGGATCAAGGCATCTCAAGCCGCAGAAGCTCTTCGAGCGTCAGGGATTGATTCGGCATCACCACGCTACAGGAGTAAAGATTTTCCGTTTTCTACCTTTGAGATTGAGAAAAGTGAGGATGAGGGTGACGCCGTATGAACTTTATAGTTGTAAGACTGGAACGCAGGGCGTGTTCGAAACTATGTAACTTATTGTTTTATTGAATAAAGATTGTTTGATTATGACCGTTTCATTGTCATTCATATTCGGGATATGTGTATTTCATGTTGCTTAAATGTTTGTCTAAATATTGCCCGGAAGAAGACGTGCCTATCGGCAGGATCTGCACATGGGCAGGGTGGACACGTCCACGGCGACCGTTAGGGTTTTATTGAGGCTATTTCAACGGCCATTTGTCTTTGATTTGGGTGAGCGTATTGACGCTTGAGCAGTTGGACTAATGGGCTGGTCAACGGTGATCGGCATGTGAATATTTGGCTGACCCGTTTTAATAAAGCTATTTCGCTTTGGCCCAGCCAGTGCGCGTTTCGGCCTGCCATCGTGATGGCGGTCGTGGCGAATGTCAATCAACGCTTGGTTTATTTAACCAATGCGTTTTTGGGAGTTTGATAAAATTCTCTCGGGATTGGGACCTCGAGATCGCGGTCGCTGCTAAGAATAAAAAGGAGTAGGCGCTTCGCACCAATAATCCCATTTGACTCATCATTCTTTGTCTGGGATGGTGATTTTGGTTACAGAGGCTCAACTTTCGGTCGAGTTTGGTGTTGAGATGGCTTGCGGCGGAAAACCTATCCGTGAGGGAGTTAGGTCATCCGAAGGGCTTGAGATTTGTGAGTCTTCAAGCGAAAGGCTTGAGATCTGTGAGTCTCCAAGTCGTCGGAGCGGATCACCCCGAAAGGAGAGTCAACAACTGTCAAGTTCATTCTTCCTTGTCCTGGATCTTGGCCTTGACATTGTCAATGGTGTCAGAGGCAGTTTTGCGTTATGCAAGTCGTGGGCTTAAGCAAAACTGGCTCAAGGTAGGGCACGCCGTGGAGGGATTTAGGGCGACGGTCGTTGATCCGGCGATGCTGCTTTAACGGCGCGTTTTGTCCCCATTTTTTGCTTTCGATATTGTCATGTTCGAATGCGGGTTGTATTTATGTAACAACTGTTTAATCAAATAAATGGTTTTATGTTATGTCTATTTGCGTGTTATTCTGAATTTTGCTTATGTACTAAAGCTCATCATTTCAAATGCATGATCTGTTCTAGTATGTTACATAGGATCAATTATCAATATCTTTTGTTCGCGCCAACGTTTGCTCCGGATTCGGAGACGCGATTAGCACTTAGCAGCGTATGATCCGTTCCTGAACCCAGGGCCCATTTGGCCTTCATGAGGTTAATCGGCTCCAAACCTGGAGACTTAATCGGCCCTAAGGCGACATGTGCCAAAGAGGGCTCCGAATCCGGAGACTTAATTTGGCCAATCGTGATATCCATGAAGCGCGTCCCGAATCCGGAGACTTAATTGGCCCCAAGGCGGCATGCGCCAAAGGGGGCTCCGAATCCGGAGACTTAATTTGGCCAATCGTGATATCCCCGAGGCGGCATGCGCCAAAGGGGGCTCCGAATCTGGAGACTTAATTTGGCCAATCGTGATATCCACGAAGGGCGCTCCGAATCCGGAGGCTTAATCGGCCCTAAGGCGGTATGCACCAAAGGGGGCTCCGAATCTGGATACTTAATTTGGCCAATCGTGATATCCACGAAGGGCGCTCCGAATTCGGAGACTTAATTTGGCCAATCGTAGTATCCACGAAGGGCGCTCCGAATCTGGAGGCTTAATCGGCCTTAAGGCAGCATGCGCCAAAGGGGGCTCCGAATCCGGAGACTTAATCGGCCCTAAGGCGGCATGCGCCAAAGGGGGCTCCGAATCCGGAGACTTAATTGGCCCCAAGGCGGTATGCGCCAAAGGGGGCTTCGAATCCGGAGACTTGATTTGGCCAATCGTGATATCCACGAAGGGCGCTCCGAATCCGGAGACTTAATTTGGCCAATCGTGATATCCACGAAGGGCGCTCCGAATCCGGAGGCTTAATCAGCCCTAAGGCGGTATGCGCCAAAGGGGGCTCCGCATCCGGAGACTTAATTGGCCCTAAGGCGGCATGCGCCAAAGGGGGCTCCGAATCCAGAGACTTAATTGGCCCTAAGGCGGCATGTGCCAAAGGGGGCTCCGAATCCGGAGACTTAATCGGCCCTAAATGTATCATGTAAAGGGCTCGAATCCGAGCCTTAATTAGGTGGCATCGTAAAGGGGCTCGAATCGAGACTTAATTTGCCGTGGCATGCGCCAAAGGGCTCGAATCCGGAGACTTAATTTGTGTCGTGATATCCACGGCGGCATGCGCCAAAGGCTCGAATCCGAGACTTAATCGGCCCTAAAGGCATGCGCCAAAGGGGCTCGAATCCGGAGACTTAATTTGTGTCGTGAAATCCACGAAGGCGCTCGAATCCGGAGACTTAATTTGGCCAATCGTGATGTGCCAAAGGGGGCTCTGAATCTGGAGACTTAATCGGCTCTAAGGCGGCATCCGCCAAAGCGGGCTTCGAATCCGGAGACTTAATTGGCCCTAAGGCGGCATGCGCCAAAGGGGGCTTCGAATCCGGAGACTTAATTTGGCCAATCCTGGCATGTGTCCCACTGGGAATCGACATATGATTTTCGGCGTCGAGGAAAAATAGTTCATATTGCAGAGGCGAAATATGTATGCAGGTATCAGAGCCCACAGGTCGGGTCAGTGACAGGGTTTTCGTCAGAACTCTGCTTGTGCCGATTGGGGGGAACCACGTATTTCTTCAATGTCGTGGGTTGTTGGGAAACGCAGGATCTGATGGTAGGTGCTTGGGACGGCCCTCATGATATGTAGCCAGGTTCTTCCCATTATGGCATTATACGGCGAGGGGAGCTTCATGACCAGGAATTCCACTTCGACCATTCTGGACCCCGCTCGAACAGGTAATTTGACCTTGCCCAATGGGTATTCGGGGTTCGTATTGAAGCCGAACAGTGGGTGAGGCGTCGGAGATAGATCCGCCTCGTTGAGGCCGAGCTTGATGAAAGTTTGATAGTACATGACCTTTGAACTACTCCCTGGATCTATGAGGATTCGTTCAATTATGAAGCGGTTTATGCGTAATCCAATGACCAACGGATCAATGTGGGAAGCCGTTGCGTCATTGAGGTCGGAGTCGTTGAAGGCAATTGTCGGAGCTTCTTTGGACCGGCCGGTCGAAATACGGCGCCCCTGTAAGGTTGGGTGCGATCGAATTGTGTGCATGGCCGGGAGTGTAGGCAGGCTGTAAATTACGTGGATCACGCCAAGTGGGGGAGAATCCTGCCTTAATGCTAATGCTTTGGTTGGCTTTCCCTGTTTCACATACTGCTGCAGTCGGCCGTCTTGCACCAGTTCTTCCTGGTGATCTTTTAATGCGTAGCAACTCTTTGTTTCGTGCCCGTGATCTTTGTGATATTCGCACCTCCGGTCTCTTCGTCATGTATCGGGTGGCCCCACCATCTTCGACGACCATTTGAAGAATGGAAGGTGTTGGATTTTGGTCATCACAGCGATGATTGGCTTTGACAGTTCCGTATACTTTTTGTCGGCGTGCCTCGAGCGCGTACTGTCGACTTGCAATTGCTCATTCGTCGGGTGGGAGCATTGATCACTCGATCGGCGAGAGTCCCGCCTTTTGTCCCGTTTAGCACGTTGTCGTGGCTCGGGGCTCAGAGGTGGCACGAAGCTTATCGGCTGAGCAATATCAGGAGGCCCCGATTTGGTGGATGCTTGTCTAGCTTTGATCCTCAGGGCGTCGTCTTCCACTTTGCAATACTCTTCGACTTTCTTCATCAATGCCCAGACTATCTTGGGGGGTCTTCTGGTCAGGGAGTTGCGTAGAGCACTGTCAGGATGTAGTCCCATTTTGAAGGCGGTGATGGCCATGGAGTCGTTGCAAGCGTCGTCAACGAGATTGAAGCACTCCCAATATCGCGTCGAATATGCTCTCAGCGTTTCTCCCGGTTGAATTTGCATAGCCCACAGAGAGTCGGCCTGTTTCGGCTGTACCTCGTTGGTGATAAACCTGGCCCTGAATGATTTTTGCAATTGATGGAAACTTCTGATCGAAGCCGGCTCCAGCTTGTAATACCATCTGACAGCTAGCGGCCCCAAACTGCTGGGGAATATTCGGCACATGAGGACTTCATTGTCTGCATGCAACGTCATGGCCTGCTTGTAATGACGTATATGATCGGTAGGGTTTGATTTTCCGTCGTAGAGAGTAAATGATGGAGCTTTGAACTTTTTGGGCAGGGCCGCCCTCGTAATTCGTCGGATAAAAGGATCGTGCCGGTCCTCTTCGTCCGAACTACTTCTTCTGCGCTTGTTCCTTATGTGTGGGCTTTTTTCAGAGGAGTTGGAAGTGTCTGAGTGTCCCTTGTTATGCTCCGTGGATAATGAATTGGAGTCGCTATCAGTTTCCCTTCGTCGGGCTCGAGGTCGTTGTTTACCTGCCCTCATGGGTCGTTCGAGGTCTTGGCGCGTGGCTTCTTTGGATTTTGCTACTTCCAGGGCCAAATCTTGTCGAAGGCGTTCATTTTCTGCGAGCATATTTTCCAGCCTTTGCTCATTCTGTTTAGCTTGTTCTATGATGGCTTGCATCGTCTCCTGCGCTGAAGTCGTTGGTGAGTCAAAATTCAAGGCGCGTCTCGCAGCGATGGTTTCCTTCCCGAGCAAATCGTCGGTGATGTTCTCTCTATGTGGTCTCGTCGGTGGCTACCGGAGGATCTTGCGTCACGCCTTCCATGGATGTATTTGAGTATTCCCACAAACGGCGCCAGTTGTGGTGAAGTGGTTTTGGAAATACTCTTCAAATCCTGGGAGACGCTCTTGATACTCAGCTAGTCACCTGCAAAGACAAATACTCCGGTCGAGGGTGCCGGGATTAGCACTCCGACGGGCAAGTCAGTTCTTCTACTCAAGAAAGCTTGTTTTATAAATTTAGTGAAGTATTTTTTTTTTTACATACCATTCCAAGAACGCTGCTTCTTTATTTATATGTGTTCCTCTTGAGGCCTCGGGGCCTGGGCTTAGTTTTCAATCATTACCCGTTCTTATATTCGGCCCCCAACGATCTCTTTTAATCGGCTTAGTCAGCTTACGTATCGTATTCGGCCCATCCTAGTCTTGCAGAATGGGGCCGATTAATATCTGCTGGACGATCGATTAGTGTCAGTACTAAAACATGCCCCTTTCAAATTTAGCCATATATTCGGCTCCCACAAATTCTATAAGAAGAGAGCCTTTTCTCCCTTCTCAGAGGTTGAGAAAATTCAGTCTTGAGGGATAGATATACTTTTGTATCTATATTCTTTTGTTTGACCTTGTTTTGTGCTCTAAAGTGTTGTTTTGTCTTACTATTGTACACAAACACACACTAGAACACCATCCTCTTGGAGCTGAGGTCCCTTGAGGTTGATTTCAAAGTTCTTGGATTGGTTTTGATCAGAGAAAGGTGCTGGAGTAGTGTTCTTGAAAGTGTTCTTCAAGGGTAAGCAAACTTGCTTTGAAACCCCCATTCTTGCTCAAGCTGTTAGACCTACTTGCTTATTGTTTTAAGCCTAGCTCTTTAACTGATAAAAGTTCTGTTTTTTGGTACTTTAAATCTTTGGTTAAGGTCTCTTTTTGGTTGGGGGTTGTTTACCTCCTCCAAGGCCTTGTTAGGCCTTGTTTTAGGCCATCCATTTTAGCTCTTGTTCTTGGCTACGACTAAAATCTAGAGGATTTTCAGTGGTGGAAAGGTAGTTTTGAGGTCTTAAATAGGAGAGGGTCATCCCCTCTCCTTGTTGTCTTGTATGCTAATATAAATGGCTTATATTGGTAGCATGTTTGCTTAGCTTGTTTTAGCTCCATTTTAGCAAGTATTTGGTGTTACCTCTGCCTAAGGTTACCTCTGTCTAAGGTTGGTTTAATGGCTTCTTGCATGCACCATGTACTTGTCTTGTAATCCTTTCTATTGCCTTAACATGTATCTTGTGTTTAGACCATCATGCTTGCATATTTTGGCTCAACTTGAAGGAGCTTTTAGTCATGTTTTACCATGCTTCAGCTCTGTTTCATGTTGTTTTGATCATATATGCCATGCTTTGTATAGCTACCATGCAACCTAGCTTGTTAGCTTTGTGCATCAAGTCCACTAGCATGCTTTACTTGGCTCATTTCAATGATTTGGCATCATTTATAATGTTATTTCAGTCCATGTTTCATGCTCATACACTTATACTTACCACTCCTTTAATGCTTTAAAGAGTTGATGCCTTATGCCTCATGAATGGACCATTGTGTATGCCTCTATGCTTAGGTCTTTGGGATGCCATCTAAGTGGGTTTTTTGGGCTTATTTTGATATGCCATAACTTTGATTTTATTGGTTTAAGTCATGCTGTGTTTGGTTGTAATAGGTGTAGTGTAACACCCCTTTGTAGCCTTGCATGCCTCATGCCTTTTGGAGTTGTATTCTAGCTTGTGTTGGCTAGTTTCGAGCATGTTTTTGGTCTTGTATTGACCTATCATAGGACTGTTTTAATAACCCTTGGCCTTTTGGGGCTTGCCTCGCATGGCCATGGTTTGAGTCCCTTGGCTAGCCTTAAGCTTTGGGCTTTCTTGTATGCTTTGCTTGTTTTGTTTGGTTGGTTTGGCACTTTTCCATGCATGATTTCAGAGCTTACAATGTTTGTCAGATGTCCATATTTGTCTCTTTTTAAGTGCTCTTGAAAGTTGCCTTCCTATACCTAGGTGTTGGACCATTTACATGTGCATGTTTGTTTTGCATTTTCATGCTTCCAATTCATAACTTTGGCCCTTGATTTGGGCATGGCCGAGGTCCTCCCATTTTGGTTTAAGTCCATCTTCGCATGCTGTTGCATGCTTGCCTTGTATGTTGTCGCATGTTTGTTGCATACTAGTTCTATTGCATGTTGTTGCATGCTAGTCCTATTACATCATGCTTACATGCTCGTTGCATGCTTGTCAAATTGCATGTTGTCGCATGCTTGCTAATTAACATATTGTTACATACTTGCCCCTTTGCATATTGTTATATGCTAGTTGCATTACATGGCGTTGTTGTTAACATGCTTATGTTGCATTAGCTTTGCTTACATACTTAAGTTGTATTACATTGTGTGTGCAATCCCTTGCCTCTTGATCAAGCATGATAGAGGCTGGGGCCCCTTATGTGTTTTGTGCATTTCATTTGAAATTAAATTGCACACTTGGTTCCTTTGGCCATCATGCATTGGAATGCGTAATTAGTGGTCCGAGGGTCGAGAGCTACACACCTTTGAGTCTCAAACATGATAAGGGGTATAGCTGTAAACATTGTCTTGTAAATGTATTGTCATGCTTTGTTTGTCCTCTGCTGCAGCAAAATAGCATTTTTACAGGAAAAGATGGCCGATCGGCTATCTTCAGTGCCGATCGGCTATAGGTGTTTGGCCGATGGCTTCATATGTGGTCGATGACCCCTATTTCTTGGCCGATGACCCTTATTTCTTGGCCGATGGCCTCCTATAGTGCCCATGGGTGAATCAGAAGTGTGTTGGGAATTCTCAAACTTTGCAGAGGTATAGAGCAGTGCAAACAGAGGCAACATGAGGCATAGCAACGGATTTCCGAGCGAAGCCGACCAAGCATGCATTTGTTCCTCTTCCCGAGGATGCTTTACTATTTTTATAGCTTGATTAATTTGTTTAATCAGTCAAGAGTTGTGTAATAATTAATTAGCTTGTAAGTTAGTTAATTAGTTGATTTGTATTATTCTTTCGGTCTCTCCCTCGATAGAGCCAGTTGGTGTAATAAGCGTGCGTGTGTGTGATGCATGTCTTCCAACCCCCACTTCTTTCTCTCTGTTACTTAACCGCTTACGATGGTTAGTTTTAGGGCATGTTTAATTTAGCATACTTTATGCTTGCATGCGTGCATCTATTCATCTATATTGCATGCACTGGACTCAGCGCATCATACTAACTGCATTGTACTTTCAATACATTACTTGAATACGTGTTTAACAGCATGTTACCAAGTTGCATTTCACATGCCATTCTAGAATAGCTAAGCCTATTTTAGTTGCATTTTCGCATGTGTTACATTAGCCATCTTAACATGAACTAGGATCATGCATGATTTCTAACTAAGTTCTTTGTTTTGGCTCGGAGTACACTGTGAGTATTTACGCTTTAGCATACTGCATGTGTTAATGTTGCCATGAAAGCATGCTTGCCATAAGGCTAATTGCTTAGTTGATTAACTGCCTGAATGCCTGTGGGTGAAGGTTGGATTACTTGAATTGGAACAATTCATTGAAATTCGCATTTTAGCCTACTTGCGAGTAGCAAACTTTAAACCGTTTTCAAACGAATATGCAATGTTTTGTTCCAAATTTGGTGATCTAGTCTATACTTGTTTGTTGTGCGCATCACATAGTAAGATTAGCTAATTAACCGGAATAAGAGCACATGTGTTTTCAAAGACAAAATATCATGTTTAGTACAGGTCGATCTTTGATTGGGCGAGCGGGGGTGCTCATAGATGACCTTCCCCAATCGTACCCAAGTTCCTGAGCCGAGGCAACTTTGGTGATAACGGACACGTGGCCTTAGGCACGAGTCAGGGTTCCCTAAAATTTCCCCAAAATAAATATTTAGGTGGCGACTCTGTATCTGGCAAAGCAGTCCATGTTTGGCACTTCTTTACAAAAATCAGTTTTCCAAAACGATTTGCTGGATTTGGACTCTTTGGTGATTTATCGGTCTTACATTGCACTTTGCGAGACTAGATTCAGAACCGTGATGTTGAGTCCGAATTGTGGTAGCTAGAGAACAAAACGAGATTTTCTCGGGAGTTCTCCGGGCGGTCCACACTGTGCCCCCGCACATTAGCCATCCCAAATCCCAACAATGCTACACCTACTAATTAGTATATCAATTAATGTATTAATATATGCTATAACATTATAACTTCAAAATTATAGACTTCACCTATTGTACAAACTACAAAAATTCAAAATCTTTAAAATTATTCCACATTAGCTGTTAATATATTAATTGGTATACAAATTGGTGCGTATAGCTTTATTTAAAATTTATACAAAAACCACTACAAGAATAATGTGACATCGACATTGTTGTAAATATAACTCATTTTCTTGAGTGTTTTTGCTTTAAAAAATAAGGGAAAATTACTAATAGATCCTACTTTTGAGACTTATTACCTATTAAGTCCTATTGATAAATTTATCAAGTGATAAACTTATCAATCTCTTATTATATACAGTGATAAATTTATCAGTCTTTTTGTTTTTATAAATAAATTTATAATGATAAACTTATTAGTCTCTTATTTTTATAATGATAAATTTATAGTTAAGACTTGTAGGTAAATAAGTCTAATTAATAAGACTGATTGATAAGTACCCCCTTAAAATAAAAAGTATCTATTACACCACATCATTTTATATAAAAATTCTATATAAATTTTCTCTTTGTATATCATTAACGCATTGAATAATTCAATTCATGAGAAGTCACTTACGAAGCGTTATTGTAATTTTAACTTAAATAACACAAAGTTTGTATTAAAATTTGTAATTATGACAGTTTATAAGTGTGAATAGCATTAAAGCCACTCCCGTCACTGAATTATTAATACATTAATTAATTAAGCCATCTAAACTCACTTAAAATTGATTTTATGACACTAATCTACCCTAAAAATTAACATAGTAGTAACTGGTTTTACACATTTTTCTAAATAAAGTTAAACCAAATATATAGATCTCTAAATTATTAGTTCATTGAAGTTTTCAAGTTCTTACAGTCAGCCAAGCTAACCAAATACTCTTGAGGGTTTAAGGTGAAATCTCATTTATTTATTTTTTTATTACTTAACTTTATTTTTATTATTTTATTACATTTTAAAATTTATTATTTAAAACTAATTTTTCATGCATTTCTATTTTTATATTGAAAATGGGTTTTACCATTTCATTATCGAATGTGGGGTTGTGATAACCCAATCCGTACTATGCTTGATTATGTGTATGATTATATGTTTAATATGAATTTGCAAGTTTGGGTATATGAATTATGTGATTTTGGAATTATATCTGTTGAATGTAGGAATATCTATTGCAATTACAACTTTGAAATGAAATTGAAAGCCTTAGGCGCCAGAAACCAAAATCGACTTCATATCTGTGTTCAACATGATTTTTAGAGCCTACTGTGAAATTTTTTAAAATTACGATTCGTAATGACTTAATTAAGTTTTATGAGTCTAAATATATGTTACGTATAGCTCTTAAGATCATCTTTGTGGGAGTTTTGCTAGAGAGTGAGTTAGAGAGAGAGGAATAGGAGAAGCTAGGGTTTTGGAAGAGATTCAAAGGGCAAACCCTAGATTTGAACTAAGGTATGGTAATCTACTTACAAACTTTGCATATGGCTCATCTTTTGCTTGAAATCAAGAAGAAATTGTGAATTTTGAGTTAGGGTTTTGGGTTGTATAATGGTTTGAACTAAATTCAAGAAATCTCCTCAACCTTGTTTGATTTGAGCCCAATCTTGTGATTAATGCATGAAATAATCTCTAAATTGTTCATACAACTAAGATTTGTTGAAAGATCATCCATGATTATATGTATTTTGAGCTTGTATATGTAATTTATGAATCTATGAAAAAGATGAAACCTTGAATTTGATATTGAAGCAAGATTGATGTGTTTGAGTTGAAATTACAGTTGAATCATGTTAGTATATCATGTTTTTGAGTTAGTTTTGCATGAATTTTGGATTGAAATAGAGTTTGGTCACTTGGGGTTGAAACTGATTTCAAATTGTCTGGTTTTTGCCCAGACCATTCGTGCGGCCATAGGCTTCGCATGAGCAGAACATATTAAAAAAAATTGTGAGTTCCATTCTGTACGCTCGAGCGGTTCATACTTCTGCATGAGTGGTTGGATCGGCTGCATGAGTGGCTGGCAGGGGAGCAAAATTTTGCTTTCTTGTGTTGATCTCCCCAACCTTCTGAACGCATTCTCAACCTTATTTAAACCCTCTGGAGTATGAAATGATGATTAGAAACCATTGAAAAAGGCTGTGAATCACTAAAAGAAAAGTGTATGAAATTGACGAATTACTTATCGAATGTGTGTTGGATATGTTTTGTTTAAGTCGTGTGTTGGAGGAAACACCGCAAGATCAAACGCACTATGAGTAATAGTATTGTAAAAATATGTTCTTAATTGATTATTTTGATCCAGATATGGTGACTTATTTTGATATTGTGTTTTGATCGAAATGAACAAGTTTTATGAACATTATATAACATGGACAATATAGATCTAAGGTCGTTTCATTTATGCTACGATATGATTGGGCCCAAGGCCGTTGTGTTAATATGTGGGCCTGAGGCCGTTGTGATATATGGTTGGGCCTGAGGCCATTGTGATATATGTAGGCCCAAGGCCGTTGTGTTAATATGTGGGCCCGAGCCCGTTTTGTAATATGTTGGGCCTGAAACCGTTCTGTTATATGTTGGGCTTGAGGTCGTTCCCTAATATGTTGGGCCTAAGGACGTTTTGTAAATATGATTATGGATAATGTTGTGAAGGATGTAATTGTGGAAGAGTATTGTGTTAACATAATATGCTTTCTTTTAAATCAAGATTATTTGTTTGATTTTCTTTACTTTACTATTATTCATTGAGCGTCGCTTACCCCCTATGTTGTATACATGTAGGTGATCAGCATAGAAGTCAACCTTAGAGTCTACCTCAGGAGTTATTTTTGTGAACTTGTTTGGTCAAGTCTCCAAGATGGAGCTTTTGGTTTTTGACTCACATTCTGTTACGACTTTTGCTTCGTTTTGCTTAATGGTCTTGGGATATGTAAACCATATATATGGAATACTCTTTGGTACATAAGTTTTTGCATGGTCATGTAAATATGTGAATGTGTTATATTGTAAGTCGTATAAATTTGATCATTTTGGCACGACTCAATGGACGTCTTCATTTGTGCTATGCTTTTGCTTATGACCCCATTATTATAATTACTCTGTATGTTTGTTTGAGGCCAAAGGTAGTCAAGTGATTACTAGTCAGTTATGATCCGAACTTTTAGGAGCAGGTTTAGGTCGTGATAAAGTGGTATTAGAGCATGAGTTAATATCTCACACACAAGTCCAATTGAGTAATAATGAGTCTAGAAAAGAGTTAGGAACATTTGCATTGCGTTACAAGTGTATGAGATAAGATGTGAATCTATGATCTGTATATGAGCATGAACATGAAAGAAGTGTACTTTTTAAGCTTCTTATGGAATATAAAGTATATGAGAATACATGTGTAAGTATGATTAATGTTTGAGCAAGTATGGTTATTATTTGGGCAAAAATATGGAAATTGTAAAACCGTGTGTACGTTTCTAATCTCAGCATGAGAAGTAACCTATGTGATATGAGTATGAACAAATGTTATGTGGATTGATGAGTAATTTGATTTCAATAACGCATGAGTGCCTTATGTGAACATGAACATGAGGGTTATATGATTTACATGAACCCACATATGCAACTTTATTGTTGATGTATGTTTATATATATAAAGCAAAATGGTGGAATTAAACGCAGACGAATTAGAGGAGTCTACCTCCTCTCGACATGATAGATTGGAAATAATAGTAGAAGAATGGCAGAGGACCTAAGACAGCAAAAGGCGTTAGACCTTGCCCTGATATCTGAAGCTAACCTACACCGATTCCTTAAATGGAAAAGAAAGAGACAAAGCTATGATGTGAATAAAAACTTCATGAAGAATAAGAAGTGGAAATCAGAAATATCTACACGAGATAAATTCAATCAGAGGAAGGATTCAACACCGGTTTGTTCAGAATGTGGGAAAAAGCACAGAGAGATGTGTTATCGACTTTCCGATGCTTGTTATAGATGTGGTGAAATGAGTCATAAGGTAAGGGATTGTCCCTGGATCGAACTGTAACGCTCTGAAATAAATGCCATAAATTCATTCAAAACCGTATGTAAATAACAATATGAATCAGAGTATAATGTCCTTTCATTTCATGAGAGTTAATAGTACAAAAGAGTTTAACAAAATAAATGTCGTATAAGCTTACATCTTTCCAAGACCATGCTTGGTTACAACAAAAACGGATATAAATCCAATACATGTAAAGCCCTTGGCTTGAATCAAAATAACAACATAATACACAAAAGAGAAGCCTTCAGCCCTGATTCTTTACAAGCTATTGCCTTGGCGGAGGCATATCACCAACACCTGAAAAGGTTTTCCCTAAATAGGGTGAGCCAAAACCTAACAGGAATAATCTAACACAATATATGAATCTTAACAAAGATATAAGTATGATATGCATATTCAATGCCCATGATAAAATCATTTATAACTCTTTTACAAAACCATGCCATGCCAAGCTTTATATCTCAATTCATTTTATCTCGTTTCATAAGCCATTCACCGTTTCATTCAAACAATCAAACTAAGTGTAACTCAGTAGATCTCTAACCAACATAGCCATCATACAAATACTTTCATTTTGCCATTTTACAGATATTTCGTCTGTAGGAATCGACATCTATGTATACGCACGATTTTCAGGACTTTCACCCTAGACACACAGGCCAACTTAATTCAATAGAGTCCATCTCCTTTTTTTTTTCCAAACATGAAGTACATCCCATTTTTTCTCCCAAATATCGTACAAATACAATATATTAAAAACATAGTCATATTCAATAACAACGAATAAGATATTAGTTTCAATTCACCTAATCCTCATGCAATTTCTACAACAATCATAGCTATCCTCCAGTAATAGCCCAAAACAGATATACAATGTCTAAGACAGATAAATTATCCAAATTTCCATAGGTAAGAGGTAATACATATCCAACTCCCCTATTTATATAATATATCCATCCAATCTCATATTCCAAATACCAATTTCATTTATTTATACAAAAATAACTATTTGAGACATTTTAGGGCAAAACTCCATTTTTGTTCCGAAATCCATCTCGAGAATCAAAATTAACAAATTTATCGCAATACAACTTCACATCTACTCCCATAACCAATTTTAATACATACATTTGAAAATCCCTTTTTTGATTTTAAACAAAAACCCTAGATTTGTTCAAAATCACCTCAAATTCTAATATTTCTTACACATCAACAAATAACTAAGTAAAACCTTATAGAAGAGTGTAGAGAGTCCCTACCTCGAAGCTAGAGATCAAAGAGAAAGCGGAGAAACCTCAAATGAACCGAAACCCATTTTTGTTTGGCTGAAAAGAGAGCCCACGGCGTACTCTACCTTTTTAACAAAGACATACGGGTGGAGAAACCATTAGATCTAGATGAACATGTAGAGAGAATGTAGGTTTTAGAGAGAGAGGGTCTCAACTTTAGGGTTTTGAGAGAAAAGATATGAAAAAGTAATGTAGAAAGGTGCTGCTGTGAACTGATATATGCATAGTCCGCTCGAGCGCAAGAAGTGATGCTCGAGCATAGAATGCACACTCCTAGTAGTTTTACAGACAACAGACCCAATGCTCAAGCATAAGAAAGCCCGCTCGAGTGCAGAAAGAACCGTTCGAGCGTAAAATCCACTCTCTTAGTGGTTTTGTAGACCTGCAAAAGTACTGAGAGTTCATAAATCCTGCTCGAGCGCAAGAAGTGCCCCTCGAGCGCCAAAACACAAAATGATTACCCCTTGAGTGTAAGAAGAGCCGCTCGAGCAGAGGAGTAAAATTTTAGGCAACAAAAGTTTGAAAACCAAATTGCTAACTTGTTTCAAACGCAACCAATACAACCCAATAGCTAAACTTAAGGAAATATAAGAGACATAAGACATGAATAACAATACAAAACCATGAAACTTGAGTCCAAGGTACAAAAGGGTCAGGTTAAAATCAGAATCGCTATAATCGAACAAAATGTGAATGGACCCACTACCTTGGTCGATTTTGTACCAATGGCAAGATCTGTTATGATAAGTGGAATTGCAAGCCAAGGTAGAGTAACTGCACTCGTCTTAGAAAACACTCAGAATACTAGGACCGTTGTCCCAGGTACTGTTATTGTTCATGAATGAATGCTTATGTGTCGGTTGATTGGGGACTCTCATATATATGCACCTTTGCTCATAATGTTAATTGATCATGGATATATATATATATCTCTCTGTACCTTTGTTCAAGATGATTATTATAGCTCTGATTCCCACTTCCTAGACCATTAGAGCTAATGCTCCAACTATGTGACTAGATTGGATACCCCATGTAATGAACTCATTGTTAGGTGTAGTTATGTACCTTGCTTGGTTAACGTGGATTGGATTATTTGACTGAATTCTTAGAGTCGCGAATTTGTGATGATATAACCTACCTAGAATTTTCATATAACAAATTTTGTATTATATAAGGACTTTATGTTATAAACAACTATGTACCTGTGTATTATGAACAACAATGTACCTGTGTATCTACATGTCAACTTATTTGAAGAAAACTATACGGTGTAGGACCTAAGCCATTTTAATATGAACCATTATGATGTCTGATCTTGATAACAAATGAACGTAGAATGATTGTGTGACTCTGGCCAAAATCTCTAGGTGAACTGATTGAACCCTTGGAACCAAACGTACCATGTTTGAGAATGATGTGATAGGACCTTTATGTAATTTGATTTAATGAGAATCTCTATCTAGTTTGTTTTCATTCCAAACGAGTTATGAATTGTTGGCAAACAAATGATTGGGATATATTGTGATAAGGACCACGTGTAGATTGTTAGAAACAGTCATGAACCCTATTAAGCACCAACATTCGACTATGGGGCAGATACGTGGTATATGTGAAATAGGTTATGTGAGGCTAACAACTAATTGATTTACCAAATTGCTACTTCTGTGTTACTGTGTTTTGACTTGATGCTATAAGAATGGTTAATCATGAATTATGTTATTATGAACACTACTTGAGAAAAACCTTAACTATCTGGGAGTATACGAATTTGTACGTTTTGTACTTAACTCAGTATTATCATACCATATAATTGATACTATAGGGTTGTGAGAATTATGCACGTCATGTGATTGATTGTTTCGGTGTTATCCTTGCTAACTTCGGAACTTGTGTGTGAACATAGGGAGAGATCAACAAGAATATGTTTCATAAAGTGTGAGAAGACTTGAATTAGAATTGAACTCTTTATGGTTGCTTAATCGATTATTGGTAAAGTTGTAGCTCATTTACTTGGGCAGTTGAAACTTAATCTAAGTTATTGTACCAAGTAGAATGAAAATACTCTGATTTGCCTAGACCATTATTAGGCAACCGTATTACCCATGGACAAATGTTTGCATAGTGATTAATTCATGATCTGATATTTTATTTCGACCCATTGGATTATAAATGAGTAGTGTTTACCCTCCGAGATTAAATAGTTTTTCTAGTGGAACTCATGGAAGAAATCCCCACCTACTTAATGTGCTATTGATGGCTTATGACTCGTATTAGAATGAATGTCTGGGTTATTGTTGCAAAGAAATTGGTGGAGTGAGAGTTGATTTTGTTATTAATTTCCAGTCAATGTTGTGTCACCATTGATATAGTTAGAAGACTTCATATGAGGTGCCAAGAAAGGAGTACTCTGATTCATTGGGAATTAAGTAAAATTATGACTATCGTTTGTGATCAAGCCTTGACTAATTGGAGCTATGTGGAATCTGTGAATTATTAACAAATAGGTGGTTATCTAAATAGAAGCATCTAAGCAATGTGATAGATAAGGGTAATGTGTTGTGGTTAATATGATTTGTGACTTGATGTTACGAGGTTGATTCTGAGACCTACTGAATAGCTTTTAATATCAATATGTATTGGGACGGATCACAAATTTGGGCTATTAACCATTCAATGAAGATGAGTTGAACTTTTGTGATGAGAACGTCAACAGGTAACAAAATTGCTTGAGAAAAAGGAAAAGGAAAAAGTAACTTGACAGAGACATGTGATTTGTTTTCTATGTGAGTAAACAAGTTTGGAGGACCAAACTTCCTAAAGGAGAGAAGATAGTGATAACCCAACACGTACTATGCTTAATTATGCATGTGATTATGTGTTTAATATGAATTTGCAAGTTTGAGTATGTGAATTATGTGATTTTGGAATTGTATCTGTTGAATGTAGGAATATTTGTTGCAATTACAACTTTGAATTGAAATTGAAAGCCTTAGAGGTGCTAGAAACCAAAACCGACTTCATATCTGTGTTCAACATGATTTTTAGAGCCTACTCTGAAATTTTGTAAAATTACGATTCGTAATGATTTAATTAAGTGTTATGAGTCTAAGTTATATATGTGTATAGCTTTTGAGTTCATCTTTGTGGGAGCTTTGCTAGAGAATGAGTCCGAGAGAGAGGAAGACGAGAAGCTAAGGTCGTTCTATTTATGCTACGATATGATTAGGCCTGAGACCGTTGTGTCAATATGTGAGCCTGAGGCCATTGTGTTAATATGTGGACCTAAGGTTGTTGTGATATATGTCGGCACGAAGCCGTTGTGATATATGATTGGGCCTGAGGCTATTGTGTTAATATGTGGGCCCGAGACTGTTAGGGTAATATGTTGGCTCGAGGTCGTGGTGTTAATATGTGGGCCTAAGGCCATTATGATATATGTGGGCCCAAGACCGTTTTGTAATATGTTGGGCCTAAGACCGTTCTGTTTTATGTTGGACTTGAGGCCATTCCGTAATATGTTGGGCCTAAAGCCGTTCTATAAATATGATTATGGATAATGTTATGAAGGATGTAATTGTGGAATAGTATTGTGTTAACATAATATGCTTTCTTTTAAATCAAGATTATTCGTTTGATTCTCTTTACTTTACTATTTATTGAGCGTCGCTCACCCCTTATGTTGTATGCGTGTAGGTGATCAGGATGGAAGTCAACCTTAGAGTCTGCCTCAGAAGTTATTTTTGTGAACTTGTTTGGTCGATTCTCTAGATGGAGCTTTTGGTTTTTAACTCACATTCTGTTACGACTTTTGCTTCATTTTGCTCAATGGTGTTAGGATATGTAAACCATATGAATAGAATGCTCTTTGGTACATAAGTTTTTGCATGGTTATGTAAATATGTGAATGTGTTATGTTGTAAGCTGTATAATTTTGATCATTTTGGCATGGCTCAATGGATGTCTTTATTTGTGCTATGCTTCCGCTTATGCCCCATTATTATAATTACTTTGTATGTTTGTTTGAGGCCAAAGATAGTCAAATGATTACTGGCCGGTTATGATTCAAACTTTTAGGGCCAGATTTGGGTCGTGACAGGGGGTACATTTAACTAAAGAAAGTTTTAATAAGTTGGACTTTTGGATACTAATTTTTAACTGTGTTTTATTCATCCAACTATGACGGCTTATGGACAAGGAGGGTTTTTAATTTGCCAAAACTTTAGATAAGAAAAGTTTTTAATTGGGGAAATTATATTTTAAAAAAAACCCTCAGAGTTTAACCTTTATGACAAAATAACTATAATTTTTTAATTTTGTAAATTTAAATCATAATATGTTTAACTCTAGCCCACCTCTATCCACCACTTCTGATAGCTACTGTAGCCACGCTCGACAACTACTGTAGCCACCTTTGACCACAACATCTAGCCTCTCCCTAACCAATAACCCTCCATTGTAATATCCCTCTTCAGTCTCTCTTAATGATCTCCTCTGCCATTGGCACCCCTTTCAGACCACCATAGCCGCTACTTCCGACAACTGAAACCCCTTAGCCACAGCGATACCCTGTCGTAACTCCCTTTTCCAACCCCCTACTTCACTATGATCCTCTTTCTCAACTCCCCAAACAACTATAACTTCCCTCCCAGACTTCTTCCCCCGCTATGATCCATTTCTTTCGATGCAAACCCTACCAAAATCTCTTTCACTTTTACAACCTTTGAACCTCCTTCTCGTCCCTTACTATTGATCAAGAGAGAGAAAGAGTAGATCTAGGGTTTTTTTAGATTTTCAAATTTAGAAAGAGGAAGACGAGGAAAATGAGAAGGGCGGCAAGGTAGAGCAAAGAGGGCATTTGGGACACACCAAAAACAATGGTAGTGGTGTTGGCCAGAGGGAGATGTTGGTGAAGGGATGGCGTTAGACATTATTGTTTTGTTAATGATTATTTCTATTTTTGTTTTGATTCTGTTTTTGATTTATTTGAAAGAGAAAAATAGATTGAAATCTTATATTTTGTTCAATCATATTTTCATCTATTTTTCTACCCAATCATGTTTTTTGGTGTGCAAAATAGAGCTTTAACAGATGCTATTTTGAGCCCAAAACAGTAATAAAAAAGCGCCAAGAGAACAGTAGCAAAACTGGCTCAAGACAGAAGCAGCAGAGCAGCCCAGCCTAGAGGGGGTCGGACGTCCAGGGGGACAACTGGCTGGACATCCGGCCGGATGACTGGCCATGGCATTTTGGCCCTATTTCGCTTCAATTTAGTTCTGCTTTACACCAGCTGTCAAACCAGCAGTATACTCTTCGACTGCAACAATTATCTTTGACGACTGGGACTTGACCGGACATCCGGGACGACATTCAAGTGGACGTCTGGGCGGATGACCACCAAGAACAAAGTTTCATCTGGGACATCCGAGTGGTGACCACTCTGTACGACGACAACTCTTTTTCAAAATACTTGTCAACAATCAGACCCATCTTTCAAATCATCGTTCAACATCTAAGTCTCAGAAATGTAAGATTGAGTAGAGTAAATTTAACCAAAATCTCACTTAATCTTCTCAACACACGCAACATACAATAGTCGATGAATTTGTTCTTAAATAGAAGTGCTTCTGTTGAAGAAATAGACAAGCAACAACATAAGCAAGAAAATATTTCTAATCATTCATCACTCTCATTTCTCTCTATTCTTTGAAGTGTTCTTGAACTGAGACTTCCTTTCTTTTTCAGAAAATATACACATAGCCTTATAGTTTTAAGCATATAAACCTGGAAGAGGTTATACAAAAAACATTGAGCTTCACCTTTGTATATCTATCTTTGAGAGATAAGTCTTATAGTTTTTTTTGAAAGCAAATCAACTTCATTTCAGTCTTGTAAGAGTGTAGTACACTTAGGTTTCTTGACTCTTTGAGTGTGATTGAAAATCAGCTAAAGAGGGTAAGGGTTTGGACTTGGAAAGTCTGTGTAAAATCTGTGAAGGATTGCTCCATTTGTGAAGAGGTTACTACACTCCTGTGAAGTTAGAAGATAGTGGAAAATCTCAAGTGAAGCTTGCGAAGTGGTTGAAGCTGAACCACTATAAATCTGCTTGCCTCCCTTTCCCTTATCTCTTTATTTGGCTTCACTACTATAGTTATATTTTGATACACAATTTGTTGTTATTGTTCTAAACATCTTATTAATATTTTGCTATACTAGTTGTAATTTTTATTGGTGTATTATTAAGTTTAATTTGTAGAAACCTAATTCACCTCCCCTCTTAGGTTGCTAAATATGTTTTCTTGGTATCACAGCTAGGGCTCTTATTTAGATTTAACCATTTGAGAGTTTTCGATGCATGACAACCATAGCTAGTACTAGCACCATTGAAGGTTAAGCCACAAATAGCCCGCCTTTGTTCGATGGAAATAATTATAGCCACTGGAAGGATAGGATGACCCTTTATCTTTAAGTCACCGATTATGCTATGTGGATTATAATCACCAAAGGTCCCAAAATCCCTACCAAATTAGTGAACAATGTTAGTATACCTAAAACCGAAGATGAATGTGATGAGAGGGATCATAGACCATTGCAAGCCAATGCCAAAGCCAAACTCACTCTTGGATATCGAATATCTAGTTGTGACAAGACAAAAGAATTTGGGACAAACTAGAAGTAACCTATGAAGGCACCTAGCAAGTTAAAGCATCTCGTATTGATATGCTTGTTCATAGTTATGAATTGTTTAAAATGAATTCTGATGAATCTATTTCAAGTATGTTTACTAGATTTACTAAAATTGTAAATTCTTTGAAATCTCTTAGCAAAACATATACTAATAATGAGTTGGTGAGAAAAATTCTTAGGTGTTTACCAAAGAGTTGGGAGGCTAAAGTCATTGCAATCATTGAAGCAAAGAACCTATCAACTCTTGGATTAGATGAACTCATGGGGTCTCTAATGACTCATGAAATCACTATGAAAGGACATGAGGATGTTGAGGACAAAAAGAGGAGTGAAATTGCTTTCAAAGCCTCATCCCATGGAGAAGAAAATAAGGACACTAGTGAAGATGAATGATATGTCATGTTTCATAGGAATATCAAGAAGTACTACAAGAAGAACAATCATGGAGGAAGAAGACCCCCCAAGAAAGAGTACAACAAAGATGATATCCAAAAGAGGGAACCTACTATATGTTATAAGTGCAACAATCCAGGACACATTAAAATGAATTGTCCAAAATTGAAGAAACTTGGAAAAGACTACAAAAGGAACAAGAAGACCATGATAGTAGCTTGGGGAGAAAGTGATGATAGCTCTAGTGATGAAGTTGAAAATGATGAAGTTACCAACTTGTGCCTTATGGCTCTTGGAGATGAAAGAATCCACTCAAGATGATGTAACTGTTAACTATGAAGAATCAGAAAACGCTTTCAATGAATTACATGATGAATATAGAAAAGCTTGTACTAAAAATAATGTGTTAAAGAAATTAGTTGCATCTTTATCTAGTAATGTGGATGAATTGAAGAAAGAGAAACTTGCATTGAAAAATGACCCTGACACCATTTCAAGTGAGAAAATTGTTTAAAAAACAGTGTTGATAATTTGAATGAAATTCTTGAAAATTTTGTAAAAAAAAGAGATAATCTTAACAAACTTCTTGGTAGTCAAAGATCTGTGTTTGATAAGGCGGGCATTGGCTATGACCCTTTTAACAAACAAAAGAAACTCAACACAATTTTTAAAAAAGGACCTCCCATGACACACCCCCATATTATTTGTCATTATTGTAAGAAGAAAGGTCATTATATCTAGTTATCCATTCAAAAAGAATATGAATATGAGAACCAAAAAGATTTGGATTGTAAAAGGTACGAACCATACTAATCAAGAAGGACCCAAGAAATCATGGGTACCAAAATCTCACATTTGATTGTCATCTTGTAGGTATTCCTTAAGTCCAAAGCTAAAGAAGAAATGTGGTACCTTGATAGTGGATGCTTTAGATACATGACTGAAGACAAATCTTTCTTCACTATTCTATCATCCAAAGATGGAGGATTTGTCACTTTTTGAGATAACAAGAAAGGAAAAATCATTGGAATTGGTAGCATCGATATCTCTACTAACCCTTCTATTGAAAATGTTCTACTTATAGATGGACTTAAGCATAATTTACTTAGCATTAATCAATTATGTGATAAGGGTAATAGAGTTGTTTTTGATAAATCACATTGCACAATTGAAAACACAATTGATCATAAAGTACAATTTGTTGGTACTCGCCTTGATAACGTTTATGTGTTTCATCTCAATGATCTTTATGCTTGTGATATTAAATGCTTATATGCTAGTAATGATAGTAGTTGGTTATGTCATAGAAGACTTGGTCATGCTCATATGGATTTAATTGTTAAACTTTTGAGAAAAGATTTGGTCGTTGAACTTTCAAAAATTAAATTTGAAAAAGATTGACTCTGTGGTGCTTGTTAATAAGAAAAGCAAACCAAATTTTTTTTAAAAACCAAAATCTCATATTTCCATATTTAGACCTTCACAATTATTACATATGGATTTATTTGGTCCCTCAAGGACATCTAGTCTTGGTGGTAAACAATATTGTCTTGTTGTCGATGATGATTATTCAAGATTTACATGGGTTATGTTTTTAGCACACAAAGATGAAACATTTTCTTCTTTCACAAAACTTTGTCGTAGAATTCAAAATAAAAAAGGTTTTCTTATTACTAATATTCGAACCGACCATGGTAGAGAACTTGAAAATAAAAATTTTGAATTGTTTTGTGATGAGCATGGAATTGGACACAATTTTTCAGCACCTAAGACCCCTTAACAAAATGGTGTAACAGAAAGGAAGAATAGAACCTTGGAAGAAATGATTAGAACAATGCTTTACGAAAACAATCTTCCTAAATATTTTTGGGCCGAGGCCGTTCAAACCGCATGTTATATCTTAAATCATGCGTTGATTAGACCTAGTCTTAAAAAGATTCCTTATGAACTTTGGCATGATAGAAAGCCCAACATTAGTCACTTGCATGCTTTTGATTGTAAATGTTATGTGCATAATAATGGTAAGGACAACTTAGGTAAATTTGTTTCAAAATCCGATGAAGTAATTTTTCTTGGCTATTCCTTAACTAGTAAAGCTTATCATGTTTTTAATAAAAGAACTATTGTTGTTGAGGAATCTATACATGTACCATTTGATGAAACTAACATCTCTTCTCAGAAGCAAATTGCTAATGATGATTTTATAGATTTGTAACCAAATGTGGAAGATTCAAGTAGCTACAAAGAACAGGACCAACCGTGTAAGTTGAACAAAGAGGTTGAACAACTTATTCTCCCATCTCAAGAAAAAGAAAGAAACAATGATGATTTTTCAACAGAATGGAAGTTTGTTCACAATCACCCTAAGGATTTAATCCTAGGTGAAAACACCAAACGTGTTGCCACTCGCTCTTTATTTAGAAATATTTGTGGTAACTTAGCTTTTCTTTCACAGATTGAGCCAAAGAACATTCAAGATATCGAATGCGATGAGCATTGGATGATGCTTATGCATGAAGAGCTCAATCAATTTGATAGAAACAAAGTTTGGAATCTAGTGCCAAAGCCTAAAGATCATTCCATTATTGGAATATTGGAATAAAATGGATCTTTAGAAACAAACTTGATGAATTCGGTCATTGTTAGAAATAAAGTTAGACTTGTAGCTCAAGGGTACAGTCAAGAAGAAGGTATTGATTTCAATAAAACCTTTGCTCCGGTTGCTAGATTAGAAGCCATTCGCATGTTACTTGCATTTGCATGTTATAGAGATTTCCAACTTTATCAAATGGATGTAAAGAGTGCTTTTCTAAATGGTTTTTTAAATAAGGAAGTTTATGTCAAACAACCTCATGGTTTTGAAAATCATACTTTCCAAATCATGTGTTTAAACTTTCAAAAGCCTTATATGGTTTGAAATAAGCACCTTGTGCATGGTATGAACACTTGAGAAAATTCTTGATTGAAAATGGTTTTACTAGAGGAAAGATCGATGGAACACTTTTTGTTAAAATAAAAAATGATGATCTACTTATTGTGCAAATATATGTGGATGATATTATTTTTGGTGCTACTAATTAAACCTTGTATAAGGATTTTGTTAAGTGTATACAAGGTGAGTTTGAGATGAGCATGATGGAAGAGCTAAATTATTTCCTTGGGCTTCAAATCAAACAATGTAATGAAGAATTTATATCAACCAAGCTAAGTACACAAAGAAACTACTCAAAAAGTTTGGTATAAATTATTCAAACGTAGCTAGAACACCTACGAGCACATCAATTAAGCTGGACTCGAATGAAAAGGGTAAGTCCATTGATCAAACAAAATATTGAGGTATGATTGACTCACTTCTCTATTTAACCGCAAGTAGATTTGATATTATGTTTAGTGTTTGCATGTGTGCTAGATATCAATCTAATCCTAAAGAATCACACCTTAGTGCTGTTAAAAGAATTCTTAGATATAAGAATTCTTAGATATCTTGTTGGCACTCAAAATTTGGGACTGTTTTATCCTAGAGGTGTAGCATTTGATTTGATTAGTTACTCGGATGCTGGCTTTGCCAGGTGCAAACTTGATAGAAAAAGTGCTAGCGGTACTTGTCACTTCTTTGGTAACTCATTGGTATCTTGGTTTAGCAAACAACAAAGTTCTGTTGGTTTATCAACGGCCGAAGATGAATACATAGCTTCTGGAAATTGTTGTGCCCAAGTACTTTGGATGAAACAATAATTTCAGGACTTTGATTTGTATTATGATCATATCCCTATTAAATGTGATAATACTAGTGCCATCAACTTAAGCAAAAATCTTGTTAAACACTCACGAACAAAACATATTGAAATTCGACACCACTTTTTAAGAGATCATGTTCAAAAAGGGGATATTGCTCTTAAATTTGTAAACACTGACAAGCAATTGGCGGATATTTTCACAAAACCCTTAAGCGAAGAACGCTTCAATTTTATCTGTGGTGAACTTGGAATGTGGAATTCAACTTAAAGTTTTTGTTGTGAATGTGAAACTTGAATTTTTCTGAAAATGAGGTATGTGTACTATTACATTGATATGGAAACACTCATATTATTTGAATGCTATCAAACACACTCAAACATTTCCATCAAACTAGATGTATGCTTTTGGACTATGCTCTAGTATGCTCTTGATTGACAAACCTATTGGACTTTGCACTATTATGATTTTAACATCTCTTATAGTCTTGCATTTGGTACTTATTTGGTTTTTCATATCAATTGCCTCAGTGTACCTCATATCTTTAGTATTAAACTTATGCTCTTGTTTGATTTTGAAATTGATGCTCTGCTAGAATTTGTTTGCTTACTTGAGATAGTATGATGGTTGAACTCATTGACTCATAACTCTTGCCATAGGTCTCTCTTTGAGCTAAATCTTAACATTTTCTACCTTGGCATCTATCAAACATCTCACGCTCCATTGTGCAATCCTTTATGTGTTTTTGATGTTATCACAGGGGGAGAATTTGTGATGTTTTGTTAAAGGAGCAACGGTATATACATTAGGGGAAAAATATCTATTACAGATTGGAGGGAAAATGATTTTATGCTATCAGATTTTGGTATCTTGCCTAAACAAAAGTTTCCTATTTGGTATCTCAAACTCAAACTATGCTTATATTGATATGTATTGCTACCTTGCTAACACGGTTATATATCTACTTTGAGTAATCATTTAGGGAGAGCATGACTTGAGGGGGAGTATCTCTTCCTCCCAAATAAATCAAAACATTATATTGTGCCATCATCAAAAAGGAGGAGATTGTTAGACATTTTTGTTTGTTTGTTTGTTTTTCTTTTTTTTATGATTGTTTCTATTTTTGTTTTGATTCTATTTCTAATTTATTTGAAAGAGGAAAATAGATTGAAATTTTATATTTATTCAATCTTATTTTCATCTAGTTTTCTATCCTAATCATATTTTTGGAGTGCAAAATAGAGCTTTAACGGATGTTATTTCTAGCCCAAAACAGTGCCAAGAGAACAACAACAAAATTGGCTCAAGACAGAAGTAGCAGAGCAGCCCAACCCAGAAGCAGCCAAACGTCCGGGGGGGCGACCGGCCATGGTATAGCGATTTCGATTTTGACCCAACCTATTTGATATTTTGGAACTTGGGCGGTATGGCTTCCAAATGTTGTTCATATCTTTTCCCCTTTATTCTTACTTGAGTTTGGCTTTGAGTTGGTTGGAACATGTTTGGATCAGGTCGGTTAATTAGTTTTCAAACTTTTGTTGCCTAGGTTTTTGCTCTTTCGCTCGAGTGGCACTTCTTGCACTCGAGCGGGCTTTACAAACTCTCAGTACTTTTGCAGGTCTACAAAACTAATGGGAGAGTGTATTCTATGCTCAAGCGGTTCTTTTTGCGCTCGAGCGACATTTTTTGCGCTTGAGTGATGGTTTGTTATCTGCAAAACTACTGGAAGTGTGTATTCTGTGCTCACTTCTTGTGCTCTAGTGGAACAACTTATTGTGTCTTACACTCAAGCGTCACTTCTTGCGCTCGAGCAGACTGTGTGTATATCAGTTCGCAACAACACCCTTTTTCATCACTTTCTCCCTTAAAACCCAAGATCTAGAGTTCTTTTCTCTAAAACTCACGCTCTCTCTACTTTTTCACATAGATTTAGTGGTTTCTACACCCTACTCTCTTTGATAAAAAGATAGGGCATCTCAAGGGCTTTATTCTCATCTAAATAGAGTTGGATTTCGGTATGTTTGAAGTGTTTCCATTCTCTTTCTCAGCTTCTAAACTTGAGGTAAGGATTTTTCTACACTCTTATATGATTTTTAACTTCGTTATTCATTGATGTGTAAAAAACATTGGAACTTGAGGTGATTTTTAACAAACCTAGGGTTTTGGTTTAAAATCAAAAGAGGGGTTTTCAAGTGTATGTGTTAAAAATGATTATGAGTGTAGATATGAGGTTGTGTGGTGTTAAGATTGTTTATTTTGTCACATGGGTTGGGTTTTGGACCAAAATGGAGATTTTGCCCTAAAATTTCTTAAAGTATTATTTTGTGTAAATAATGAAATTGGTAATGGGAACACAAAATTGGATGGATGTTTATATAAATGGCGGAGTAGGATATGTAATACCTCTCACCTATGGAAATTTGAATAATTTATCTGTTTAGAGATTGTATATCTGTTTAGAAATATCTATTTAAGGCTATCAGTGGAGGATAACCATGATTGTTGTAGAAATTTTATGAGGATTAGGTAAATTAAAACTAATTACTTATTAATTATTATTAAATATGACTGTGTTTAATACATTGTATATGTATGATGTTTGTGAGGAGAAAGAGGATGTACTCCATGTTTGAAAGAAGAAAGAGGATGGACTCCATTGAATTAAGTTGGCCTGTGTGTCTAGGGTAAAAGTCCCGAAAACATTGTGTATATATAGGTACTGATTCCCGCGGATGAAATCTCCGTAAAATAGGAAATGGAAGTGTTTGTGTGTTGACTAGATTGATTCGAGAACCTTGGAATTATATCCTCAGCTTGGTTATTTGTAATAAATGAGGTAACTCATGAATTCAGATAAAATGAATTGAGTTAGAAAGGGGTTAAGATAACATGGATAGTGATATAGAACTTGGCGTGGCTTGGTTTTGCGAAAAAGTTGTAAATGATTTTGTCACAGGCATTGTATACACACTTCATATTTATATCTTTATTAAGATTCATATATTGTGTTAGATTGTCTTTACTGGGATTTGGCTCACTCTACTTAGGAAAAATCATTTTCAAGTGCTGGTGATATGCCTCTGCCAAGGACTTTGCTTAAGAGGACTGTGGAGCTAAAGCTCACTTTTTGTATTTACTTTCTTTTCAAGCCTGGGGCTTTATGTGTATTGAGCTTCTGACTCATTTTGTTGTAGCCAAGCAAAGTCTTGGAAAGATGTAAGCCTTTAGGGCATATAAATGCCTGTTTAGCTTTCATTCTTTATTACCACTTGTAACACATGTTGTAGATTTAGGATAAATTGTTTATGAATGTACACTGCATGGGTCACCTTTTGTATATCAATTCCAATTAATGAAAGCTTCTTATTCCACCTATATCACTTGTAGTAGTTGTTTGGAGTTGTATTGTGTAATTATTTCGGAGGCATGACAACTTGATATCAGAGTGTACCGGGTTTGAATACTTTAGGTACGTGGAAAGTGGTTAGTACCACAATGGGTTTGTCTCGCTTACTAGAGACTTTAGTATGAACGATGTGTGCTTATATGATAATATGCTTATGTCATTATATGGGTATGAGATTTAATTTCTAGGATATTGATCGAGTCCACGGGTTTCTAGAAGTCCCATTAGAAGAGCACTTGATCACCCATATTTCTAATTGAAACTCTGGCAACGCTATGGGACCGTCATTATCTGGGAATGAAATTCGTATGTGTTTACGTGATTATGTCTTTATGTAGAGTGAATCACTGTTGTTCACCGCATTAGGACGCGAGTGAGTTAGCTTTGGCACATTTGTAAATGTGCTAATCTCTTTTGTTACCTTTATTTGGATATCAGGACGTGGACGTGGTGGTGGTAGGCGTGGTAGGCCTAGAAGGCATGAGGTTCCTTTACCTAATGAAATTCCGGCACAGGAAGAAGGGTTGGTCAGGCCAATGTAGCTGAACCGATTGGTCAACAGGCCACGGGCGCTTTAGCTCGTGAAATGGCCGGAGCATTGCAGGAATCCATGGACAGTCTCAAGGTAGAGAATGAAGTCCAAGCCCAAGTAGCTAAGGCAGGGCCATCGTTTCTGAAGCGAGAGTTTTTCCAGTTGAATTTGGATGAGTTTGTGAGTGATCTCAAGGAGCCACTGAAAGCTGATGAGTGGCTAGAACAAATGGTGAAGATGTTTGAGATGCTCGACATCGAAGACGGAGGTTTGAGAGTGACCTTGGTGTCCTTCTAACTAAAGGGAGACGCAAGTCAATGGTGGAAGTATGTGCGAGGGCGCATTGGAGGGATGTGAGAGGCTTTCGTTGACACCTTCCAGGACAAGTACTTACCTCCCACTATTAGGGAGAAGTTGAGAGACCAGTTTTCCAAGTTGGTGCAATTGAACACACCAATGGCTAAGTTTGAGGCCAACTTCACTAGCCTCTCTAGGTTTGCACTAGAGCTAGTAGTGACAGAGGAGCACTGTTGTTTGGAGTTTGAGAAGAGGTTGAGAACCGGGCTTATGTTTAAGGTGGCCGGGTCGATGATTAGAGACTATAAACGCCTTATGGAGGCGGCGACTCATCTAGAGACCGTAATACAAATAGAGAAAGAGAGGATGACAGGCTCGAAGAGGAGTCAAGATATTCAGGGGGACAATAAGAGGCAGAGGGGTTCTAACTCACAGCCGTCCCAAGGAGCTCAGTCAAGGTCCACTTTTCTAGTACCGAGTTCGGGTTCTATGAGAGGTGGCCAGGGAGATATTACTTGTTACAAGTGTGGCCAGTTAGGCCGCAAGCCTCCAGCTTGCCCACAGAAAGAAAGAGGGCAACGTCTTGCACCATCTTTGGCTCGTTCTTAGAGCTAGAGTCAAGGGAGAGGCCAGCCGCTCACTTGTTATCAGTGTGGGGCAGGCGGGGCACATGAAGAGGTTTTGCCCTCAGTTGGGTGGCACAGTCAGTGCGTTTGGTTCGAGACAAACATAGAGCCACTAGCCGGCCCAATCAATACAGGCCTCGAGGGCCAATCAGGGAGCCTCTTCGGCTCAATCAGTGCATCAGTCCTATGCTCCGAGGGGTGAGTAGGTGGATCAAAGGCCTACAGGGCGTGTGTATGTTGTTACCACGCTAGATCTTGTACCAGCGCCTTCAGTAGTGAGAGGTACCTTCTTATTTTGCAATTCAGTTGCTAATGTGTTGATTGATACGGGTGCATCCCATTCATTTATCTTGTCTACATTTGTATCGATTTTGGGGTTAGAGTTGGCTCAGTTAGCATCTCCTTTCTGTGTAGAGTCATTTATTGGTAGTGACATTGTTTTGAAACAGGAGTGTTGCGGTTGTGACATAGAGGTTGCCGGTCACCGACTTCATTTTGCATTTGTGTTGATTGATATGTTTAGTTTTGATGTTATATTAGGTATGGACTGGTTGTCATCTTATCGGGCTATTATAGACTACTACCATCAGAGGATTACTGTATGTACTCTAAGTGGTGAGTGCTTTTACTTCTTGGGGGACCGAGTGGATAGAGTTTTATCACTAGTATATGATCTGTGTGGTCGGAGTGAGCTTAGTTGCCTTCTTGCTAACTTTTTGAGTACTGAGTGTGATTAAGTTCGAGTTGAGTTGCCAAGAGTAGTTTGTGAATACCCGGATGTTTTTCTAGAGGATCTTACAAGTTTACCATCTCACTGAGAGATTGAATTCTCTATTGATTTAGTGCCTGGTACAATAACGATTTCTATAGCACCGTATAGATTTGTACTTATGGAGTTGAGTGAGTTAAAGACTCAATTCCAGGAATGGTTAGATAAATGTTTCATCCGCCCTAGTATTACTATTTGGGAATGGGAAATGTTGGGCTCTATTGGGGAGTTTGACTTGCATCTTGGTGAGTCCGTTGAGTTTGCAGTCTTGTTTTCAGTAGTTGTACAACCTAAACTTGTGAATCGAGTGATAGAAGCACAAAAGGGTGACCTTGAAGTGGAATCCCTCTGGGAGAAGATCTCCAGTGGGAAGGTAGAGAGGGGCTTGAATATGTATCCCAACTTGAGTGTGAGATACCGTGACCGTTTATTCGTACTGGAGTCTTGCTGAGAGGAAGTACTTCGAGAGTTTCAACATTCGCGTCTTGCGGTGCATCCGGGGGGTACAAAGATGTATCACGATCTTAGTTGCCAGTTTTGGTGGATAGGTATGAAGAAGGATGTAGCTGTGTTTGTATCGAGGTGCCTTACTTGTCAACAAGTGAATGCCAAACATCAGAGCCAGCGGGTTTGTTACAACCCTTGCCTATAGCCGAGTGGAAGTGGGATCACGTCACAATAGATTTTGTCGTGGGTCTTCTTAGAACTCAGCGGGGTAGTGACACTATTTGGGTGGTAGTTGACTGGTTGATAAAGTCAACACACTTTATTCCTATGCGTGTGAGTGACTCGGTCGATCATCCTGCTAATCTTTTCATTAGGGACATAGTGAGGTTGCATGGGGTCCTAGTGATGATTGTTTCAGATAAAGATTCGCGTTTCACGGCTTGGTTATGGTAGAGCGTACAGAGTGCCTTGGGTACGAAATTGACTTTTAGCACAGCATAGCATCCTCAGACTGACGGGTAGTTAAAGCGCACCATTTAGGTTTTAGAGGATATACTTCGAGGTTGTGTTCTTGATTTTAAGGGTTCGTAGGAGAGGCACTTGCCCCTAGTGGAGTTTGCCTATAATAATAGCTTCCAATCAAGCATTGGCATGGCACTATTTGAGGCCTTGTATGGCTGACCATGTAGATATCCCATGTGTTGGGCTGAGGTGGGTGATGCACCAATGTTGGGCTCGAAGTTGGTCCGAGAAACGACGGAGAAGGTTGCACTTATCCATAAGAGGTTGGCTACAGCTTGAAGTTGTTGTGGCTTGCTTTTCGTGTTCTTTTCGGATACGACTAGCCCTACAGTTTGGACTCTCGTGGTTCTGAATCTGATTTTACAAATGCAATGTGAAACAGTGAAAACACAAAAAGAGTCCAAATCTGACAATTCTTTTGGAAAATCGATTTGAATAAAAAATGCCAAAAAATGGACTGCATTACCAGATTTCAGAGTCGTCACTTAATATTTTTAAAAAATTTAGGAAGCTCATGACTCATGCCAAAGACCACTTATCCATCATCACCAAAGTGTCTCGGCTCGGGAACTTAGGTACAAGAGGGGAATGTCATGAATTAAGCACCCTACTCGCCTGATCAAAGATCGGCCTCTACTAATCATGATGTGATTCTTGTTTACATTAAATGCTCTTGTTTCGATTATTAGACTAACATTACTATGTGTTACACACAAGTATAAACTAATTTGCAAAAGTTAGAACGCTTTGATTTCATGTTTGTTTGAAAATTGTTTTTGATACTCGTCATTTGAAAAAAGCGAGCTTGTATGTACATTTATCAACTTATCCCAATTTTAGTAATTAGCATTCATCCACAGGAATTCAAACAAGTATATCACTTAAGCACTTAACCTCATGGAAAGCATGCTCGATATGGCAACACAAACATTCAATGTAATATGCTAAAACAATAAGTGCTCACCTAGTACTCAAAGACAAGCCAAATAGAGAAAAAATTATTAGAAAACATGCATGTTCCTAAACCATACAATGTGTCTAATGCAATGCACACATTATGCCACTTTTATAGGCTTAGCTATGAGCATGGTATATGATCCAATTCCAAGACATGTGATAAATCACGTATTCAAACAATGAAAGTGAAATTGATATTGGTTAGTATGATGAGCCGAACCCAAATGCATGTGAGACGAGTGTATGTGAACATGAGAAATGTTAAGAAACATGATGCTCTACACTACTATTATAAGCGGGTAAATAAAAGGGAGAAAGAAATGGGGGTTGGAAGACATACGCGTTATTACATATTTGCCCTCATGCAAGAGGGTCCAAATGAATGTCCAAGTATTCGAATTAAACTAACTATTACAAAACAAAATGAATGAATAAACAACTAATTAGCTAAGTTATTACAACAAAGACTAATAATAATAAATAAGCTAATTACCTAATTTATTACCACAAGGATGAACAATAAATCTAACTATCTAAGTTAATCAACAATGAACATTCATAATCATTATAGTAATGCTATTTATATTTAATTACAATGATAATGAAAGCATTAATTTACAACATCTGATAGAACCAAAAAGCACAAAGATGGCATGCATGTGACCGTTTTCAAAAGCAACTCTGTCTGCCTTCCTTGAAATTTGCATTGTTTCACTTTTAGCCACTGTTCTCTGTTTTCTGCAAACCACTCTGTTTACCAAACATTAGGACCCAGCATGCCCTTAATGAAGCCTGGTCGGGCCCAAATAGAGATGGTCGTGCCCTAATTTTATGTAAAACTCCGTTTTTGTGCTCTGAGGTGAAAACAGTACAGACAGAATTTTCTGAGCCTTGTTTGTCTCTCTTACACTTCTCTTTCATAAAAAGCCTCAAGAAAAGAATGAAATCATTTCCAAAACCATCAATGAGCAAGTTGCTTGCTTAATGATTTCAGCCATGATTTGGACAAAAATCAATGAATGCAATGAATTAACACCAACCCCTCCCCTTTATCATGGAGTGAGCTCAAAGGGGGGAAGTAAAGACACTTCAAGGGTCGTCAAAACACCATGAATTGACGTGTGATGACTCTTGACATAATAGACTCGGCATAACGTTCAGCCAAGCCCAAGTGACCTTATTTATTTTCTTTACGTAGGTTGATCCAATTTTAAGCCAATTTCATTAGTCTTGTCCATTCTTTAATCCATTTGTCCAAGGTGATGGTTAAGTCCGCTAAATGAGAAAAACGTGAAACTAGAAGTACTCCTAAATATGAAGGAGAGACCATGCCTTGGACAATAAACCTCCGTAGAGATTAAGCCATTGAGTATAGGTCTCTAGCTCATATTTTGAATAACCATCAACTAGTTGAAATAACTCTCAAACAAGAAGAAAAGAAGAAATGAGGGAGATTGTAGACATGATTGCGAGATTGATTCTTAATTAATCATGGAAAAGCTATCGGAACATGCATAACACAACATAACAAGCTAGATGTGAAGACTTACAATGTAACAAGCTTTGATATTCAAGCATATACTAATTAAATAAATTGCAACAACCCTACAACAACCCCTAATATACTAAAAACAGTGACCAAAAATCATGTGGGAGAGTATAAAAAAGGTAGAAAAGAATAAGGCAAAGCAAGGTTAGTGAATGAAAAGCAAGGAGAGGTGGCTAACCTCTCCATTTTGAGACTTCAAACTATATTTTTTTAGCCTTTTCCAAGCTCTGAAAATCAGTTTAAAAGGCAAAGAAGAGAGTGTTAACACAAAGGCTTGAGTTATGAAATAAGGTGCAAGAGGAGGTGTTAACCTTCTATACCCTTTGGTAACTATCCAAACCCAAGTTTAAACACTTGAAATGGATTCAAAACAGCACAAAAACACAAGAAGTAGATAGTAAGAGATAGAACAAGAAGTAAAAGAGAAGGTGATAAGCTTATACCTCTCAAAGAAGTAAGCTCTTGTTTGTAACACAAACTTGGTTCAAGCACACTCTCAAGCTTGAATTGTGATGCCCAAGCCTCAACCCAAGCTCTAAGGTTATGATCTAAGGTGATGTATGGTTTATGGATATTGATCAAGAGAGATAGGTTGGCTCAAAGGTGACTTGTATAGGAAGAAGGAGCTCTCTCTTGTGTGTATATGTTCTTTTGAAAATTTTCAGCCCTCAAAACAGAGGTATAACCTCGTTTTTATAGAATTTGAACAAAATAAGTCGAAAATATCTTCAAAAAAAGACAGCTGGTGGGCTATCACCCAAAATAGTGTGTATCACCAGCAAGGCATGGCCGGTGCCCAATAGGGCACGGTCGAGCCCTAATGTGCTACCCTACTCCCCTAAGGTGGCACAACGGTCAAAAATGAACCTCTGAGGTAAGAATGAGACAAGTAGGAAGGTTTTGGGATTATTTCGGGGCTCGACCTTAGATTTCCTCATCGAGAACTCAAATCACATAATGCAATTTTCATCATTGAGGGCGCTGGACCAAGCACCTAAGTCTTACGGGTGGTCAAAAATAGGGTGTCTACAATTGTCCCTCTTTGATAGAGCTTGAAGTTATAAAATGACGTGAGTGAATGTCAAAGCCCAGAGATGACCCGTTTGATGTAGTCATAAGACTTGGGCAAGAAAAATAAACTAAAATACAAATGCCAAAGGTTGAACCCGAAGGTTGCCTACGTGTCTCTTTACAAGGAATCAAACTTGCGTAGTTCAAGGGAAAAATGAAAAATGACATGCAGAAATCATAACTTATGATCATGCAATGAAACAATGCAATGAAACATTCATACGTGTGCTAACAAGCGATGAAGCAATGCAACAAGTGATAACAAGAATACAACACTTGAACAAAAGCATAAATCCAAGAAAAACAAGCTAAGCCGTGTCTCACACAGAAAGAAGCGAGTAAATAAACATGTCTCCCACGGGAAGGACAAAGAAAGCATAAACCAAACTATGTCTCATTAGAGAGGATGTAAGAAAATGCAAACCTAACTACACCTCACATAGGAAGGGTGAAAAAGATACAAGCCAGACTACGTCACTTATAGAGAGAAGAAAAGCTCCATGCCAAATTGCATCTCACACAGAGAGGGCGGAGGGTGGTGTGAACCCCAAACACACCTAACACTTTTAACCGAGTAACTCGAGATCTTAATACATCACACGCGAAAAGAGAAAAATTGGTGTGAACAAACAGGTGCACATGCCGTTCTTAACCAAGGTAAACAATCCTCATACATCGCATACGAGAGGAGGAAAGGTGGTGTGAACAAACAGGCGCACCTGTTGTTTTTAACCAAGGTAAACAATCCTAACATGTCGCACGCGAGAGGAGAAAAGGTGGTGTGAACAAACAGGGGCACCTATTGTTTTTAACCGAATTGAACAATCCTTACATATTGGACATGAGAGGAGGAAAGATGGTGTGAACAAACAGGTGCACCTGTTGTTTTTAATCGAGGTAAACAATCCTAATGCGTCACACGCGAGAGGAGGAAAAGTGGTGTGAAAAAACAGGGGCACCTGTTGTTTTTAACTGAGTTGAACAATCCTCATGCGTTGCATGCGAGAGGAGGAAAGGTGGTGTGAACAAATAGGAGCACCTATTGTTTTTAACCGAGGTAAACAATCCTAACGTGTCGCACGCGAAATAAGGAAATCAAGATAATGCATAAGTAGCCAAATTTAGAAGCAGACAAATTCAGAATGGAGCGAGATTATGTCATTTCCAAGAAGGCCTCAGAAATGAAGCCATAAGGCCCACAGAGATAACTCAAGTCGAGGTATAAGACATAAACACGAATTTTGACAAAGATTCGAATGCGAATTTTAACAAACTAAACAAGGCTTCATAAAAGCAAAACATGCAAAATAATTGTTTCGAAAATAGGCCTAATTAAGCATGCAATTTGGACCAGGATTCCACGGTGCGTGAAATCCGAAAATAACGGGATAATTAACGGAACTTAACAGAACAAATTAAGAATTTGAACCAAATTATGAGATGCTGACACAACTAATGAAACAAAACCAAAACCATCAAAGAGGAACAAATTCTCCTTTTTCCCTCCTCTTACTTTTCCCTCATTTTTCTCCATTTTTTCTTTTCCCTTTGCTTCTCTTATTTTCCTTCACCATTTTTCTTTTTTCCTCACTATTTTTTTTTTCACTTCTGGTTTCTTTTTTTTTTGGTTCCACTTTTCCCAAATTCAGATCGAGGCCCAACACTAAAACAAACAAAAACAAAAAAATTGGGTTGCATTTGGGGCCGGTTGGGCCCTAATGAAGCACGGCCGGGCACCAACGGAGCCAACCGGGTCGTGATAGCGGCACGGGGGTAGTTCGGTCATTCCGTGAGCCACGGTTGTTTTAAACAAACCCAACCCTCATTTTCTCACACACTCCCATTCGAAACTCCCTCTCGTCTCTCTCTAACCTCCCTTTCTCTCTAGATTTCCCCTTTCCTTGAGTTACCCAACAATCCTTGCAAATTTTTCCTTGAAACCCTTTCAATCCTCTATATTTTGAACCAAACAAAACTTGTTTTGGTTGAGTTTTGGGATTCCTCTTGGTTTTCCTTAGATTCTCACACCTTTACCCACATTTTTCCTTCCTCCTCCTTTGATTTTTCCTTTCTGTTTACTTTCTTTCTCATAGGGTTTTGGTCTTTTTCTTTTTTTTGGATTTTCACTCAATCTCACTTACCCCCTCACTGTTTTGCATGTTTTCTCATTTTCTCTCGTACATCCCCATAGCTAGCGATGAGGTCCCTATTCCGAACCCCGTTATGGGTATTGGTGCCGTCTTAGGTGTGAATATCGAGATTGAGGACGTTCTCGAGCCTACACTTCCTTCTCTTGCCGACAAGCCATTCGATGCAACCACCTACCAACCACGTACAGACATTCTGACCCTAGGTGGTATCTTGAGATTGAGGGCCTTATCCCAGGAATAGATGAGGACATTTTGCTGTGAGAGCCCGCGGAGCACTTGTCCGCCGATGCCTTCATGGTAAGCAACATTTCCTCTGTTTTGCACATATGTTGAATCTCGTAAGCAAACTACTTGTTGTAGACACTCCATTTTTGACCGTCCTCAAGACTTGGATGTCATCATTTGAACACTCGATGATCATCCATGTTCATGTTCGTTTTGAGTTCCCGGAGGTCTCGGCCGTGCGCCTTGCCTCAAGATCTCTCAACTTGTCTGTTTTGTGCTTGGTTGTGGACCAAGCACTTGTGTTTTTGCTTCTAAGGGAAGAAGGTGGCTTGTTGGCCATCTCCTCAACCCATCGGCCAAGGCTTGAAACCATCGGCCTTGTTTTCTTGCCATCGGCCAAAAGTGTTGGCTGATCGGCACTTTATTTGGTCGGCCGGCCCTTGTGTTGGTCGATCGGCCATGTCTTATGGCCGAACCCTGTTCATCTGCTTTATGCAGATATTTTGTGCTAGCTGTCACAGCTGGCATGCATAATTCCCCTTCTCCATACACGCGTATGGAGGGATTTGCCCCTTTGCTTAGCTTCTTCAAGAAGCTTTGCTTTTGGTTCTTTATAAGAGAGAACCATCTCCTCCCTCCTCAAGGGTTCATAAAATTGAGTCTTGAGAGATAGATATAGTTTTGTATCTATATTCCTTTATTTAATCCTATTTTGTGCTCTAAAGTGTAGTATTGTCTTACTATTGCACACAAACACCTAGTAGAACACCATCCTCTTGGAGCTGAGGTCCCTTGGGGTTGATTTCAGAGTTCTTGGACTGGTTTTGGTCAGAGGAGGCTGCTGGAGTGGTGTTCTTGAAGGTGGTCTTCAAGGGTGAAATCCTTGCTTTTAAACTCCCATTCTTGCTTAAGCTTTTAGACCTTCTTGCTTATTGTTTTAAGCTTAACTCTTAACTGATAAAAGTTTTGATTTTACAAGCTTTAGACCTTTGTTTAAGGTCACTTTTTGGTTTGGGGTTGTTTACCCCCTCTTAGGCCTTGTTTGGCCTTATTCTTGTTCCTTCTTTTTAAGCCTTGGGATCACCTTGTTTTGGCCCTCCCACCAATGAAATCCAGAGGGATTTCAATGGTGGGAATGGTGTTTTAAGGTCCCCAAAAGGAGAAGGTCATCCCCTCTCCTTGTGTTTTCAATATTTGTCTTAATATGTCTCATATGTGAGCATGTTTGTTAAGTTCATGTTGGCCATATTTTAGCATGTATTTGTGGCTATTTCGCTGAGGCTCACCACTATTTTTTCTTGTCTTGGTCATTCCATACATGGTTTATGCACTTGTAGTGTAAATCACACACACTAACTTTGTATGCTTCATGAAGTAGCATGTCATTCTAGCCTATGTTGTGTCCATTTTAGCATGTTCTTGGGCTTGTTTTACCATGTCATACCTGTGTTAGGGTTTGGTTTAATAGCTCCTTGCATGCTCCATGCACTTGTAGTGCATTTCCATGAAATAGCCAAATGTGTCTCATGCTTTAACATATCATTTTAGCATGCTTTTGGCTTAGCTCTGAGAAGACTTTGTTCATGTTTTACCATGTTTAAGGTCTGATTTGTGTTTTTTTGGTCATATATGCCATGTTTTGTATAGCCATAAGGCATTCTTGCTTGTTAGCTTTGAGTATTCAAGTCACTAGCATGCTTTACTTGGGCCATTTCAGTGATTTGGAATCATTTGTTATGTTATTTCAGTCCATGTAATGTGCTCATACACTTGCACTTATCACTCCTTTAATGCTTTAAAGAATTGATGTTTTATGCCTTATGAATGAACCATTGTGCATGCCTCCATACTTAGGCCTTTGGGATGCCATCTAAGTGGGTTTTTGGGCTCATTTTAACATGCCATAACTCTGTTTTTCATTGGTTAAGTCATGCCATGTTTAGTTTTGATAGGTGTAGTGTAACACCCCTTTTGTAGCCGTGCATGCCTCATGCTTTTGGACTTGTATTGTGGCTTGTGTTGGCTAGTTTCGATCATATTTTTGGTCTTGTATTGACCTGCCTTAGGACTGTTTTGAGTGCCCTTGGCCCTTTGGGGCTTGCTTCATGTGGCCATGGTTTGAGTCCTTTGGCTAGCCTTAAGCTTTGGACTTCCTTGTACGCTTTGCTTACTTCGTTTGGTTGAATTGCCTAACTTATGGGCCAATTAGCATACTTGTTTGTTTTGCATTTTGGTACCATCATTTTAGCACTATTGGCCACTGACTTGGGCATGTTTGAGAGCTGTCCATTTTAGTTTAAGTCCATATCCGCATCATGTTGCATGCTTGCCTTGCATGTTGTTGCATGCTTGTTGCATACTTGGCACATTACATGTTGTTGCATGCTTGCCCATCCTTGCATATTGTTACATGCCTTGCATGTTTGCATGCTTAGGTTGCATTTCGCGTGCTTGGTATGTTTTTGCATGTTGTTGCATGCTTATTTCATTTTGCATGTTGTTGTATGCTATGCATGTTTGCATATTTAGGTTGTATGCTTATTGCATGTTAATTGCATTGCATAATCTTGTTGCATGCTTGAGTTGCTTGCATGCTTGCTTGCATGATTAGGTTGCATTGCATTGTGTGTGCATTCCTTTGCCTCTTGATCAAGCATGATGGAGGTTGGGGGCCCCTTATGTGTTTTTTGTGCATTTCATTTGATATTGAATTGCACACTTGGCTCTTTTGGCCATCATGCATTGGAATACGTGATTGATGGTCTGAGGGTCGAGAACTACACTCCTTTGAGTCTCAAACATGATAAGGGGTGTAGTTGTGCAAACATTGTCTTGTAAATGCATTGCCATGCTCTGTTTGTCCTCTACTGCAGCAATAGAAGTAGTCTGCAGGAAGAAATGGTCGACCGACCATATTCAGTGCCGACCAGCTAACTATTCCTGGCCGAGAGCCTTATTAGTGGTCGATGACACCATTCCTTTGGCCGATGGCCTCTTAGCATGCCCCCAAGGTGGTTCAGAAGTGTCATAGAAGTTGGCACAGTTTTCAGAGGTACAGAGCAGTGCAAACAGAGGCAACATGAAGCATGGCAACGGATTTCCTAGCGAAGCCGTCCTAACATGCATTCATCCCTCTTCTCAAGGCCATTTCAGTGTTTTAATAACTTAGAATAGTTATTTATTTCGATTTGGTTGTGTAATAATTAATTAGCTTGTTAGTTAGTTAATTAGTTGATTTGTATTATTCTTTTGGACCCTCCGTCGAGAAGGCCATTTGGTGTAATAAGCGTGCATGTGTATGATGCATGTCTTCCAACCCCCATTTCTTTCTCCCTTTTACTTAACCGCTTACGATGGTTAGTTTTAGGGCACATTTCATTTAGCATACTTATGCTCACATGTTTGCATCCATTCATCTATATTGCATGCACTAGGCTTAGCGCATCATACTAACTGCATTGTATTTCAATTCCTACTTGAATACATGTATCGAATTGTCGCATCTCATATGTCATCTTAGAATAGCCGAGCCTATTTCTAATTACATTCCGTATGTATTGCATTAGCCATCTTAACATGAGCTAGGATCATGCATTTGATTACTAACTAGTTCTTTGTCTTGGCTCGGAGTACACTGTAAGTGTTTATGCTTTAGCATCTTGCATGTGTGTGAGTGTTAACATGACAGCATGCTTGCCATGAGGCTAATTGCTTATATGATATAACTGTCTGAATGCCTGTGGGTGAAGGTTGGATTACTTGAATTGGAACGATTCATTGAAATCCGTGTTTTAGCCTACTTACGAGTAGCAAACTTCAAACCATTTCCAAACAAACGGATATGCGATGCTTTATTCTAAATTAGGCGATCTAGTCTATACTTGTGTGTTGTGCGCATCACATAGTAATTCTAGCTAATTAACCGGAATAAGAACTCATGTGTTTTCAAAAAAATCAGATATCATGTTTAGTATAGGCCGATCTTTGATCGGGCGAGCGGGGGTGCTCATAGATGACTTTCTCCAATCGTACCCAAGTTCCCGAGCCGAGGCAACTTTGGCGATGACGGACACGTGGCCTTAGGCACGAGTCAGGGTTTCCTAAATTCCCCCAAAACAAAATATTTAGGTGGCGACTCTGTGTTTGGCAAAGCAGTCCATGTTTGGCACTTTTTTCTTAAAAATCAGTTTTCCAAAATGATTTGCTGGATTTGGACTCTTTGGTCATTTATCGGTCCCGCATTGCACTTTGCGGGATTAGATTCAGAACCGTGACATTTGAATCCGAACTGTAGTAGCAAAGCCCAAAGGCGCGTCTACACTTGTCACTACTACACACGTATTGATAATATTCCCCATTTGCAGGTGATAGCTTGGAGGGTTGGCGGTTATGGGTCCACATCCGGCCCTCGGCACTGGTACGAGAGGCTTCCCCGTAGAGGTTCACACATGGGTTAATGCTGCCAGGTTCGGGCCTTTTTGTTCAGGGCTTATACAGATGAGGGCTGAGCCATTGCTTACGGGGCCTTGGTAGAGAGATGGTGGGACACCACTGACTCGTTCCATTTCTCGTCGATCGGGGAGCTAACCCTGACTCTATATGACTTTTCGATACTCACTGGCCTATGGGTAGGGGTTGGCAACACAATCTTATTTGATCTTGATATGATGCAGTGAAGAGCCGCACAGTGCTAGCTCCTCAGGGCGATCCCGAACACCACCGGCCATAGGATGGTGAGGTACAGTTGGTTCTTTGATCACTTCTCCGACTTTCAACCAGTTATTCCAGATGAGGTGGCCCAGTATACCCGCAGCTTCCTTATATATCTCTTCGATACTACCCTGTTTGCGAACAGGGAAAATACTGTAGGGTTATACCTCCTAGGAGCACTGGTGCACCTACCATAGGTGAAAGAGTATGACTGTGGTGGCGCCAACTTAGCCACCTTATACTGCTACATGATTTTCGTATCCCGCCAAAAGGCGGATACACTTGGCGGCCACTAGAGGGTTTGGAGGTACACCTCATACTTACTTTATGTTCAATTTTGCATTTGCATTTTCTATTCATTATTGTTTTGCATTTCTTGTATGTATCTGCTTATCTGCTCTGTTCATAACTGCTTATTTATTTTATCTATGTCTTTTTGCTTGCAACTATAGGTTTATACGTATTTCACCTCCTTGGCTTCGGTCCCAGTAAGGCCGATTGAGTTGTCAGTACCCCACTCTCGGTAGTACAACTCTCGATTTGAGCGACGCCACCGTGTAGACCGAGACTTCCCTTACTTTCATCATTTCTTTGACACCATCACAATGGATCAGGTAACAAAATTCTAACCTTTAACTTTTACATACTATGTGCATACTACACTGTTACCATACTATTGTTTCCATCTTGTCAGATGCTTCAAGACTTTGCTTTCATCAAGCTTTCCATTCTCATACTGTTGCTTCTATACCGTTGTTTCCATACTGTGTTTCCATACTATTTAGATCTTTGACATCTGACATCTGCTTCCACAGGTTGACTGGCACCCCTAGGCAAGTATCCTTCAGGCAGCGAGGACGACCTACGTTGCTGCATAACATGCCTTCACCATACGGATTCTATTTGAGGGCCCCTTCAACAGGGCATGTTACTTAGGAGAGCAGTTCATTTGTCAGACATGAGGCATAGCTGATCCCGACATCCCACATACTCCTCCTCCCAACATGAGGGTAGTAGACAACCTCCATGACGAGCCCTAGATTGACTTCTTGATGCTAAGGGAGGACAATGATTGGTACCATGAGCCTGGCAACTTTACTACTTTCTTGCAGACTCGAGTGATGGCGCCTCTAAGAACGTAAGGTTAAACTTACCACTGGTCCAGTGTTGATTATTTCGGAGAGGGGTTTGGGCTATTCTGTGTATTGTGATGTATCATGGTAAGGTTTGGGTTATGTCTTGATGTAAGGGGGAAAAGTAGTAGCGTATGGTTTATGTTAGTCAAAAACACACAAGAGGAATTATCCTACACATGACCTAGAGCTAGCAGTAGTAATCTTTGCCTTGAAGATTTAGAGGCATTACTTGTATGGTGAAAAGTTTGTGGTATTCTTCGATCACAAGAGTTTGTAGTAACTATTTTCATAAAAAGATCTAAATTTGAGGCAAAGGAGGTGGATGGAGTTTATGGAGGACTATAATTTTGAGTTGCACTAACATTCGGGAAAGGCCAATGTAGTGGTCGATGTATTGAGTATGAAATCCTTTAGCAGTATAGCTAGTATTGTCATCCGGGTGCCATTGGTGAGTTTGGCTTACATCTTGGCGAGTTTGTTGAGTCGGTTACTTTGTTTACTGCAGTTGCACAACCTACAATTGTGAATTGAGTTATAGAAGCACAGAGGAGTGATCTTGAGGTAGAAACCCTCCAGAAGAAGATTTCTAGTGGGACGGTAGAGAAGGGCTTGAACGTCTATTCTGACTCGAGTGTTAGATACCTTGATCGTCTTTTCGTGCCGAAGTCTTGTTCAGATAAGGTTCTCTAAAAGTTTCACCATTCACGCCTTGCGGTCCATCCGAGAGGCACAAAGATGTATCACGACCTTAGTCGCCAGTTTTGCTGGAAGGGGATGAAAAAGACGTAGCCGTATTTGTATCGAGGTGCCTTATTTGTCAAAGGCCGAGCATCAGAGGCAAGCGGATTTGTTGTAACCCTTGCCTATAGCCAAGTGGAAGTGGGAGAATGTCACAATGGATTTTGTTGTGGGTCTTCCAAGGACTCAACGGGGTAATGATGCCATTTGGGTGATAATTGATCAGTTAACTAAGTTAGCGCACTTTGTACCTATGCGCATGAGTGACTCAGTAGATTATCTTGCCGACCTTTATGTTAGGGACATTGTTTAACTTCTTGGGGTCCCTGTAACTATTGCTTCGGATAGAGATTTGCATTTTACAGCTAGGTTGTAGTAGAGCCTACAGAATTCTTTGGCACTAGATTGACTTTTAGTATCGTCTATCATCCTCAAACGGACGGGCAGTTAGAGTGTACTATTCAGATTCTAGAGGATATGCTTCAGGGTTGTGTTCTTGACTTTAAAGGGTCGTGGGAGAGGCACTTACTTTTAGTGGAGTTTGCCTACAACAATAGCTTCCAATCAAGTATTGGCATAACCCCATTTTAGGCCTTGTATGGCTGAAGTCTCCTGTATGTTGGGCCGAGGTGGGTGATGCACCTATGATAGGTCCAGAGTTGGTGTGAAAAATGATAAAGAAGGTTGCACTTACTTGTAAGAGGTTGGTTATATCTCAGAGTCGTTAGAAGAGTTATACCGACCGTAGGAGGAGACTGTTATCCTTTGAGGTAGGAGATCACGTATTCTTGAAGATATCACCTAGACGGAGTTTGATAAGGTTTGGAAAGAGAAAAAAGTTGTCTCCTAGATTTATTGGGCCCTTTGAGATCCTAGAGCGGATTGGGTAGGTAGCTTATCGTTTGGCCTTGTTGCCACAACTTTCCGGGATTCATGACATGTTTCATGTCTGTATACTTTGAAAGTACGAGTCAGATCCATCACACGTGTTAGATTGGACTGAGTTAGAGGTAGATGAGGATGCCTCATATGAGGAGAGACCGGTTAGAGTTTTAAATACTCGAGATCAAGTCTTGTGAGGCAAAATAATTCCATTGGTAAAGGTGTTGTGGAGACATCATGGGGTTGAGGAAGCAGCTTGGGAATATGAGTTGGAACTCTGTGAAAAGTATCTGGACCTATTTGTTGATGTTTGAACTTGTATTGAAAATTTTGTCTTGCTAATTTAATATAAACATTGTATATGTTTCGAAAATGTGAATTGTACATATAGTAATGAGCACTTGTTTACCATGGTGATGAGAATGAATGACTAATGGATAGGTCATGGTGATGAATTTTATTTACTAACATTGTTGTAATTGGTTTAAACATGGTAATGTTATTGATTTAAAATTTCGGGAACGAAATTCCTTAAATGGGAGGTTATAGCAATTCTGGTTTAGACCCGACTCATTTGACGTTCTGGATCTGAGTTCATTGTCTTAAATGGTTGTTCATATCTTATTTCTCCTTATTCCTCATTGAGTTAGGTTATTGGAGTGTATTGGTTGCGTTTGGAACAGGTCGGGAGTTAGTTTTACAAAATGGTTCCTACTCAAATTTTGGTTTCTTTGCTCGAGTGACACTTCTTATGCTCGAGTGGTCTTTGAGAACTCTTAGTACTTTTGTAGGCCTGCAGAGATACTGAGAGTTGTCATTTTTCATGTGAGCGGTACTTCTTGCGCTTGAGCGGTGTTCGCTCGAGCGGTACTTCCTAAGTTCAAGAGGTAAGTTCAAGAGGTGGTCTTCTATCTGCAGAACTTCTGGAAGTTTGTATTTTCTGCTGGAGCAGTAAACTTCTTTGCTCGAATGGTCCAACTTATTGTGTTTGGTCGCTCGAGTGACACTTCTTGCGCTCGAGCGGTCTGCGCGTATATCAGTTTGTAAAAATCACTTTTTGAGTCACTTTCTCATTTCTCTCTCTCTAAATATTCTAAAAACCCTAGATTTAGAGCTTCTTTCTCTAAAACTCATATTATCTTTACAAATACACCTCAATCCATTGATTTCTTTACCCTAACCCCTTTGATAAAAAGGTAGAGTACATCAGAAACTTCCTCTTAATCGAAACAAAGTTGATTTTCGGCGTCTTTGAGCTTCCTCCACTCTCTCTCTCGTCTTCCAAGCTTGAAGTAGGGATATCTTTGCACTTTCTTATGATTTTTAACTTATTTATGTTTTTGAAACAACATTGTGAATTGAGGATTTTTTAACGATCCAGGGTTTTGGCTTGAATTCAAAAAGAGGGGTTTTCAAATGGGCTGTTGGAAATGATTAAAGAAATGTATTTATTGTTGAGTTATGATGAAATGATGGATTTTTATCTTTGAAATTGATTTATAAAGGAATGGGGATTTTGCCCTAAGAATATCAAATGTTGATTTTGAAATGATAAATGGAATTGATGTTGGAAATGTGGAATTGGATTAATGTTGATAAGGATGGCGGAGTTGGATATGTATTATCACTCCCATCTTGATATTTTTAGAAAGTTTATCGTTATGGAAATTATTTATCTGTTTAGAGATATCTGTTTTGAGCTATTGGTAGAGGATATCTATGATTGTTGTAGAAATTGCATGAGACCTAGGAGAATTGAAACTATTTTCTCATCCATGGCATTGAGCATTGTTGTATATTTAACACATTTGAAAGTGTTTATTATTTTGAGAAAAATGAGGTGAATACCTTGGTAAATCTGGATAAGGGATATGGTTATGGAAATTATGTTGGCCTGTGTCTTTGGTGAAAGACCAGAAATTTGGGCAGATAGGTGTCGAGTCTCTCAGTTAATATCAGTAAAAATGACAATTGGTAGTACTTGTATAGTTTACTTCCTGACACGTACCTAGAGATTCTCAAAGTGTGATTCACTGTTCTATTTTCTATTGTAAATGAAAGGATTTCATGAGTTGAGATATAAAACTGCATTGCATGGTTTTGGAAAGAGATATAAAATGTTTTTGGCACGAGCATTGCATATGCATACAATTTATATCTTTGTTAAGATTCATAAACTGTGTTAGAGTATTTCTACTGGGTTTTGGCTCACCCTATGTGGAGAAACCATCTTCAGGTGTTAATGATATGCCTCCACTAAGGCAATAGCCTGGGAAGATTTGGAGCAAGAGCTATATTTTGTTTATTAGTTGTATTTATTTTGTACAAGCCTAGGGTTTTATTTGTATTGAGTTCAATCTCACTTTTGTTGTAACCAAATGTTATCTTGGAAAATTATAAGCCTTTAGGGCATTTCTTAGTTGTTTTAACTCTTATTTCATATCTTTAACTTATAACACATGCTGTAGATTTAGGGTTAAGACTTGTGAATGTATAATCGCGTGTGCTACCTTTTGTACAACGGAATCATATGAAATGAAAAGATACCTATTTCAAAAAACTATATTTATACATCGTTGTTATTTATTAATATTGTGGATGGTTTATTGTAATTATTTCGGAGCGTTACAGACATCCTATATGAAAAAGAGATAAGGTTAAACTCGCAGTTCACATGCCCACACGTCACACGTGTATCAACATGAGCCTATATACGCATTTAATTCACAAAAGACAAACCACATAAACACATAGTCACATAAAGGACATACAAATCACCTTCCTAAGATATCAACTCATCCCACGACACTCAATGACCTCCAAGTGGAAAAAGTGTTGATCAAGTACCTTTCCAAAATGATTTCGATGAGTGTAATAGGCTCGAGCTACATCTTAGAAGTTTAACCCCATACCTACATAGTCACATAAACACATAAAGCACACAAGACAAACTAACGTCCCTTCTTAGCATGATAAACCCATTTGTGGCAAAAGCTATGTCCCACGAGCTCCGGGTATTCAAAACCGGTTAGCTCTAATACCAAGTTGTAATGCCTAAAATTTTTAAACAATAATAATTACCACCTCATGAATAATCTCAAGAAATTTAATATAACATAAGGTTTCCAAGAACTTCTTTAAAATAAAAAGTGGTTCTATTATAATATGTTTTCTTTCTCATTGAATTATAGCCAAAAGTTTACAAGTCTAAGTTTACTGTAGTTAATGTTGCAATAACATAGTTCAAGAAGTTAGAGAGTTTGAAGAACACAAAATGCCTTAATGGCGTACAAGACAAGTAGCAAGGCAAGGAGTTTTCCCCTCTTTATGCTCTAGTGAACAAATATTCCACATCAATATCCATAATTAACAAGAAATTATTTGTAACTTTTCAAAATCTAGGTAGAAACCCCTCTTTAAGCGTAAAAACTCACTTTATGTACAAAATCATCTCATATAATACCATAGTTAAGAAAACACCACATAATCATTTCAAATCAAAGAGATACCAAGTTAAAAGTAACCCTACCTCAAAAGTGAGAGCAAATAAGGCAAGACCTAACAAGAAATCCGCATGAAAATGAAATCGAATCGGTGAAGATGATGATCTCTACGCAGGTTTCACTTTTGACAAGCAATTTTGGCTTGAATCTTAGTGAAAAGAGAGATTTTTAGAGAGAGAAAGCTAGGGTTTTTGGAACTTTGGAGAGGGAAAAAAAGGAGGAAAAGAAAAAGTAAAACAAATGATCCAAAAAGTAACTTTTAAGTTGCTGATATTGAGCAGATAGCTCAAGCAGTTTTTTCACCACTTGAGCGGTGAATTTATATCCCCAATGTTTTTGCCTACAAAATGAGATACTGGCTACTCTCTATTCACCGCTCGCGTGATAAAACCACCACTCGAACAGTTACTTAAGGACAGATTTTCACAATTAATATCATTTACATTCATTTTACTATTTTTATAAGAGTTAAAGTGACTAATCTATCGTGCTCCTTTGTGTGTTTTGGAAAAACTAACATAGATGGGACTTGTATAGAATTATGTTAAGTGAACTTTAAATTGTGTTAATTTAATTTCCAATATAAAAAAAGTGTTTCAATTTTGTTCTCCAATTAAATTTGGTTGATAGACACCTTTAAAAGGAAGGGTAAATGTATAATTTCAGAGACCAAAATAATATAAATAACATATTTTAGAGACAAAAAATATAGTTTGTTAATAAATTTTTATATTAAAGACACATGTCACATATTTTAAGAACTAAAAATATAATTGTATAAATGAATTTTTATATTTTTTTCATAACTTGTGTTGGGAAACCAAATTAAAAAAAAAAACCTTTTATATGTTATGAACTAAGTTAACATAATTTAAATACTTAAAATCAAAATAAAAAAAATAACATATGTTAGATCATCTCCAATTTTTCACTAATTTTTTTTTAATCTATTTAATTTTAAATTTGAGTAAAAAATTTGATTTGATATGAACCACTTTAATCTTTTCATCAAATTCTTTTTAAAAAATTCCCCTCTTATCTCAAATTTCACTTTATCAATTTTGATGTGAAATATATATATATATATATATATGTCCAATGCTTCATTTTTTGAAATTTTCATCAAATTTAAATTTGATGAAGGATTTGATGAATGTTCAATTTGATGGATCACACTGAAACAAAACTGAAAGTGTAGAGTTCAAATTATTCAAATTGAAACTAAGAAGACTAAAGTGAAATTTTGCTCAAACTAAAGGGACTAATGGCATAATTTAGGCCTCTACTTTAGTCTAATTTTATTGTTGAGTGCGTTAAAACTTCTTCAATTATTTATGAGTATTATCTTACTCAAGTCATATATAAATCTATTCATTTTGACTCCTCAAATTATAAAAATGCATCACATGGTTTGCTCTCATCTTTCTCCAAAAAAAAGGGAACATTTGTTTAATTCTTATAGTTAAGAGGACTAAATGTGAAGATTGTTGTAAGGTGTCATATATTTATAGTACACTCAGCTCATGTTTGATTCACAAAATTAATAGTGAAATATTAATAATCTTATTAAATTAGTGTGGTATTTACTATCCAATTAGATTAATATTTATTGGATTAATAACCCCACCCCTACCCCATTACTAATAATCCTACAAATTTATTAGATTAATTATCTATTGGATTAATAATCCTAAACCAAAATGTTAAAACAAACATAGGATAATTGGGCCCACGGATTAATAATCCCAATCCCATGCTCTAATCCATCCAATTAAACATGCCCTCAAAGTATTATAAGGGGCTTTTTATGGAGGCGGAGGGTCGAGGCTGATGGGGTAGGGTTTTGAGTGTGTAATAGAAATAGAGAGTTGCGGAGTTGTTCTTGTAATCCTTATTACATATAGCAGATTTTAATTATTTCTTTACCATGAACATAGGTATCTCACCAATCCACATATACCTTGTGTAATTATATATACTTGTTCTTTTCTCATAAAAAATTCATAAATAAAAATGGGAAATTAACCCAATACATTTTCACCAAAATTCGGTTTGGGGCAAGTTAAAATGAAATAGATGTGCTGCTTCAAAGAAAGTTGGCTTGATATTTGACCATTTCCAAATTCCAAACAATTCTTAAAGGCTTTGCTTGACTAGTTGGATAATTTTATTCCATTTGCAAAACTTTAATAAAGTTAACAGCATTTAAGCCACAATTTTTTGTCAATCCCAATTAGACGGTATTGTTGAGCTCTAGTAGACCATTATGCTGTTCATTTGAAAGATATAGCACTAGTTTACATAACGTTTTTCATATATATATATATAACACTAATTTCCTACAAATTTCATATCTTAAATATCTATCACACTGCTTTTTTACTCTAATATTTCATTAGAGGTAAAAAAAAAAAAATAATATATGTATTAATTATAGTGGGCCAGGCAGTTTCAAAGACAGATTATAAATTTCAAACTACGAATCATATTAACTAAGGATTAGTGGACGAATCGGTGCGAATTGGACAAATTTAACAAACTGAGCGATATTTTACACAACTTTAATTGATATGTAGTATCATTCATAAATCATAAAATATCACAAAAGAGGGTAAATCCCATTACATAAATATAATTTTTTATGCAACTCAATCTGCTAATTAACATATTTGCATAGTAGGGTGGGTACCTTGCAGTTGCATGACATGTTATAATTGGATGGTAATATTCATTCCGCGTTGGAATGAATTTTTTCTCGTCTTATAATGTTTTTTGACCACATAATTTATGCAAAAAAATTGGTCGATTGAAATTAGTAGGGATATGATTAGATAATACTTGTCGTCAAAATAACAAATGACTTATTGTCAAAATAAATCTTTGTTTTTATTAATAATAAATGTAAGTTAATCTTGTTATTACAATTGTTCGATCAATGTAAATTTATTTATTTTTTAAATTGGTATTTTATATTATGTAGACCCCACTCTCTTGTAAAAGATTATATGTATTTTATGCACATATCATATCTTAAATGGTTCCTATTATACCCCCACTAGCAGAGGTGTGATACAGTTTGATTGGTGTTGAGGGAAAGTTTAGCCTTGAACAAAAATTTCCCATTTTGATGGTTGAAGAACTAACACAAACTGTATGTTATACAATTTTGTTTATTTTGTTTAGACGACGAATTTACAAGAAGTTTCAAAGAATTTATAAAAACTTATAGGATTTTATGTTGGGAATAAATGAAAAAAAGTAAGAAAATTACTTTATAAAGGTCTCTCCTTAGTTTTTATCACAATAAGTGTATTATATTGATCACTTATCTTCTAATACTTAAAAAAATTAAAATATAAAAATATTTAAATATAATATTTTAGTCAATTCGGCGTATTGATATAAAAAAATAAAATTGAAATAGGTTATACATTATGAAAAATAAACGGAAAAAAAAAAAGAAAACTAAAATTTCGATCTATTTCAAATGATCGATTTGATTTTGCCAATTGTTCTCAACCCCCACCACTCTCAAGGGTCCTTGGTGTGTAGTAATTATAAGTGTGTATGTTTTTAAGGACATAGTCTTAGGATGATGAATCCAGATCCTCTAACGTGGGCTCTCTGTTGTGCTCCTTGTAGTGTACCAAAACGATGTTGTTTTGGCACACACAGTGAAATATATATATATATATATATATAAATAAATGCACTGACTTCCGGCATTGATAGTTCCCTTTTTTTCTTCCTATTGACCTTTCCTCCCTAACCGAAGCTGCTGCAACCATACCCACTCGGCGACCCCAACACCACCCCTCCACCATAGGGGAGAGAGAGAGAGAGAGAGAAGACTTGCGGCAACAATAACGGTTGGAAAGGTCGGGGGAGGCTCACCGGAGATATGATGAGTGAGAAGGATGCCAATTGAAGATGATAGGGGTCGGGGTATAGCGGGGAAATGAGGCAGATCTAGCGGGGGTTGCAGCGGGCGGTCACCGTTGGTTTGTTGGTGGCAGGGGGAGGGGAAGGGCAGGGAAGGGAAGAAAATGGGAGGGAAGGGAAATGAGGGGTAGGTGGTTCGATTTTGGGAAACAGGAGGTTGTCGGAGCTTGTCAGGGTGGCCAACTATGGGAGGAGCAAAGGAAGGAGCTCTACTTTCTGCTTCCTTTTTCTCTTTTTATTTTTATTTTTAGTGTGTATCATTTTGGTGCACTATAGGAAGCAACACTACAGAAAATCTAGACTCTACGCTATGTTTGGTAACTTAGGAGAGAAAAGAAAAGAAAAGAAATGATTGTAATTTTTCTCCTTTTTGTTTGGATAAGTAAGAAATAAAAGAAAAGAAATGATTGTGATTTCTCTCCTTCTTGTTTGGTTAGATTTCATTAAGAGAAAAGAAAAGAAATTATTTTATGTTATATTACCAAAATAACCTTTTTATATTTTCAATCATTTTATTTCTTTTATTTTTATAGGGGTAAAATTGGTATTATAAAAATATAAACATTTGTGGGTTTTTTTTCTCTCCCAATCTCTCCACTTTTGGGAAGATTGAAAATAAGGGTTATGAGATAAATGAGTTTCTCTTAATTTTTTTCTATTTCTCTCCATTTCTCTCCACTTAAGATAACCAAATAAGAAAGAGAAATACATTTCTCTCTATTTCTTTTCTTTTCTCTCCAAATCCCTCAATCCAAACACAGTGTTAGGATCAGGGTTGGAGATAGCATAGGCCGAGGGGGTCACGTCCTCCCCTCAGTTTTGCAATTTTTTTTATTATTTATTATTTATTTTTTTGTATAAAATGTATTCTCTCCTTTTTTTTTCTTTTAACATGTTCTTTGGCTAATAATTTATTATATTATTCACAACAAGTAATTATTTGATATTTTGAAAACACTCTGTGGTATTATTTATGTAGTAGTTTAAATCAATAGTATAGTGAAAAATATTACAAATTGGATATGATGAACTTATTATTTTCAAGTAAGTTGACATATTATTTAATGTGATTTGTGATTTTGTATACTTTGAGCATCATGTGGGTAACGTCATATGGTACTTTAAGATTGTTTAATAGTATTCATTCAAAACACATCATTAATAAGTAATATCATCTCTTTAATATTTTTCTGTCAAATAAAAATTAAATAGATTCTATAATAATTTGTGTTATAAATGATGTATTTTTATTTTTTAAAAATAGAAATTTTGATCCATAATTTTTTGTGCTAAAATTACAAACTTACATCATCATCTCACACGTATTCCACACTATTATAAAATTTTGATTTGTTTTTATTAATAATAAATATGTAATTTTTTATGTTTAAATTTATCTCATAAAATGATTATTATCTTAATGTTGCTCATGAATTTTTTTTTAAATAAAAAATTATAATTAATAAGTGCCCCCTCTAATCTAATTTTCTGGCTCCGCCACTGCTTAGGACGATCACATGATGCATTTATAAAAAACCATTTCCTAACACCCTTTACCCCATCGTCGATAATAAAACAACGAAGACGCGTATGTATTGATGTTGTTATTTTGATGAGTGTTGCTAATAGTACTCTAATAATTACTTTGGACCCCCCACTTCTTTGAACTCCAACCACCAAAATTGCTCCCCTCTTCATTTTTCTTTGGACCCCTACCATAATCCTAAATATACCCTTTGAACCCTCACCCCCACAATTTTCCTCCAACCACCCTTTACCCTCACCAACAGTTTTCTCTTAGCCCCCATCATCCACTAGGGACCCTCACTAGTCCCTTACCTTCATCAGTGACGATCCATTGCCCTAGCTCTCTCATTCTTTCCCATACCCCATCGGTGAACCTTTCCAATTCATTTCTTTCACCTAAATCTCTCATTCTACTAATCTCAACCATTTACTGTCGCCGCCACCCACACAACTACCGTAGAGCCCTCTTCCACCATGCTCAAGTTCAATTCCTTTTTATTTGACGTCGTCCCAACTGGTTCAGAAAATCAGTATCGAATAAACGGTGGATCTTTGGGTGTAAACCATCAAACAAATGGTGATAGTTAGAATGTAGACCATTGAAGAAATTGTGGTGGTTCGGACTTGGGTTACCAAACTAAATACAGGGAGATCATAAGTAGTGTTGCGGTAATGAAGATTGTACATGGAGGGTTGGTCGCCACCATTGCTAACCTTATGTGGTTACAATTGCGATCTCGTGCACAAGAGACACAAAAAGACAGATAGGTAGATATGGTGATGGAGGTTGCGGTAGTGGATGGAGATGGATTGAGAAGGGTCACTAAAGCTTGGAGGGTAACTGAGAATAGTCCAAGAGTGGCATGGGTGGTGGCGTCCTGGTGGGTGGTAAGTGGGGGCAGTGGTGATGGCAATTAGAATTGGAGGATAGCGACAAAGGTTGTCAGTCGAAGTGGGGGTGGGGTGGTGGTATGTCGTGAACCAATCTTCCTAACTCTATTAAATTAGTATAGACGACAAGTATGGGTATTGTATCCACAAGGACTAATGTATATTTTTAAACTATTTTAATTATTAATTCTCAACTTAATTCAACAAGTGGTTGGTTGTTTGTTGGTGAAAATGATTTATGAAACCCTAATTAATAAAGAATTAAAAATTATGTTAAATTAATTGGATTGAGAACTTAGGGGTCCAAATCCACCATTAGTTTAATACTCGGATTTGCACTATATGAAGCACACATTGGAATGAACCAGTTCCTCAACTACAAGTTGGGAATTGGAAAGAGAGATAAAGTTGAGTTCGAAGTGCGAGCACACCCTATCTTAACCGGCACGGGTTGTCCATTCTACACTATGGTTTGTGGCACAATCCACCTAGTAATAGCATAGCCCATCTCAGGTTCTGAATACAACAACAATGAAAAATAAAGTAAAGCATTCATTCAATAATCACAAAAAACGAATGAAGAGAAAAAATAGAAGAAAATTAAATTGAACTCAAAAGCTTTACAAGAATTCCAACAAAAACATTGCAAGTGTACTATCAAAGATTACAATAAACCGGTTACATGACTAGGGTTTCATCGAAACCCTAAGGAAGACGCTTAGCCATTCATGGAGAAGAGCAGAGATAAGATGGAAGTTTTGAACATGGTGGTAGCCTCCATGGATGATTAAGCTCCTTTCCTTAGCCCTAGTTTCCTTTCTATTTCAGTCCCCCCAAAAGTCAGAACCCTAGTTTACTCTATTTTTCTTCCTTTTATTATTAGAAAAATGCACTAGAAATTTTGCACATGCTTCCCAAGGTGAGCCGCTCAAACGCCCATATTGTCCGCTTGAGCAATGGTGGGCCGCACTTGTGGTAGAGGATGGCCGCACATGCGGTGGACCGACAGGTGGTGAATTTCTATTGCTCAAGCAGAGGAACTGCGTACGTGCCACTTGCCTGAAATTGCGTGGTGTTCACCAAATCTGTACAAGTACACGAAACACATCATCTCTGCCAAATAATCGTACTTCAAGGATTATAAATGTAACTTAGGTGACCTCAATGTGGTATCTTTCAACCCACATCAAGTGGGTTAGGGTTAGAGTTTGGGTGAGTAGAGATAGGGATAAATCTATAATTTGATGTTATGACAAAATTATAATAAAAAATTGAAAGAAGTGGGGGGTCCAAATAATTATTGGGGTGCTATTAGTAGCAATCTATTTTATATAAGAGGGGGATTCTCTCCAGTCTATAATTTGAATTGAAGGGCATTGTTAAGGTTTGTGGGGTTCACCATGGCCCCGTTTTAATAATTTAAATCATTTATTTTGTCAAACAATTCGTGTAGCTCATTCGCCAAAAAAATTACGTCAATCCCATAATTCTAACCTATTCAATTTATTACATTTATCATAAAAAAAAAAATGGACGACAATTGGGGTTTAAAAAAATAAGCCATCAATGTTTTGGTGACAAATGCGATAGTCTTTTATTTATTTATTGTGACATAACTTTTTTTTCTAATAAATACATAAAGTGTCCGACAAAATAAATTATTCAAATAATTAAAACGGAACTTGTGGTAGGTCTCACTAACCCAAACATTGCCGTTCAGTCCAGATTATGGACTAAAAGGAAACTACCTCCTTTTAGTGAGGCTTGTTCGGCCTATTTCCATATTTTGAGGGATTTAGAATAAATTAAAATTTTATTATCTTGGCTTGTTTCAGTTTTTTATAAAATATTAATTTTATTTTATATTATTTAGTTACATAATAAACTAAAAAATATAAGAAATATATATGTGTGTGTGTGTGTGATTCTTTTCATGATATAAATTCAAGCATTCGTTATGAGTTCCATACTCATTTGAGTATTAGATTCAATTAATAACCTAAATTCGAATAATTATTAGAAGGATTTAATTTATTTAATATTTCTATAAGACTAAAAAAATCATATATATTAGGTTAAATAGGAAAATTTGAGATTTAGAAAATCTTATAGGAAGTTTGGAATGAAAAGATTAGGCCCAATGTAAGGGACCAATGCTGCTTGGTTTTAAGCCCCTTCTTTTTTTGAATTTTTTTTTTTTTTTTGTCTTTTGTGATATTTTTTTAAAACTATATCAAAATTTTTTGTTTTTCCTGTTCCTCTTGTGTAGACATATAAAAATTAAATTTCTTTTGATAAATTTAAAAAAGAAAATTAAAAAAAAAATCAAAATAAGCTAAAAATGTCCACTATTTTTAGTTATTTTTATCTTTTTGGACTCTTTTTGAATTTTTTTTTTTCGTCTCGTTGAGCAAAATTTAAAAACCTTAAACTTCTTAAAAAAATAAAAAAAATTTAAAAATAAAAAAAAAACAAAAGACAAAAAGCAGACCCCAAACATACACAATGACACATACTCTACTTCACTATGTAGGATAACCCCGAGTGGTGATTTAGAGCATTAAATTTGAAACTCTAAAAATATTATTAATGAGGTAACAATGTAAAGAAAAAAAAATAAAACAAAATAAAGGTCAAACTATCACATTAATGATGAGATCCACATGATACCACATTATCAATGATGCATTAGTAATCCTAAATTAATGGTATGAAGCATGTCCAACCCAACTTATTTATTTGCTCATCTAATTTATCTAACCATAATTTGTGGCAGAAAATGTGAGATTTTGACGGTTTTGAATCCCATGATTAATGGCGATGTTGAAAATCAGTGAACTCATTTATGGGGAGATTAATTTATTTAATAAATGTTGTAACTACCATATCACATGAAATGTTCGGCTGAAACTTCACTTTAAGCTACGTTTTATCAAATTGTTATTCAAAAGGCCAGGACTTCTTCCCAGTTAAATTGAAGAAAAATACTTGGGAGCATTTAAAAAAGGAGCACTAGAGGGAGCAGTAATGATGTGGTAGTGGGTCCCGTTCACTTACTATGTCTTATTTTTATTTATTTATTTATTTTTTTGTCATTTTTAATATATTAGTGCTATTAGTGATGTATTTTTTAGTGATCTAAATCATTGTTGTAAATTGAATTAGATAGTATTGTTGGGTCGTGGTGGGCCCGATTCTAGGCACATCTTGATAATTCAAATCGTTAAATGTGTAGAGCTTGTTGAGTATATTGTTTTTATAAAAAATCACGTTAATCGGATATCAATAGTCATTTGATCATTTTATATTTGTTTCAATGGCAATTATGATTTTAAAAATAAATACCAAACACAAATGCAAGCGGATCAAGTGGCTACTGATGTCTAATTAACGTTTTTTTTTTGGCAAGGTTGATACACTTGACAAGTTTTGCTTATTGAACAGTTTGTATTATCGATATGGGTCCGAAGTCTGGCCCACCATGACCCAACAACGCCGTCCAGTTCATTTCCAGACTGGAGAGGAGCTGAGCCCTATTCAAAAACAGTTTATTAAGAAAATTTTCTTTTTATTTTTTGCTAGCAGTTTATTAAGAATTGCGTGTAACAATATACATTCAGATAACACTTCATATGTTATTTTGTCAATAAACTATAAATTATTTAGTAGGTCCAGTTTCGCTAAGATCTTTGCATTCAGGATGTTCATTTGGAGGGGGATTTTTAACGGCAATCAATGCCATCGAGGACTTTTCTTTTGATCTTGTGTCTTTTGGTCACGTAGCCCATACGGTTCGCCTTGAGTTATCTTGCTTCAGGATATCCATTGTGACTCATGTTCGTCGTGAAAGGAATTGTGGTGCTCATTGCTTGGCTAGAATGGCGTTAGCAGTACCTATCATGTTCATTGCTAAAAAATTCAAACCTCACCTAAATTTTCCCAATAACACAAAGTAACAATATCCGATATACTATATATGTCTAAAAATAAAAGAATAATTATATTTTATAGTCCTCAACTATTGTCTTATATCATTTTACTTATCTTAATTAAAAATTGTAACACACAACCCTCAACTATTTTCTTGTATCACTTTATCTGCATTTTTTTGTATATTAAATTTGAACCTTAATGACAAAAATACCCTTTCACCAATAGGATAAATTATACTTTACCTCTTTGAACAGTCACCCAATATCACTTTACCCTCTCAACTTAGATGACATCTTGAATGAAATGGCTAAAATGTCATTAACAGTCTGTTTGGTCTAGTTCTTCTTCTTTTTTTTTCTTTTTTCTTTTTTTTTTTCTTTAGTTCACTTTTTTTTTTTTTTTAGTTATATTTTTTTTTGAAGTACACCTAAAAAAAAATTTAAAAAGGTAAAAGTTCGGTTTGGTCTGGCTTTAAGAAAATAATTTCTAAAAATAGTGTGAAAAGTTGAGTACTAAAAAGATATTTTGAATGTTTGAAAATTATTCCTACTCTCCAAATATATATATATATATAAAATGATGAGTGTTTTTTATAATTTATTTTTTCCAAAAATTAATTTTTAATTTTTAAAAATTTTTGAAAACCAAACCAAATAGAATGAAGATATTTATGAAGAAATCTAAAAAAAAAAAAGATCATTAAAGAGAAAAAATATGAAAATATACCAGTTTTTTATTTTTATTTTTTCATCTTTAGTGATTTTTAAAAAAAAAAAATTTCTTCACAAATATTTACTTTTTGGGTGCATTTAAAAATTCTGGCTAAAATGTAAAGAATTTTATTAAAAATTAAAAATTAAAAATTACAAGTTTAAAAAAAAAACTCAAAAATTCTATTTAACTTAAAAATAATTTTAAAAAAAAAATAGTTGAAGGAGTGTAGTGATATTAAGTAATAGTTTTAAGGGGTAGAGTTTAATTTATTCCTGTAGTTGAAAGGATATTTTCGTCATTAAGATCTAAATTGAAAAAAGAATTAATAGACAAAAGGGGTTAGATGCTACAATTTTTAGTTCAATAAGAGGGTAAATGTAAACATCCCATTTTGACTGGTCCTAAAACTTGAACGCTTTCTTTTAATCACCCGGAGATGAAAATAAGAATGTGTTTCCACAAAATTTTCAATAAAAATATGGAATTTGAGTTTTGTTCCTAACCCTAAGCCTACTTTGGTCAAGTGTTTAAGCCCCATCGGACAGCCGGAGCGAAGTTGGACTGAACTGAACTAAAATAGCCAACTTTCTCCTTGGTTGGTCGACCGCCCAAAGGACAATGTAGACTAGTTTTTTGTTGGCTTGGGTGAGGCGCTTCACAACCCTATTTTCTGACCTATTTTTGCACCAAATGCATGTATACTCAGCCTCTATTGCCTAGTGCTTAATGCTCCATTTTTATCTTCGATTAACTCCATTTGTGCTTCATTAGCTCCATTATCTTCCATAAATGCTCCATTAGTTCTCCACTTTTTCTTCCACTATTGTTCCACTTGCATTGTTTATATAAGGGGAGCTCAAGTCTTGAATTTGAAGAGATGAACTTGAGAGAAGAAGTATGTAGAGAATGTTGAGTTTGAATTAGAGTTTGAG
>CM045762.1:85463716-85683716 GCA_025200525.1 Camellia lanceoleosa | reverse complement strand
AGTTTCACACTTGTGCATCCATTTCAATATGATTGACTACTTTTTTAGCTTTTATTGCTCTCATTGCCTCTCATAGTTTCATCAATAGTGCATAAATACCAATTTTTCAAGAACAACATAGTTACTAAACGGTAACCATATCGTGATCAGCATGTCAAACCTTCAGCTAATTCATATACTAGCAGCACAAATTGATGTAACAAATTATTTGAAGAAGATAAATCATTTGAACCTGAGATGTCTAAGATTGTCTATTCAAATGGGTTTTGCTTTAAAATGGCCTTAGAAGCATAAAATGCCTAAAGATTACTTCGTGCTGATTGTATGAATTTGTGGTTGCCTATGACAGGGATGAAATTAGCGAGATTAAGCCCATTGAGTCATCCATGATTCAGAGATTGTATGTTTCTTTCTTTATTTATTTATGTTCATCTTTATGGATTTGTGCTTTCTTTTTGGTGCTGTTGAAGGTTATTTGACTAGTTTTAAAGCATACAATATATTTTTGTTTTTATGATGGCAGGCACTGCTAGGCTTTCGGGTCACAATGACAGTACGCATGATAGCTGCAAGTTTTGAAGTGGTTGTAGCATTGGATACATTGCTGGCGAGGAATATATTGGGCTGCTTATTATAGGTTTGAGGTTGGGTAACCGGCGGTGGTTTCATTCAGCTGTTCTGTTCTCAGACTCCCTTTGTGTTAATTTCTCTTCTGCGAAATAAAGATTAGAGGGTGTGTGTAATGATTTGGTCTGTGTGTAATAATATTAGTGTGTGATGGACACTGGGTGCTCTAGCCTTCTGAGGTTAGAGGGTTATGCCCACTATTTTTTTGCGCCATGATTTGAAGCTCAGTTTCTGTCATAATTTTATATTCTTTCACTAGTGTTATGTAGTATGTATTTTGTGTTGATTATTTGAGTTTACTCTTGAATTTTAATTCTGAGGAATACCCAGCTAGATGTCATGATGAAGATAGATGATATTAGTGCATGGATAAATTGGGAGACTAAACAAATGAATTAGTTAAAAACTAATAATTTTGGTATGAATTTTAGCAGAGCTCCTGGGTTTGCCAAACAAAATTAAAAATGTGCAAACCACTCCATCAGTGGATCAAGTTAAAATGCTACAAAACTTATCTATTCCGATAATGTAAATAAATCCAGTAAAGTGAAAAAGCATTGCAACGATACAAAAAGGACCTAATCCACACCAAATAATTGTCCACACAACCTTGGTTTAATAATCAATTAATTAGAAGGGCCTAAAAACAGACACAATTGATTAATGAAATGAACTGTTTGCAAACTTGCCATATTTTTCTGAATGATACTTGATAATGGAGAAATAAGCTAATTTTAAGAAATTGATCCCTTTTTTGGGATGGACATTCGAATGGTAACCATCACTACTATAGCCATTCGAACTTTAGCCCTTTGTGTGTCAACATGAATTTATGAGATCGCCTTCAATTTAACGATCTGAATATAAATATACAAAGTCTGGACCTTGATTTAATCAAATTCATGTATTAAATTGCATTGCAGATTTGGTAGATTACTCACATCACATTCATCATCAATTTAATCAATCAATTCTATGGTCTGAGACGGAGAGGTTTCTGATTGTTGGGATAGACCTGCTCATGTAGGTCCATATATGGCTTAGAATTTTGTCAACACCGACTCAACTCCTTTATTTTTTCATGTTATCTTAGAACTCATTGGGGAAGTAATTTTTTTCAGTAATTTTTTATAAAAATATGAGGAAAAAAATTAATACATTTGGAAAAGATTGTTTGAATTCTTAAATAAATAAATAAATGAATAAATAAATAAACACATGTAAAAAGTAAACGAGAAGATATGTAATAATTTTTTGAGTAAAATATTTTGTTTCACTTTGGGTTTGTATAGTGGTAACATGTCATATTATTTTTTGATGAATCATTGTGGTGCTGTTACCAAGGTAAAAATAAAATTGAGTTATCACTCTTTATGATTATTTTAACACTGCTTTTTGTCATGTGTTTTTATGGTATACAAAAATTTATATTTTTATAGTGAAAAAAGTTGTTGTTTTATGGTTTACATTACAAAATATTAATAATTTGGAACTCTTATTTCTTTTAGAATGTTGATATTAGCTTTAGTACCCAATTATTATTTTGAACCCCTTATTTTCTAACATTTTTTATTACAATAATAACCTTAAATGAAATTACTAAAAATGATATCAATAATTTTAAAACACCCAATCTCACAATTAAGCTAACACACCCACTAAATAATGAGACAGGGTTTATGAGAGCACCCACCTCCATCACCACCCATCCATCTTCTCTAAATTTCACCTTCAAAACCTATCCACTCTCAAAACTTTGAGAACCCTCCAACGACAGTAATGACAATCATTCAATTACACACACTTCTTTGACAATGGCAATGAGTAAAAGTTTTTCCAACAATCACAATTTCATGAGACAAGAAGAGTACAACAATGTAAATTTAGAAGATGTTTATGGCTTTGATGTTGTTCTTAGCTTGGAGGAGGTAGGCATTGTAAAGGTAAGTTTCTTGAAAAATATCACAAAAATAGTGAAAATTGTTCGTATTTTTTTAGTACTGAACTCCTGAATATATGACCAAAATTTAGGAACACAAGCCCACACATTGCTTATTTGTTCACAAATCCGAACATAGAAATTTGATACACTTTGAATGGTTGAAATTGTTCACAGCTGTAGGATTTTTCGTTTTCTAATGTATGAGAGAGAGAGAGAGAGAGTAAAGAATTAGGGGAGAGTGTAACGTACATTCTCAGGGAAAGAGAGAAGATGGAGACTTTGGGAGCTAAGGGATGAGCGAGATTGAGACTTTGCAAAATGCAAATTTGCTCCATTTGAACTCTAGATACACACACACACATATATATATATATATCTGTTGTTTTTAGGGTTTAGAGTTGATCAAAGAAATGGATAGAATTTGTAAGATGAGCTAATTTGAGCCCACTAAATTAATTAGGCCCAATAGTCCAAGGTTGGTGGGCCTGAATTTATCGCAAGTCCAAGATTAGTGGGCCCGGATTTATCGCCATCAAACGGGCTAAATCGCTCTAAGCCTCGAAAGGGTTCGGATCCATGAACTTAGAGACTTACTCGGGCCCGGACTCGAAAGGGTTCGGATCCATGAACCTAGAGATCCGAAGCACTTGGCTTCGAACGGATTTAGACGCAATCTAGAAGCCGCTCCATTAATGAGTCCCAGAACACTTGCGGACTCAGAACTTTCCGGGATCTACGCACCAGAACCATGGGCGTAATGGAGTCCGAACAAAGGACCCGATCCTGAGGACGGTGAGTGGAGATAAATTCACTCTTCGGTTAAACTAGCCTATACCCGAGTCGAGGTGGCACGATCTAGGGGGTCTCTGAGACTCGGCAATATTTGCGGCAGGGCGTTCTCTTGAACTACCCCTGACCCTTATGCGGCAGGACGTCCTCTGGGACTACCCCTGACCCTTTAGGATGATTGGGGATCATTGGTTAGGTGTGGCTAAGAAGAAGGGTTCGTCGAGAGATTGATCTCCTCTTCGGGGTTTTCCTCATCCTCAGAGAGGTCACCTCCTCGAACAAGGTAGTAAGAGAGAATATTCCCCATGTGCCTTGCACATGGGCTCCATCCTACATTATGAGGTGCCTATAAATAGCACCCACCCATAGCTTTACAAGGGATGGATTTTGGAGATTTAACTCTTGGGAAAGAACTCTCCATATATCAACCTTGAGAGTGAAAGTGGGAGATCCATGGGAGAGCCTTGCCATTATTCTCTCTCTAGCTACTTTGCCTTCGTCTTCACCCAATCTCTTATCTCCATCATCTCCTTTACTCTTTTGTGTTCTTAGTTGAGACTATTAAAGAATCTAAGCCTCTCATCATCTTCTAGAGAATTCGAATTTGTTCTTCAAGGATCTTCGAAGATCTTCGAATTTTCCAACAACTTTCCTGAACCCTCTCATACATTTGGCGACTCTGCTAGGGAAGCGGATTGGTTAATGGTTTCAACAAGATCTGGAACTCATACAACACCGGCAAAAATGGCAGATAATGAGACTCATCAACAAGGCTCTTCCAATGGTGGTGATGAAATGACTCAAGTTCAAGACCCACCTCTCATCCGTGAAGCCATTCAAGGACTCCAACACACTCAACAGGAGATTCTCACGACCCTTCAAAATCTCACCCACACCATATTGGTGATGGGTTCGCATTTCGCATCACCGGCAACAAGTGGAGGTCAAATCGGCGCAGGTAAGCATCAACAACTTCATGGTGATGTTGGGAATGGCCAAAACCATCAAGATCCGCCCCAAATTCTCCCTGAAGTTGTACAAAATGGTGTGCAAAATCAAGTGCTAGGAGGAACAAGTCATAGCCAACCTGCGGCCCATGGAGGGCAAAATCACACACCTGGAGGATTGAGCCATGGTCCAACGGTGGTTAGAGGAGTTTCTAGCGCGATGAATGGTGTTCCAGCGGTTGTGGAAGTTCAAAGAAAGCCTACAGAAATTTCTTTACAAAATGGTGCTCCATCCATGCCTAATTTTGTTCTACCGATTGTAAATTCTACTCATGTACCGAGTGGGTCTCCTTTGGCTCCGATGCCGAGTTTGCAAGCCCAACCCGATATAACTATGACGTACAATGGACTTTATGGGACCCAATGCAACGTCCCATCACCAAATGGCGGGTCCATAAGTGCCGATGGCCAATATCATCATGTGTCTTCACCGATGGTGAATTCTCAACACCCAAATGGCCAAGTTGCTCCAAGCTCAGTCTTTGGGTCTACAAGTCAGGTTCCGGGAATACCACCATCAAGTTCTCTCCCTCAACAATTTCTTACTCTCGCCGATGTGCAAGCCATGTTCGATCTCGAACGGGGCAAGAGGACTTTACCCTCTTTGCCTGATCCGGATGTCAAGCCACCATACCCTAGTGAGATGTTGAGTTATCCATACCCGGAGGGGTACACGGTGCCGAAGTTCATCAAATTCAATGGCAAGCAAGGAAATGCTCGAGAACATGTTGTTCAGTTCATCGAGACTCTGGGGATTCATGGTTCAAATCATGTCCTCCGACTGAGAGAATTCTCCAAGTCCCTCACCAACCGAGCATATAGTTGGTACGTTAACTTGGCCCCAAACTCTGTTCGAAGTTGGGAAGAGATAGTCAACAAATTCCACGCCAAATTCTTTCAAGTGGCCAAGAAAGTGACCACGCTTACCCTGTGTAAGGAAAAGCAGCAGAAGGGTGAAGACATTCTCGAATATGTGAAGAGGTTCCAAGACAAAGCCGTGGACTGTCATGAGGCTGTGGAGGAAGGCTACTTGGTCCAAATCTGTGTTGAAGGGGCATTGAACGAGTACAAGATGCTTCTTGTTAATCACAAGCTACCCACCTTCTTGGCACTAATTGAAGCATCTCGGAACATCAACATACCTCAATCTCAGGAGACTGGGTTCGAGACTAGTTATAAACCCAACTTCAAGCCATCCCGAGGACCTTCTATCACTACGGCTTCCGCGTCTTCTACCCAAAAGTCGCAGGGGGAGGAATTCAGAGGTCAGAAAAGGAAATACTACGAAGATGACACTCATTTTCCGTGTAGTGTTGAGGAGGTGAAAGCCTTAGTTAAAGAATGGGTGGCAGACAGGGAATTAAAGTTGCCTCGTATCGAAAAGCTTTTGCCGAAGAAGGACCGCGAGGGCCCTAATTATTGTGTTTTCCACCGATCACTGGGGCATCCTACAGAAAAGTGCTGGACGCTTTAGAAGATTTTTAGGAAGAAAGTTGAAGCAGATGAGTTAGAGTTCAAAGAACAGAGGCCCCAGGATATCTTAGAAGACATAGCTATGATGGTGTATGACGGCCGCAGCCCGAGCAACTAGTGAAAGCTTTCCAAATGACCTTGCAACTCTAGGGGCAAATGTCAACATTCCGTAGAAGAAGTCTATCTATGACATTTACAATTTGTATTTACTGCATTGTCCAAGAATTTTCCATCTTTCTTTCTTATGTTATGAAGAAAGTTATTTCCTCCATATTATGTATCTCCATTAGAAGTTATTTTCTCTATATTGTGTATCTTCATTGTGCTATGTTGCTTGAAACAGTTTTCAATTTTTGTTGCCCCTCGAAGAAGAAAGAGGAATAGTAGGCACTGCATTAACCTGAAGGACCTTTCTTGTGAGAGAAGTGTACTCCCACTCGGACTTCCAAGAGACAAAGTAAAGTGTACTCCCACCCAGACTTCCAAGAGACAGCCTTCTTCATTAGTTGGCGAAATAGTGTGTGCTCCCTCTCGGACCTCCGAAGAGCAGCCATTGCTTCCATCTATGCAAGTTTTGAGGGTTTTTCTTGCTGAAGTAGAGTGTGTGCTCCCACTCGGACTTCCGAAGAATAGCCCTTACTTCCATCAGTGCGAGCTTCGAGGATCTTTCTTGTTGAAGTAAAGTGTGTGCTCCCACTCAGACTTTTGAAGAACAGACCTCGCTTCCATCAGTGCGAGCCTCAAGGATCTTTCTCGCTGAAGTAGAGTGTGTTTTTCCACTCAGACTTTCAAAGAGTGTCAATGATCTTTCTTGCTAAAGTAGAGTGTGTTCTCCCACTTAGACTTTCGAAGAACAGCCCTCGAGACTCGGTGGCCTATCAGAAGGGATCTTCTTGCCAAAGTAGGGTATGTGCTACTATTCAAACTCCTGAGGGACAGCCTTGCTTCCATTTGAACTGCCGAGGGACAACTCTTGCTCTTATTAGTGCGGGTCCAAAGAACAGCCCTTACATTCATCAATACGAGCTCCGAGGATCTTTCTTTTCAAAGTAAAGTGGACTCTTACTCGAACTCCCGAGGAATAGCCTTTGCTTCCATTAGCTACCGAAGTAGAAGTGCGCATCCACTTGGACTTCCGAGGGACAGCCTTGTTTCTGCTCGGACTTCTGAGGGAGAGCCTTGTTTCCGCTCGAACTTCTGAGGAATAGCCTTGTTTCCGCTCGAACTTCTGAGGGAGAGCCTTGTTTCCGCTCGAACTTCTGAGGGACAGCCTTGCTTCTACTCGGACTTCTGAGAGACAATCTTTACTTCTGTTCATGCAAGCTTGGTAGACTCGGTTGCCTTCCAGAGGATCTTTCTTGCCGAAGTAGGGTGTGTGCTACTTTCGGACTCCCGAGGGATAGTCTTGCTTCCGTTCGAACTTCCGAGGAATAGCCCTTACTCTGGTTAGTACGGGGTTCTAAGGGCACCGAGGTCGTGGAGTTTATACAAGAATTCATTCGCCTGAAATAGCAAAACCGCCAAACGACATAAGCAATATTAAGTTCAGAATATGATTCAAGCATTATCGAAATAGAGGCAACATCAACTGTTTATTTCTCAAGCATCCACAAGATCAACAAGACAATAGTTAATTATTCAACAACAAGACCTATACACAATATGAGGGGCTCATTCCCTTGGGTTTTGCTTGCAACAACATTTATTGTATTTTGCTTTACAAATTTCAAGACAAGCCTAAGAAAATTTTCAGTAACGGCACCAACAAAACTCAAAGGATTCAAATTATCTCTCTCTACACCAATGAATCTTTGCAACATTAATACCCCATCTATACCAAATTTATCAACACAAGGTCAAGCTCCAAAACATGAATTTCAAGACTACCTTTTATCATAAGTTCAAGATCCAATCGGAGGGGTTCAACAAATAGCAATATCAATGTGGATATCATCAACAACAACGACACATTTGTTCCTTTCTCTTCAACAGAGCAAAGTGTCATTTTGTCTACGTTCAAACCAAGCTTCTCAGTAAAGTTTCAAATTCCGGAATTACAATATTCAAACATTCAATATTGTGATTTTAGCAACACAAATAAAGATGGGTCAATGGAATGCTAGATCAGCATTAACTAGTTCAGAAGTGAAGAAAACAAATCCCAAATATATATATTTTTTTTTTGCAAGCCCAAGTTCATGAACAACAAAAAATATATATATATATATATATTCAAGAATGGGGTTTCGGCAATCTGAAATAGCAACACAAAGAGGATGGGCCGATGGTGAGCTAAATCTGGTGTCGGTCACTGCCAAATCCAAGAAAAAGAGACGCCGAAGTAAAGTTTAAGATTGAAGAGAGTGATACGATGCCAAGCTAAAATCGGCACAGGTTGTAATCACCAAGAAATGACACCGAAACAAGCAAGATCGAGATCTGTGAGTTCGGAGTTCTGAAAAATGCGGCGTAAACAATGTATTTAGGTGATAGAAATGGTCGACGCCAAGGCTGAGCCGGATATATGGTCGACGCCGTTAGTCACGCTTAGGTCAAGAAATAAAGAACAAGATCGGTAGAGCCGTGGCGAGAACGACCAAGACGGGTTGGCAGCAGCGTGAGCCTTTGGTATTTCGAGAGCCAAATCGGTCAGAAATTTACGGCTAGACCGACCAACGATGCGTTGAGAGGGCGGCGTGGTCAAGTCCTTGGTGACCTCCAAGGCCGGCGACAATGGCTTGTGTGGCCTTTGGTTCAAAGAACTACGAGCTCCAATTGAAGAAGATGATACGGTGGGTTAGTCTCTGTGTAAAGAGAGAGAGCCGGGCCAAGACCCACGACAAAGCTGGGTGTCGCAGCCGCAATGACAAGACATCAGGGTAACAACCAGCGTTGATAACGGGTGGACAAAGTGACAAACTAGGTTTGGTGATAAGCGCGGTGGCGCTTTGGGTCGCAGATCAATGGTGTCCGAGCCATGGCGTGAGTAGTGGGCGATACCGCATAGGTCGAACGAAGCGTCGCAGCCGCGCCGATTGGGGTGGTCGCGCGGAGGACGTGCTTTGAGTGACTCTTTCGAGCGGCGGTGGTGCTGGGGCGGCTAGACGACGCATGCAAGCGATGGTGGTCTTCGGTGGCTGGGAGCAAAATTGAGATCGGTATGCTGATCTTCGAGGTCGCTAGGTGAAGTGAAGACAATGGTGAGTATGGCTTGGATCCTCGCCGTCTGTGGGCTGGCGGGTGGTGGATGGTTAGTTGTTTGGGGGATAGATAGTGATTTGAATTGGTGGCGTCGTCGCTGGCGCGCCGGGAGACGGTCGGTGGTGTGGTCGGCGCCGCGATAGATAGCGATCGGTGTACACTTTTAGCCTCTGGTTTGTTGAAGAAACAAGGCTACCTGGGGTGGTCTCTCGGTTTAGAGAGAAAAAGCGCCGCAATGGCTATGCAAGGAAGAAAAGGTGAAGGGCCTATTAATTAGGGTTGCTACTCCTTTCCTTAAATAGAAAAAGAGAGGTGTGATACACAGAATATCCTCTCAAATATTCTGCATATATATATATATATATAATAAAGAACCTGATTGATTTTAGTGGCTTCAAATATTTGAGAAAGAAACAAAAAAATGTGTAGCCCTTATCTCTTCAAGAAAAATGGGTGCTTTATTTATTTTATGTTTTCACATGTTGTAAAAACAAATCAGCTGCGTAAAAAAAAAAAAAAAAAAAAAAAAAAATTGCTTGTCAATTTTATTTGTAAATTACAGTGCGTCGTCAACTTTATCCATAGGCTCTGTCGAGGCAACATATATATATTTTTTTGGGACGTGATGCGAAGCAGGGCCGAAAAAAGGACAGTATGCATGTCCGAGAAATTTGAAATTTCTCATACACACAAGGGGCAAATGTAAGAGGAGCTAATTTGAGCCCACTAAATTAATTAGGCCCAATAGTCCAAGGTTGGTGGGCCTGAATTTATCACAAGTCCAAGATTGGTGGCCCGGATTTATCGCCGTCAAACGAGCTGAATCGCTCTAAGCCTCAAAAGGGTTCGGATCCACGAATTTAGAGACTTACTCGGGCCCAGACTCGAAAGGGTTCGGATTCACGAACCTAGAGATCCGAAGCACTTGGCTTCGAACGGATTCAGACGCAATCTAGAAGCCGCTCTATTAATGAGTCCCAGAACACTTGCGGACTCGAAGCTTTCCGGGATCTAAGCACTAGAACCATGGGCGTAATGGAGTCCGAACAAAGGACCCGATCCTGAGGACGGTGAGTGGAGATAAATTCACTCTTCGGTTAAACTAGCCTATACTCGGGTCGAGGTGGCACGATCTAGGGGGTCTCTGAGACTCGACAATATTTGTGGCAGGGCGTTCTCTTGAACTACCCCTGACCCTTATGCGGCAGGACGTCCTCTGAGACTACCCCTGACCCTTTAGGATGATTGGGGATCATTGGTTAGGTATGGCTAAGAAGAAGGGTTCGCCGAGAGGTTGATCTCCTCTTCGGGGTTTTCCTCATCCTCGGAGAGGTCACCTCCTCGGACAAGGTAGTTAGAGAAAATATTCCCCATGTGCCTTGCACATGGGCTCCATCCTACATCATGAGGTGCCTATAAATAGCATCCATCCATAGCTTTACAAGGGATGGATTTTGGAGATTTAACTCTTGGGAAAGAACTAATTTCCCTTCTCTATATATCAACCTTGAGAGTGAAAGTGGGAGATCCATGGGAGAGCCTTGCCATTATTCTCTCTCTAGTTACTTTGCCTTCTTCTTCACCCAATCTCTTATCTCCATCATCTCCTTTACTCTTTTGTGTTCTTAGTTGAGATTATTGAAGAATCTAAGCCTCTCATCATCTTCTAGAGAATTCGAAGTTGTTCTTCAAGGATCGAAGATCTTCGAATTTTCCAACAACTTTCCTGAACCCTCTCATACATAATTGAAGGAAGATGTATGCACCTAATGCGAAGAAAAAAAAATGAAGATCGAAGAGAACACATTCCTTACTCCGATTGATTCACTTCAGAAATGTTTTTCTTCCACCGTCATGAGAGAGAGAGAGAGAGAGAGAGAGAGAGAGAGAGAGAGAGAGAGAATGGGTTTTGGGAAGTTTTTTGGTTAGAGTTTTGGAAGATAATGATTTTTAGGGGTGTGGGGGGTGTGCATTTGAGTAGAGGTGAAATTTTCATAAGGATAATTTTGAAATTATTTGGGGAGAGCAAAGAAATTTTAAGGGTTCTAAAATTAACAAGTAGGGGTTCCGGAGGGTCCAAAATAATAAAGGGGGTGTTAATAACAACACTTTTTTTTTATTTATTTTTATTACAATAATTACCTTAAATGAAATTACTAAAAAGAACATGAATTATTTTAGGACACCTATCTCACAATTAAATCCACCAACCCACTAAATTATAATATAGGATTTATGAGGGCGCCCACCTTCATTACCTACCACACACTTCAAACCCTCAAAACCTACGCACTCTCAAAACTTTCAAAACCTCTGACGGCCGCTTCCGATGAAAATGGTGACAACTATTCAACAATGCACACTTCTTCGACAATAGCAATAAGTTAAAGTTTTTCAGGCAACCCAAATACCATGAGATGAATGGAGCATCACAATGTAAGCTCAAAGGAGGTTCACAACTCGGATGTTGTTTGCAACTCGGAGAAGGTTGACCTTGTAAAGATAAGTTCTTTCAAAAAGACACCCAAATAAAATGGTGAAAACAGTTCGACTTTTTTTTGTTACTAAACTCCCTAACATATACAAAAAAAATAGCAACACAATGTTGAATTAAAGACATTAGTTCAGCAATGTCTAGCCAAACATTACTCATATGTTTGGCACTTTGGATCCGAATTTTTTTTAGGGGGACTTACGTGTATGTCCTAATAGGTCAACTTAACTTATTGTCCAATAAGTTCTGTGATAATTAATGGCATTTTTTATCAAACACTATTGAAAAAACGTCACTAATTGTTAATTTTGAACAACAGTTTGAAAGTTTTGTCACAAAAAAATCACTAATTATAAGTTTTAATGACAATTTAAAAAATTGTCACAAAAAAGTCACTAATTTTCAACTTTCAGCAATAGTTTAAAAATTCGTCATAGAAAAACATCACTAATTATAAGTTTTAGTGACAATTTATAAAAGTCGTGACAAAAAAAAAAAAGTCATTAATTATCAATTTTTAACGACATATGCAAAAAATCGTCAAAAAAAATAATTTTTAGCGACGATTTTATTATGACTTATTTTTAATTTTTACGATTTTATTGGGAATTAAGTCCAACTAGTAAAACCTATTGGTAGTTTGTCCTTTTTATTATTCATATGTTCAATATTTTAACCTTAATACATACTTATGTCTTGGAAATGTGGTAAACTTTAGTTTTATTTGTGAATCAAACTAGGTCATGCATACTTATCTTTATTTGTTAAATTTGATGGGTCAAACTTGTTCACAAGCACAAGATTTTACGATTTTATAATGTTCGGTAACACAGGTCTGAACATGTACAAATTGTTCGGTAACACATGTCCAAACATGGGTAATTTGTTCGGCAACACAGATTCGAACATGGCGGCAGAGAAATCAATAGCAAAGAGATCAACGATGGAGAAAGGTCAACGGTAAGAGATTGGCTATGATAGGAATCGATAGCGAAGCTCTCTCAACAGTGAGAGGAAGATTGGAGAATTCAATTGTTAAGGGTTTTGGGAGATGAAGAATTTTTAAGGGGTATTCTAAAGGGTGTGCATTTTGGTGGGTGTAATATTTTTAGAAGAATAATTTTTTGTATTATTTGAGGTCTTTTAGAAATTTTTAAGATTTTGAATTTTATAGGTAGTGATTCGAAGAAACGAGAGGTCCAAAGTATTAATTGAGGTACTGATAGCAATACTCCATATCATTATATATAATTTTTTTGTTTATATAGAATTACTATTGATAAACTTTATAAGCATTTTTTTTTTTCTAAGAACATGAAAAATAGTTATATTAAAATAAAAGCAAACAACATACAATAAGACCCTAAAAAGCCAAACAAACAACAAAACAATAACTACAAACAACAACAACAACAACAAAAAAGAAAGAAAATATCTGCCAATAGTCATTAAACATTAACTTATAACTTTTTCCAATGACTATTTAAATATTTTTTGAAAAATCCAATGATAAGTTATTTCTCATAAAAAAATAACAAGGGGAAATTATAAATCAACAATTTTTTTGAAATCTTTCCACTGATTTATAATTTTTCCAAATAACAAAGAGGAAATAATTGAATAGTGTAGTAGCGAAATTTATTTTTTTTGAAATAATGATTAAATTTATAAATTTTAATTATTAAAAATATAACCTTTTCATGGTAAGTAATTATTTTTGTAGAGTACATCTATTTTGTAATTTTCCCCACTAACAATGCTTGAAAGCTATGTTCCAAGAAAATGGTGAACTTTGAAATGCTCAATCGATGATATGCATTATCAATACAAGGGCTTGTATGTATGGATCATAACAACTGTAAGTATACTCTCCAACTTTGCTCTCATTCTCAAAACCCCTAAAGCTAGGGCTTGTATAATCTCTGTTCCAAAATTACTATATCGTCTTCCTTTGAGAACAATGTCAGACTACCTACCCAATGAACTTATAATTGAAATTCTTGCTAGACTACCTGTAGATTCCCTACTTCAATTCACATCTGTCTACAAATCATGGTACTCTCTCATCACAATTCCTAGTTTCATCACCAAACACCTCAACCAATTAAACCATCACAGGAAAAGAAACAATGACAATAAAAAGCACTATCTCTTATGCCTTGATAATGAAAATTTTGCTGATACCACCAAGGTGGCCGCTCTAGTGGTAAGGGAGTTTTCTACTCTCCTTGCTGCCATGATTCTAATCCCTATACATTCAAGTGCAAGTCGGGGTTTAAGGTGGACCCGCTAACTTTTTTCAGTTTATTCTGGCCAACATCAGTTATAATGGCTGGTGTGGGGCAAGTCTGGGCATAAAAAACAAAAAAGAAAATTTTGCTGATGACTATTCAAAACTCCATTTCCCATTCCAAAACCCTAGTCAGGATTTCCAGATGATTGGCAACTACAATGGTTTGCTATGTTTATGCTACGTTTTCGACCTTTATAATCTTGATCATTTCAGTCGTACGCTTCAAATTTATCTTTGGAACTTATCAATTAGAAAATCAATAACTATTAGTATGCCTCATAGGCCACCGGACAACTACATGTTTGTTCTTAGATTTGGTGCCCACCCCACAACTCATGAGTAGAAGGTAGTGAGGCTTGTATGTGTCAAAGAGAAACGTTCTAATCCAAATCGGTGCAAAGTTTCTCTGAATGTTGAGCTTTACACGCAAGGCACTGGGTTATGGAGATGCATTGGTTCTGCTCCTCCTCCACATCGCATGGTTGAATTTAGGTGGTCTCAGGCTTTTGTGAATGGAGCTGTAAATTGGGTTGCATATGGTCCACATAGAGTGGGTGGCTTTCAGAATTTGATATTGGCATTCAATATGGGTACCAAAACATTCTCTAAGATGATGTTACCTCCAAATGTAGCCAATCGACATGTATCATGCTTGTTGGTTAAATTATTTGAAGAGTCATTAGCTGTGTTTTGCCATGAACAAATGGGTCGAGTTTCTTGCTGCATATGGGTGATGAAAGAATACGAAGTTGTAGAATCTTGGACTAAATTATTCAGTATTAAGCTACCTATTATGTTGGGAAAGACATTGGGATTTCGGAAGAATGGTGAAGTTCCATTATCGAATGACAACTATTGGTTGCTTTCTTATGACCCTGGAACCAAACAGTGACAAATATTGGAATTTTAGGGGGTTCATACCATGTTGATATTTTCATGGGAACCCTAGTTTTAGTGAAGGCACAAAATGGTCTCTTAGAGGGCAATTGAAATATGCTTTCAACTTCCAAGAGAAAAGGGGATAGAATTGACAGAGCAGCAGTTATGACGAAAGTAAGTGATAGAAAAGAAGAATGTGAAAAACAAAATCGAGACAGTTTTTTAAATACTTTAAGCACTATATTTCCTTTATTTCTACTTGTTAAATAAATCACAACACATGAACATTGAAACTTAAAGTTGTGTCAATGCACACACAAAGCCTAAAATTTCTTTTTAATGCTATAACATGTTCAGATTGCTATGTTTAATTGGCTAATATGTAATCCATTTCTTGAAGAAGAAAAAAACTTTGTTCATTACTTGTTTTTCATCAGTTTTGGGTAGCTAATTTTGTTCCATTTCTCACTCTTTTTTTTGTTTTTTTGTTTTTTTGGTAGCCAAAGTGCCAAAGTGCCCAAAAAAAAAAAAAGTTGTTTATTAAGCTGATTCTCATAAAATTGAAGAAATTGTGGTTAATATTTTTTTTTTGGACTACACCATTCAAAGATAAGTCACTCTATATGTCAAATGCCTTGTGCATGTCATTTGAAGATATTGGTTGTTCATTCTCTATTATTTTCTTGGTGCACTTTGGCTTGTTTGTGATATGTGAATGATTATTATGTTGGAAAATAATGGTTTTTCGGTAACTTTATTTCAAAATTAAAGTGGGACCCAACCGCCGGTTGAGGTGGGTTAGAGTGGTTTTGTATTCTCTCAAGTGAGAAGATTACAATATAAAAATAATTGGCCGAAGCCATTGAGGTGTAAATGAAAATTGTCTCATAAAGTGGACATCAATAAAAGTTGGGCTTAGATTTGGACTTAGTCTTAGTTTAGACTGGGCCTAGACTTGTACTTGTGCTTGTGCATGTGTTGGATTTGGTCTTGGACTTAGACTTGGACTTAATCTTAAGCTTGAGCTAAGCTATGTTGTGTTGGGCTTAACTTGTGCATATGTTTGAGAATGGGGTTTGGATCGAGTTGTAACCCAACATTGGTATCCATTTGTGTGACCCATCTAGTTAGTTTATTCAAACATCATTATATACATATTTATTTGTATATCTTAAGCACATGGGAGGTTTAGACCTTTGTAACTCTTATCTTTTGATGATGGAGTTGATGATCATATTAGTGGCCATAGGTTTTCAACCTTAATAACTCTAGCCCTAATGGCTAGAATTGATGGCCTTGGTTAATGGCATTTGATGGCCCTATTGATGTATAGCCTTTATGGCTAGGGATTCCCCTATTTGTATAAATAGAGGTCTTTCCCCTCCAACTTAGTAGAAGAGTTTAAGAGAGATTTTTGATGGAAAATGGAGATGTTGTTTTTATATAAAAAAGTTGGAGATGGTTTTTACACCAAAGAAAAATTTCTTATTTTCTTTTGCTAGTCCCTTCTTTGGTTCTTGTTAGAGAGAGTGCAACCATTATCAAGTTCACCGAAGCTATTCAGAAGGTGCTTCTGCATTAACTGGTTTTGACCGTTGTATCATGGGAAACAGAAGTCGACATACCTCCAGCACCCATGGTGAGGCGGCTAATCTGTTTTAAGGACACTGTGATATCACACAGGCTTCGGTTTGCTTTGTTTACCTTTTATCGTATTGTGTATTTTTATGGTTGTAATATTCAACATGTTTCTTATTCTATTATGTAATTTGATTAATCATGAATCTATTTATCTTGTGTAATTGCACAATTTGTACAACATATTATGCTTTTCAGTTACAAGGATCTTCCGGGTTTTCATTACTCAAAGCCATTTTGTCTTAAGTATGGGGATTTTTATAAGTAAAGGTATTAGAAAGATCAACATTAACTATCGGAGGAAAATAATCATTCATACCATTATATAGTGGGAGTGGGGTATGGGAAAAGAATCATTCATACATTAGAGGAAGAAAAATAGGGTATTGAAGTCAATTTACAAGTAACGTTAACGAATGTTAGTGGCTCTCTGTAGCCCAGAAATCACAAAGATTTACATGATTTCTTTTTATTGTCTAGGAGCTTATGCACACATGGCCCAAACCAAATGGTGGTAAAATGAACTTGGCCCTATTTCTATTGGTTTGCATTGCCCTTGCATTGACTCATGCCATATTTTATTATTTTTTTAACTAGAAACCACTGTATCAATATTGTGTCATATTTGTGTTCTATATCCATATTTGTGCTTCTTATCCTCCAATGCATCCCAATTAGTTGTAGATGTTACAACTCAGTTAAGTCTCTATTAGTTTAAATTACTGGATCATATACATAGTTCATATGACTTCGGTGTTTGGCTTCTTGGCCTATTTTTGAAAATGTATCAACTTGGGCAAAACAATGGAAGTTTTCACTATTAAATCCAATTTGCCCATGGGAAATGTCCAACCTTAATTGATCATGCCTCTATACTCTGTTTTGCATTTTCTAGTTCTGTTAGAATATCGATTATGTTGTCATTAGATTCTATGCATTGGTGGTGCTCTGTTGTAAAGTTTGGATAACCAACACAAGGATTTTTTTTTATATTTATTTTAAGAACTATTTTTATAGCTTTCAAGTTTCATTCTTCTCTGCTTGTCGTTACTTTTTCTCAGGTTTTATTTGAGCTTCCATGCCTACAATCCTCGTTATTTTATATCAGTAATATCTTGCCAAGTTACTTTTAATATTACTTGGAATATTTTTGCTCTATGTGGCTACCAAAAAGGTCCAAGTTTCCCTATTCATTATAAGATTCCAATATAAACAACCAAACAAAGGATGGAGGAATATTAAATGGGTTGAATTTCAAATTTCAGAGAGGAAATGGAAAATAACAAAATCTGATCTGTATGTGATAATGTTATATTAAAAGCCCATTATGTTTGTTGCTTTTTTGTGCCACTATTATATTCTCTGTCATATGTATGTGGACCATGTTGTATTAAAGTACATTAATCATTTTTCAGTAAAACATATCTGATCTGATCTGAATTTTCGTTACGAGTCCACATCTCTCAATACCATAACAGTTCGATAAATGGTTGTGTTTGTCTTTAAATCCTAGCCACACAGAGTTAGTATCAACACCGTCCAACTTGATCTTTATCAAAATTGTTCTGTGTCCTTAAGAATTTATTTGTTATAACAGTAGTTGGTCTCATAATTCTTTTTTTCAATAATTTTTTGTGTAGTTGCTTTTGAATTTTTTTTGTTTGTATATAGAAGGCTATCTAATTCTTGGTATATTGTTCTCTCTTAATAAATTGTGGTTACACTTGTTGGGGAAAATACATGATTTCCCACAAGCAAATCAATCAATGGAAATAAAAATTAATGCAAAAAAATTAAATCAACAACGACACAAGAATTTTTGCGTGGTTCCCTTAATGTGAGGTACGTCCACGGAATCGAAATCTGATTCCACTATCAACTGATAGTTTTCAAGCGATTACAAACGAGACGCCAATAGTCTCACAAATCACCCTTAGATGAATTCCAAATAATCACAAATAATTAAGAGAAAAGACCTCACCAAATAGATAAATAAATTATCTTCGAAGCAAAGCTGAAATGCAATCAAAAGCTTGAAAACAAAACAACAACCAAAGCACAAAGTCTTGAATTTGACCAAGTCAAATACACAGCAGAAATTTTCACCAATTGAAACTTTTATACCAAGAAAAATGCTAGAAATCCCAAAAGTTCTACTAAAATTTTTACCAAATGTCTCACATATGTTTAGGACCCACATGAGACTCACATGGTGTAGGTTCCACACCCATATAAGACATTTAGTAGAAATTTTGGTAAAACTTTTGGGGTCTATAGCATTATTCTTACACCAAGCACTATGTTGCCACACAATGTCAAACCCGCCGAATTAATCACCAAGCATATACCACCAAAAGATGTATCAACCACTGCCTCCTCCAAAAAAACAAAAACAATACCCAAAAATATTGTTGACTCTTGGGCTTTTTATCAAAACCCTAACTGTTACCAAATAGATATTTAAATACTCATTGGGCCTCCAAAAGTTAGATACAACATATAAAAAAATATATTATAACCAACACCAAACCAGATTAAATATTTTTAATAAACTAATTGGGTCTCATACTCCAATAAGGAGGTATACCCAACAATTTTTTCCCTACTAACTTAGGTAGAGACATCAACCATACCCGCCAAAGTTCGACACTTTAAATGTTTGTCCATCGATAAAGTCTTAGTCAACATATTCGAAATATTATCATCCGTGTGAACCTTTTCGAGTTGTAATAATTTCGAATATAACACATCACGAATCCAATGGTATCTCACATCAATGTGTTTCAATCTCGAATGAAAAGTGAAATTTTTACTCAAATGAATACCACATTGACTATCGCAATAAAGCATTTACCTTTCTTGCTTCAAACCCAACTTTTGCAAAAAAATTCTTCAACCATAACTCTTTCTTGCAAGCTTCTGTAATGGCGATAAATTCAGCTTCGGTAGTTGAGAAAGCAGTATTTTTGTAAGTTAGATTGCCATGCCACAGCTCCCCTTGCAAAAGTCATCAATTACCCCGAAGTAGATTTCCTAGAGTCAACATCACTGGCCATGTCGGAATCTGTGAACCCATCAAGCATCGGCTTACCATTCCCAAAACACAAACACACATTCGAAGTCTCTTAAAGATACCTTAGAATCCATTTCACCGCTGCCCAATGTTCTTTACCCGGATTAGAGAGAAGACGACTCACTACACCAACGACGTGGGCAATATTCGGCCTTATAGAAACCATGGCATACATTAAAGAACCAACTGCTGAAGCATAAGGAATTTTCAGCATCTCTTTCTTATCTTCCTCACTTGTAGGATAAAGATTTGAACTAAGCTTGAAATGACCCGCAAGTGGACAACTAATCACCTTTGCTTTATCCGTGTTGAATCTCTCAAGAACTTTCTCAATGTAACTTTCTTGAGACAACCAAAACAGTCCCTTTTTGTGATCACGAACAATTTTCATACCAAATATTTGCTTTGTTGGTCCCAAATCTATCATAGCAAAAGACTTGCTCAAAACTTGTTAATCATGGTAGAATCTTGACCCACAATTAACATGTCATCAACAAAAGCAAAAGAATAATAAATTTGTCATACGAAATTTTTTTTACAAACACACAATGGTCCGAAGTGGTTTTAGAAAAATCATTATTCATCGTGAAAGAGTCAAATTTTTTGTACCATTGCCACGGTGCTTGCTTGAGGCCATACAAACTTTTCTTCAATTTGCAAACAAATTTCTTTTTTCCTTTTTCCACAAAACCTTTCGGTTGCTCCATGAAGAAATGTGGTCTTCACATCAAGTTGCTCAACTTCAAGGTTCATATTTGCGGCCATGCCAAGTACAACCTGAATAAAAGACATCTTTACAACCAGTGAAAAAATTTCATCAAAGTCAATACCTTTTTGTTGTCTAAAGCCTTTCACAACAAGGTGTACCTTGTACCTTAGATTGTTGCCATCATTCTTCTATTTGAAAACCCATTTATTTTTTAGAATTTTCCTCCCCTTAGGCAGCTTCACCAAATCATAAGTGTGGTTTTTAAGTAAGGAATTCATTTCCTCTTCCATAGCTTTTTCCCAATCACCTTTCTTTGCATGCTCAATTGCTTCTTAGTAGCTCTCAGGCTCTCCTTGATTGAATATCAGTACAAATTCATTGGGAGGATATTTTTTCGAAGGTTACAGGTCCCTTGTAGATTTTCTCAACTCAAGTTGTGGTGGTGGTTTTTGAGTTGGATTTTCTTCCTCAATTTCGGGCTCAACTTCATTAAGATTAGCATCATCCTCCACATCCTCAATAGGTGGTTGTACATCTCTCCCATTTTCATCATCCACCAAAGACGAAGGAAATGGATCAATGTTAATGAGATCATTAGTTTTTGGCTTCGGTTGATCACATTTGCCAAAATCTTCAATTGTTTGGTCTTCAAGAAACACAACATCACGGCTTTGAATAACTTTTTTGTTGACCGAATCCCACAATCTATAATCAAATTCATCACGCCCATAGTGAAGAAAAATGCATTGTCTTGACTTGTTATCAAGCTTGGACTTCTCATCCTTTGGAATGTGAACAAAAGCTCGGCAGCTAAACACTCTCAAGTACTCATAAGACACATCTTTTTCCAGTCCAAACTCTTTTAGGAACATCACCATTCAAAGGATAGGAAGGAAACAAATTGATCACGTTAGCCATTTTCCTCATTGCCTCACCCCAAAAGGATCTTGGCAATTTAGCATGTAAAAGCAGACACCTTATTTTTTCCACGATGGTGCAGTTCATCCTCTCGGCAACGCCATTTTGTTAAGGAGTCTTCTTAACTGTCTTTTGGTGCTAAATACCTTGGTTGCGACAATACTCATCAAATGGCCCAATGTATTCACCACCATTGTGTGTTCGAATGCACTTCAATTTCCACCCTATTTCCCTTTCAACCATGGCCTGAAAATGCTTAAACACATCAAGAACTTGATCTTTAGTTTTTAGTGCAAAAGTCCAAACTTTCCTTAAATAATCATCAATGAAAGTAACAAAATAAAGTGCACCACTATGTGTTCTAACTTTTAAAGGACCACAAACATCCGAATGAATCAATTCCAAAACGTTTTCTTTTCTAGAGTAACATTTTCATGAAAGAAAACTCTATGTTGTTTACCCGCCAAGCAATGTACACAAGTTTTAATATGCCTACCGTTCAAACTAGGTAGAAGCTCTTTCTTGAACAAAACTTGTAGCTCCTTTTCACTCATGTGCCCAAGCCGCTTGTGCCACAATTCGATAGAAGTATCATCCTCAAGTGCATTGACAACAATTTTGCAAATTTTTTCTTGCATCGAATAAAGTGTGCGAGTCTTTTTGCACTTAGCCACCACCAAAGAATTCTTTGTGAGCTTCTATTTTCCATCACCAAATTTGTTGTTGAAGCCTTCATCATCTAGTTTTCCGATAGAGATCAAATTGAAGCGAATGTCAGGAACATGCCTCATATCTTTAAGCAACAACTTGCAGCCCAATTTGTTTCCAAGCAAACATCACCCATGCCAACAATCTTGGACAAACCTTCATTGCCCATTCAAACACAACCATAATCTCCTTTGGCCCACAAAATGGACACAATCATCTTCACAAACAACCATGAGATTACCATCTGTAGTAACCACTGTTGTGTCTTCTTACTTCTTATCCACACTTTTGTCACACATTTTTTCCTTGTTCTTGAGCTTTCGGCATCCCCGCTTCATATACTCTTTCTCATGGCAATAATGGCACTCAATGTCTGTATTTGAAAAAGAATCATCTTTCAATTTGTCATTACTTTGATCACGACCATAAGGAATCTTATTCCTCCCCCTTGTTTTGCTTCGGCCTCTCATAACAAATGCCTCCGAATGAGAAGAACCTGCTGATTTTCTTCTAGTTTCTTTGTTCAATAAGTTACTAGTGACTTGGCTCATTGTAACACCTCTATCGGGTGTCAAATTACTAACTGTCACAACTAAAGTCTTCCAACTTTCGGGCAAAGAATTAAGTAGCATCAAAGCCTGCAACTCATCATCAAAAACAATTTTCATAGAGGCAAGTTGGTTAATAATACCCTTCATTTCATTCAAATGTTCTGGAATGTAGCTGCCCTCTTTATATTTTAAATTAATCAACTTTCAAAACATAAAAACTTTATTTGTGGTTGATTTTCTATCATAAAGACCTAATTTTTTTTCACAAATCATGTGCTGAAGTTTCAATAGTGACATGATGAAATACACTGTCATCAATCCATTGACGGATAATACCAACGGCTTTTCAATTAAGCCTCTTCCATTCATCATCTTTCATACCATTGGGTTTGCCACTATCACCTTCAATAGGCCCATACAAATATTTACAAAACAATAAGTCCTCCATTTTAGTTTTCCAAGTTACCCAATTCTTTCCATTGAAATTAGACATATGACCCACATTCCCCTCCATTGATTTACACAAATAAATATATACAAATAAATAAACCCAAATAAATTGTAAGCTTTGATACCAGTTGTTAGGGAAAATAGATGATTTCCCACAAGTAAATCAATGAATAGAAATAAAAACTAATGCAAAAAAATTAAATCAATAACGCACAATAATTTTTACATAGTTCCCTTAATGTGAGTTACGTCCACAGGATCGAAATTCAATTCCACTATCAACCAATAGTTTTCAAAAGATTACAAACGAGACACAAATGGTCTCACAAATCACCTTTAGGTGAATTCCAAATAATCACAAATAATCAAGAGGAAAGATCTTACCAAATACATAAATAAATTATTTTCAAAGCAAAGCCAAAACGCAATCAAAAGCTTAAAAACAAAGCAGCAACCATAGCACAAAGTCTTGAATTTGACAGCAGCAATTCTCACCAATTGAAACTTTTACACCAAGCACTATGCTGCCACACAATGCCAAACCCACTGAATTGATCACCAAGCATATATCACCGAAAGATGTATTAGTCGCTGGCTCCTCTAGAAAAACAAAAACAATACCTAGAAATGTTGTTGACTCTTGGACTTTTTTATCAAAATCCTAATGGTTACCAAATAGATATTTAAATACCCATTGGGCCTCCAAAAGTTAGATATAATATATAAAAAATATATTATAACCAATACCAAACGAAACCAAATTAAATATCTTTAATAAATCAATTAGGTCCCATACACCACTAAGGAAGTATACTCAACAACACTAACAAATGTGTACTTACGATCAATAGTCTTTCTTTTTGTTCCTTTCATATACTCTGATTGGTTCATTTTCAGGTCTGTGATTCATATAAGATCAATACTCTCTTAAGATCAGTGTATGTGGTTCATTTTTAGGTATCCTTCGCTGGCTGAAAAACTTTTCTTGTGGCTGCTATTCCTGTGAGGAATATTTGCTTCGTCCAATCTGCCGATGCTGTTTTGATTGTGGAAGGCTTTAGGTGTTGATAATCTCATAGATCATGGAATAGAGATGTAACTAATTGCTATGCTTTCATTGCTGGTTTTAGTGAGCAACCCATTTATCGTTACATGTGCTCTCTGAGTTGCCTCCTTTCTCGAACGAGCCCTTGTTTCTTTTGATTTAGAAGCCTTAATTAAAAACTAAAAGTCAGCAGAGTTGCAACAAGGTGCACAAGTTAGAGGACTTCTTTAATCATTGTGAAGAACAGAAAACAAAAAAGATGGTGCCTCCAAAAAAGCATGAGTTCAAGAAAAAACTGCTAGTTTTTGCCCATTTGAATAGATTTTCACCATTTTTGATTTGGACATTGAATCATATGAATCGAAATTAGAATTTTTAGAAACTAAATAGATGAAACTGATAATTTAGAGATGAAATACAAAAAATGACAATAGTTTAAGGAATTAAAGTGAAATTAATTCATTTATTTATTTGTTTTTTGTCGGATTATGAAAATGACAATAAAATAAATATGTATTTGAAAAAAACAGGAGTAAATTATATTTTGCTCCATTTATGTTTGGTAATTTTCTTATTTTGGCCTTGAAGTTTTTATTTTCCCCTCACTTTGGCTCTTCATGTTTTAATTTTTTTTTTTTATAATTTACTCCTAAAGTTAATCTCAGTTTAAAATTATATAAAAAAAAATGACACGTTAATTGCCACATAACATAAAAAAATATATTATTATATTGAAAATTGGAGTTCGTGTCAGATATATGAATTATATATCATAAAAATATATTTATGTTGCGTGATTGTAAATATGACATTTTCAGTCTAATTTTGAAAATAAGTTAATTTTAAGAGTAAATTGACAAAAACTTATTACATCCAAAGTGGGAAAAAAAAATCATTCTTTGTTTTGTTAGCCATAGAAAATAAATAGGAGGAATTATAAAAAATAAAAATTTTAAAAAAAAACGTGGTTTAAGCTTTGTAACAAAATAAATTTTGAGTTTTTAACTTTATCGATTTAAATTCTAATATTTGAATTTGTTTTCACTCTAACCCATTTTTCTATTTTTGTTAAGTAAAACAGACAAAAAAAAAAATAGCATTTTAGTCATTAAACTTAATGAAAATATTTAAGACACTTTATGTACACTTCCATTGAATTTAATCATTAAAATACTATTTTTCTAGTTGATTTTACTTGATTAAAAAAAAATGAATAGTTTAGATTGAAAATAAATAAAAATATTAGAATTTAAATTGATAAAATTAAAAATTCATGATTGTTACAAGGATTAGATCTTGATTGATTTTTTTTTTTTTTGGGGGGGGGTAATTTTCTCAAATAAATATAGGGGTTTTTTTTTTAGGGTCCCTGATATTAAGACTTTATAGTATAAAGGACATCTAATATTTTCATAATGTCTAAGGTCCCTCAACATTAATCCAGAGAAATTCCAGTCCAAAGGAATTTCAGCCCAGAGCAATTTAGTCCACAGAAAATTGGTCCAGAGAAAATTCACGTCACAGATAAATTTCCCACTGTAAAATTCACGCGTGTTGAACGTTTTCAAAAGTTTCTTAAGGCTCCATAATGCACACACTAACAGTTATCCTCTAACATGTAATGTAACGTTTCATTTATCAAAACAAAAATGTAATGTAACGTAATGCTTCAAGAATCTATTCTCTGAGATGCGGCGAACCCATAAACTTTTATTCTCATAGTTACCAGTAGGCCAACAACCATTCCTTGGAATTCAAGAGAGTTAAAACCCCAGAATCTACAAACCTAAAATGTGGTGTGAATTAACTAATCACCAGGTTTTACAATTGACAAATTCAACGCAAAACAAAGTTTAAGACCAAAATCTGGCAAGAATTCAACCACTAAATCCATTCATTCCCCTGATTCAACCACTGAAGTTTAAACTTTGTTACTAGTAGGCCAACAAAGTTTAAGAAAATTGGTCCAGAGAAAATTTCCACTGTAAAATTCTCTAGACACATCACAGAGAAATTTCAAAATTTCTCTGAACTCCCCAAACCCAGAGAAATTCTCAGACAAACATTTCCAGAGATTCTCTCACCCAGAGAACCCAGAGAAAATTCCCAGACAAATAACAGACTGATCTCGTGGGTGATTAAGATGGAACCGAAAACTAGATTAATTGAATAAACAATGGAAACGATTAATTGGAAGAAACTAAACAGTTAGAAACAGGATACAACATAACCGGGCTCTGATACCAAGACCGCGGAAGCAGCAACAAGAATGAAGAACCATGGATTACGAAATCAAAGATGAAACAATTTAAACATAGAATTGGAATGCACAAAACAAAATATAATTCAAATCAAAATATTTAATTAAAACACAATTTTAATTCATTACAGAAAATAACTTGCACTTACAATTGTTGTAATGCAAGGATCTGAATAGAAGAAACGAGAACAAGGTAAACCTCACTCGTGAGAACACTCTTTTCTTTACAAACTAAAAGGTTTAAGAAAATTGGAATCTGCCAAACGATTACAATAGATTACAAATATATAGAAAACCAAATTAACTATGCAGCATGTGAGTTGGCTAAATGATGAAAGCATTTGTGGCATTGAGGACGAGTAGAAATTTGTCGGTTACTTTGGTGATTGATTGAAATTAACTATGACATGTGAGTTGGCTAAATGATGAAAGCATTTGTGACGATTGAGGGGTGGCGAGTACATCGGTTACTTTCGGCTGATTGATTGAAATTAACTATGCAGCATGTGAATAAAGGAATCAGAATAAATATAAATTGACAGCTTTTCTCAAAAGAGTAGTGATTGAAGTCAGTTTTATATTTATAAAGAATCCTATGTTGATTATTTCAAGCAAATGGGTCCTGAGCATCATGAAACTCAGGACGATCATAACCAGGTTGATTGGTGGATCATACGAGCTATGCGAACTATCTTACGAACTAGACTGTTGGGCGGTCAGGAGATTGTTCATTTTTAATTGGGCTTGGGCTTGATCTACTAGGAGGCGGGCCATTTGAAGCAATTGATCCTTTGGTGGATCCGGGTTGAACAATGGGGTGGCGAGGAGGTTGAATCTTGGGTGAGCTTTGATTTGGACTTTGACTTGGGTTGGTCCGAAACCCTTGGGACTTTGGACTTTCCCTTGGATTTGATCTTTGATGATTTGGGCTTGGAGCCACTAGATGAGGATCGCCAAGATTGTTGGAGGAAGACGGTGACTTCCTTGGTGATTCTGCTTAGGGGTCTCTTTGGGCTTTGACTATTGCAAGTGTTGGAGCACATGAATCCAGAGGAAATTCCTCATAAACAATTTCAATAATTCTGGGCACATTGAACTTAGCCCACCATTTAACAGAGTGTTGGCGAATAATGATGTTGTCATCAATCCCATAATGCCATTTGAATATCCATGGGATTTTGTACTTGGATATAAAATTGAGCAAGATAGGAAATTGTTTTTGATGAGTAGTAAATGGGTAAACAGCAGCAAAATAGGCAATTGTTTCATTGAGTGAACTAGGAAGAATATCTGAAATGGGGCCATAATGAGTCCACCATCGAAGAAACCAGGTGGGTAATTCAGATTTGAATTTTTGATCAAAGGAGATGAACCAGGAGTGACTAAATGACTCATTTTGGTACAAGAACAATTTGAACCAAGCATCAATATAATCATGATAATTATATTGAATAGAATGACCGAGCAAATCTCGAAGCGATTAGGATTGCCCCATTACGCAAGAGAGACAATGTTGTGAATGTAAAGTGAATGGTATAGGATCTTGTAAGCATAGACACGATCTGAATTGGTTTGATCAAAATGGAATGATGGTTGAGCGAGAATATCTTTGTAATAAGAGATTTTTCTCGGAGGTGAAGAAATGAAATGACATCGAGCCAAAATGGAATTGAGCAATTTCATTAATGGTTTGACTTACGGGGTGACTAGGTTCTTTGTAGAACAAGTTAGCAACATGTGATTTGGTGTACTTTCGGAGAGGGTCGAACTTGGTTAATTGGAAGTGGAATGGCTGGCCCGATTGGCTAGAGGCAAAGGGATCATTAGCCCATGCAGATGAGTGTCGGGGCGGTGAATAGTACCAAGAGTATGGTATCTATTAATTATGTCAATGGAAGAGGATGGTTTAATTGACTCGGAGGAGGAGGAACTATGAGTTGATTAGGTTTACTGGAGGAGGGGACCAAAGCCTTAGAATGAGGCCTTGGGCGAGACATCTGTTGAATAGGAAACAAAGATTAGCAACCAGAAAGAAGATCTAAGTAATTCTGGTAATAATGTAAATCATTGTAATAATTATGTAAAAACACGGCGAGCTTATGGCTTGTTGGTGATTGATGTATTGGGCTCTTTTAGTAGTTGGCCTAGCTGACTTAAGACGGTTAATCCGACGGTTAACTTGTTTGATCAGGGTTTGGGAATGGATAATTTGGGTTTTAACATAGGAAATATGTGGAGTAGCACTCATCCCTTACCCCCCTGTAAAAATTCTCGGGTAAGAAAATCAGGTAGGGAATTTTGACAACCAGGTATATAGGTAATATCAAAATCAAAATACTTAAAATAGATTGCCAGGGCAAAAATCTGTTTACTAGCAAGATTTTGAACATCTTTTTCCAAAACATATTTAGCAGATTTGCAATCGACACGAAGTAAAAAATTTTGATTTAAAATATCATCTTGAAATTTTTGAATACATAACACAGTAGATAAAATTTCATTTTTAATAGTACTATAATTTAATTGTGCTTTATTCGGACACGAATGAAAACAAACAATTTGTACAGATGACTGGGGAGTGACTTTCTGAAGGAGAATGCCACCATAACCAATATCAGAAGCATCAGTTTGAATAATTTTGAATGAGTTCTCAGTAGGAATACCAAGACAAGGAAGGGACTTGACGTATTGTTTAACTTGTTGAACAACGGATATAGTAGAAGACCAAGGAGGAGGATTATCCTTTAACCGATCGAACAATGGTTGTGATTTGCCTAAGGTCTTTATAAAATTCAGCAATGTAATTGAGGAACCTAAAACCTTTGGAATTGAGTTTTATCAAGAATTTCATCGAAATTTAGGCAAACTCAATAGAGCGACTAATTGGGAGAATAGTATTATGATGAATATCATAACCTAAAAACCTAACTTTAGTGTGAAATAATTTAATCTTAGTAGCGGATATGACTAGACCATGACTTTTAATAGTATAAAAGAATGCAGTTAAATGTTGCCAATGTTCACTAATTGATTTAGAAAAGATTAATATGTCATCAATGTAAACAATAGAAAAATGACTAAATGGGTTAAAGATATCATTCATTATATTTTGAAATTCACTAGGAGCATTTTTAATCCAAATGGCATGACATTCCATTCATATTGGCCAAAAGGTGTATTAAAAGCGGTTTTATATCGATCTTTAGGATGAATTTGAATTTGCGAAACCACTTTTTAAATCAAATTTACTAAAAATAAACTTGATTAAGTCTTTTAATTAGGTCTTTTTATTAGGAATAGGATATCTAATCCATTCAAGAACGACATTTAATGGTTTATAATTAATAACTAGGCGAGAACACCTCGTTTAATTCACATTTTATTAACATAAAAAGCGAGGACAAGACCATGGTGATTTCTTTGGGACTAATAATTCTATTTTTAACAATTCATTAATTTCCTTTTTACACATTTCTAACAATTCATGATTCATTTGAATAGGCGGGATTTAGTAGGTATTTGTCGTTCATTAAAACCTTTAATATATGGTAAAGTAACTACATGCTTTTTCCTATGCGAATCAAGAGGTAAAGTTGAACAAACAGTTGATTCAAGTTTTAATTTGAAATCATTAATTTGAGAGATGAAGCAGGATCGATTAATTGTTGATCTATTCGTTTGTAATTAATTTCTTCTTTAAGAAAATTAATATGCCGAGTTAGTCGTTTAATAGTGTGGGTAATAGAACAATCTTGTAATTGTTTTAACTCTAATTGTTCAGGTGGAAATAAGAATGTAAATGTAACAGGATGTCCTAAAACATGAGTAGTAATTCCTTCAGTAGAAGTAGTAAATAGATATAATAAAGATATAAATGGTGTACCTAAAATAATCCGATCAGTCATATTTTTGACTAAAACAAATGTAGTTTTAAAGCAAACATTATTTTGACAAACATGTACTTTAGGTAATTTATATCGAATATGCATTTTACTACCATTAGCAGAAGTTAATTTCTCTTAACATTTGTGATAATATTTAGTAGGAAGTAATCCTTCTTGAATGCAATTTAAATCGACAAAGATGTCGATTAATGCAACTAATTCTAATTCAAAATCTTCAACAATGATTTTAATTCTTGAATACCATTTTGCATATAAATTTTATTAAGTAAATTTAATCGTTTATCTTCAAGGTTAGTAGCTTGAGATCGATTATCAAATATGAGTTTAGTTGGATCAGTATGATCAGAATCATGATCAGAATTATGTTCAGATTCATGAGGTGATTGTGCATTAGGTTGGAAATCATTTAAGTTTTGTTTAAGTTTAAGATTAATAATTTCATTTTCTAATTTATTATCTTTATTTTGAAGATCTCTTATTGTTTGTTTAATTTGATTGATTTCAAATTGTAAGTCTTGAAGTGTAACTTCTTTAGTTTTATTTTTAAATTTTTCTAAAGTTTTAGATAAACTAATGATGGGTTTATTAAACTTAGGTTTAGTTTCTGTTCGAAGCATTAGACCTTTGAGCTTATCAATATATTGTTGTTTTAATTGAGGATCATCTAATTTACTAATTAAATCAATTAAAGCAGATTCTTCTTGACTATGTTTAGTAAGAACAGAAATTTGCTTAACAGGTTTACAACAAACATCATTACATCCTAAGGTAATTTGATTATCAGAATCAGAATTATCACTATTAGATGGGGAATTGGATGTAGATGGAAGTACAGAAGAGGAACCATTATCAGATTGATTTAATTGGAAGATTTCAAATAACTGAATTTTGGATTCATCATTAATTTGGAGTTGATTGACTCTGTCTTTGAGATTTTGTTTCTCTTTGCATTTATTAGCATAGTGGCCTTTTTGTCCACAGTTATAACACGTAATATCTTTATTAGATTTTGATCTCGGATGTGATTTAGATTTATGATATTTCTTTTTGGGTTTAGTATAAAATTTTTCATTAGATTTGGAGGGTGAATAAGGCTTCTTGTATTTATTATAATATTTGGATTTATGTTTTGAATGTTTGTGTGATTTCCTACGAGAGGGTGCAATAGGAGGTAGTCCATATTGTTCACAGAAATTTCCTAATTCATATTTAGCTTTATGTTTATCTTTTGTAGCTTTTTGACTAAGTTTTAAATCAATACACATTTTTAAGCCTTCTTTTTTAATAGTGCTAATTATATCACCATATGTTAAATTATCATATTCAATAACACCAGTAGGTTGACTAAGAACATCTCTAATTTTGTGAGCAAATAAACTAGGTAATCCATTAATAAATTTTTCTTTCCAGAATGATTTAGTACAGTCTTCTCTCAACATAACTCTAGGGGTAAAAACATCTTTATACCATCTAAAATCACTTAAGGTTGGACAAGTAAGATTACTGAGTTGATCATGTATGCGAGAATATATATTAGTTGGGGTACCAATAAAATGTCTAATAATTGTATAAATTAATTGGTTAATACCATCAGGTTGGCAACATCCTAAATTTTCATCAAATATAGGTAATCCTTGATCATCAGTTTGGTTAGCATAGATGATAGAGTCTCGTTGGGTGTCAGTTAAATATTTTTCCCACCAAGATTTGAGCTGACCAGTAAAGCCAGTAGTAATTAAATTTACAATTTCAGGTTGAGTATATTGGGGATAATTAGAGAGATAACTGTTCGAGACCATAGATAAATGATTTAATTTTTGGAGGAGTTGATCTTCACTAAGACCATCAATATTCCATTCGTATAATTTTTTAGCAGAGACAGAAAATTGATTATTAACATTATTTTCTTCAAATTGTAAATCGACAGGAGTAGGCTTAGTATACCAATTCTTGGTAGTTTGAGGATTAATTTTAGGATAGCGTATTTTCGCAACTTGGAATTGTTGAGCTAAGTTATTAATTTCATTGTCGATGCTCGGAAGTAGAATTTGGGTTAATATCAAATTGTTGATTTAGGACAGTAATACCTTTATCTTTAGAAGGTGAGGGAGTATCGGGTACTGCTAATTTGGTAAATAATTTTTCAATGGCTTGGACCGTAGATGATTGATCATTTGTAACTAGGCTAGTTCGGGTAGAACGTTTACTAGGTAGGTTAAGTAAAGGTGCATCTAAAGGTTGTTTAGATGATGAAGTGTGAACAGATTCTAAATTAGTTTCTATTTTATCTAATTGTTTACCAATTGTATTTAAACACTGGTTAGTATAATTATTTTGTTCAATAACTTTTTTGAGTTCATTATCATCGCCAGGTAATTTAAAAGGAGAGGCAGGAATTTCAGAACCTTGTTGATTAAGAATAATTTTCTCTAAGGGAGGATGACTAGAACTAATTGTAGTGGTAGCAGAAGTTTTCCATTTATGTTTAGTAATTGTAGTAAGTGTTTTATAATATTTTTCTTCATATTCTAGTAAGGGTAATTCAAAACCATATCGAACCATAAAATTATACCATTCTTGGGAGATTTGAGACATTTGAGCAGAAGTATATTTAGCATAATAAGCATGGCGCTGGGTGCGATTAGCTTTAGATTTAAAATCAATAAGTAATTTATCAAGATTGGGAGTAAATTCCTTTTTAATTGTCAATAATTGTGGATTGGCAGGTGGTGTAAATTCTTCCATATTAGTTTGAGTCGGAGAGTCAGTTGAATGAACTTCTTCATCAAGGAAATGAGTATGTATAGAATAAACAGGTTTACTAATTTGAGAAGTTGAGGAATTATCAATTCCTTTTAATTTTGGATTGATTATAGGACCTATGGTTGGACCGATATTAAGTTGACTATTTTTTCTAAATAGAGGTGTGGTAAATATTTCATCTTCAGTTTCTATTTCGCTAGGGACACTAGATGTACTATGTCTAGAGGATTGACTACGGTTAAATTTAATATGAACAGAACCATCATTAAATTGTCTAATATCTTTAATATCTTGTTCTGAGGATTGTTGCTGATTATGTTTGTAATTTTCATTAACAGTAATCCATTCATCAGGTAAATCAATATCTTTCCATTCAATCATTTTAGGAATATTAATATGGGATTCATTATGACTACTACTTTGAATAAGTAAAGTTTTATCTTTAGGTGACTTATGCAGAGCATGAACATTTAAATTAGTTTGCATACATTTATAGTGAACACGATAAATTAAAGCAATATTATGTGCCTTAGCCATCATATTAGTGAATGAACCATGTAGTTGAATATTTAATGTTAAAGCATGTAAAATATTTGGATCACTTAAACGGCGTAAAATCGGAAAACAATTAAAATGTCTTGGACCTTTATCAAGACCTGTTTGCATCATTCCCATTACACTATCATTATAATTAAGCATACGAGGATCACTTAAGCATAATAAAAGCAGTATTTTTTCCAAGGTGTAAGTGGATTAAGACCAACTTGAATTAGACCAATGTGAATAAAATTGTAACCATTATCTTTGTGTCTTTTAATTAATTTAGTATCAAATAATGACAAGTTTCTCGAGGTTTTTCTAAAGCATAAACTTGTTCAATTGTTTTAACATGTAATGCAACTTTAAAAACATTACAGAAATGTTGTTCTATAAATTTCTTTGATTTGTAATTTTGGTATATTCCAATCTCTATTAAATTGATCATTTTGTATTTCAACATCTTCTTCATTAATGACTAATCCTTGATTAGGTATGGAAGGTAAAGTTGTTGACCTAGAACCTCGATGAGTTACTTCTAAATAATCGACTCATTGTTCTTTCTAATTAATCGATTTCTGAGATATCTTAATACATACCCTATTCTTGTCAAGTTACCACAGACCATAATAGTTTAGCACAGACCCTATCCTAAATGTCCACACTGCCTAACTCTAAGGACTTACTCCGGACAAGAAATGGAAGTGGGTGACCGAAACCAAGTAGATAACAGACTGATCTCGTGGGTGATTAAGATGGAACCGAAAACTAGATTAATTGAATAAACAATGGAAACGATTAATTGGAAGAAACTAAACAGTTATAAACAGGATACAACATAACCGGGCTCTGATACCAAGAGAAACTAAACAGTTCGTAATCCATGGTTCTTCATTCTTGTTGCTGCTTCCGCGGTCTTGGTATTAGAGCCCGGTTATGTTGTATCCTGTTTCTAACTGTTTAGTTTCTTCCAATTAATCGTTTCCATTGTTTATTCAATTAATCTAGTTTTCGGTTCCATCTTAATCACCCACGAGATCAGTCTGTTATCCACCTTATAGACCAAGAATTTAAATAATTTATAACAAATTAAATTTTTTATTCAAATTTAGAATCGAAGTTAAAAAAGAAAAAAGAGAAGTGGGAATGTTTGGAGATGGTCTAACATGATGATAGTAGTACCTTGGGGTGTATGTGGTGCAGTTCAGTTTGAGAGAATTGTAAATCAGTTGGTGAATGACGGATTAGCAAATAATCCAAACTGCAGTTTGGGACGTTTCCATTTACTATTTGATTGAAAAATATTCTTAAACAATTATCAAGCATTTACATAATATATAATACTAATTTATATAATATTTGTTATGTATATAACACAAACTAATTTTACATAATATTTTTTTATAACAATTGATTTGCAACAAATTTCACATCTTAAATTCTCTCATACTCATTTTTTATTTTGATATTTCATCAGATATTAAAAAAATGTATGTATTAATTATAGCGAAACAGAGCGGTTTCAAATATAGATTATAAATTTCAAAGTTTAATCCATGGTTAGCAGATTGATTGGTGCTGATTGGTATGATTTTAGCAGATTGGATGATATTTTACACGCCTAGTAATACTTGTAATATATATATATATATATTTATAAAATCGGGAAATTCTATAATAAAAACGAGTTGGGAGAACTAACGAGTTTAAAATAGGGGTATTTACACACATGTCTTATTTTGTAAACTTCTATTTCATTAAGTCCTAGATAAGATTTGTTACTCCTTCAAGTCCTATTAATTGTTAATAGACGAAATTACCCTTTAAACGATGGTTGTTCGTAATTGTTTATAAAACAATATGGTGATGTAACATTTATTTTGATTTTCAAAACTACAAAACATCATAATTTTTACAATTTACATTTATTTTTGATAAAATTTATATTTCTAGAATCAACATAACAAATCTATGAAACAAGACTAATATTTACAATTTTCTTAATTTCTAACTATAATTAAAATTTTAAATGAATAAAGTATCTTTTTCACACATAAATATACATAAACAAATTGAGAAATATCTTAATTACAGAACTAAGAAAACTGGAAAATTTCTTAATTGACGAAACAATTATATGGAATATTTTCGTGTAAAATTGAGATATTTCTCAATTTTTTTTCAATTTTAAAATTGAGAATATTCTCAGTTTAAAACTGAATAATATTTTCAGTTAATGCTGGAAAAAAATTGAGAAACTTTTCAATTTTACTAGATAGTTTTGCAAACTAAGAAATTGTTAGTTTCATATGGCTTAAAAAAATAATATTTTATTTTTATAAAATTTTATATTTAATATTAGTCTTATTTGATAGATCTCATTGTAGACTCCCAAAAATATAATTTTTATTAAAAATAAATGTGTATAATAAAAGCTGTGAAGTTTTTAAATTGAGCATTGCTATTCAAGCCCAAAAGTTAGACTCGCTTTTTAGACCCAGTGATGTGTCAAGAAAATAATTATTTTCTAATTATTAACTAATCATTTTGTTGACACATCACTGGTCTAGAAAGTGGTTCTAAAAAATGGACTTATATATCATTTTCTTTTTAAATTTGAAATAACAAAACAAAAGTAATGTCACATTAGTAATATCCACTTGAATAAGAGAAATAATCTTATGTTTTTGAAGCATGATTAAGTGGTTATTAAAAATTTTATAGTTGGTGGAGAATGTAAGGTCACAATTTTGTATCAGGCCTGAAGCATAATGCTTAGTGATTGGAGGATAACATTGGTTGAATAAATTTCTATATGCAAGCCTTCCTCGATCATCCTCACTTGCTAAGGAATAGTTTTCTTTCTTTCTTCTTCATTGGGGATATCATGGAGGTATCTGAATCTTATAGTCGAATCAAATAGGGTGTCTATAGGATGATTTCACAACAGAAGTTCTCAGATGGAAATCTGGTTCTTTGAAGAAGAAGGTAAGCACTTCTTCATTCACTTGTTATCTTGTTGAGAACATTCTCTGTTTTGTCACAAGATATAGAATAGGATAAAGAGACCATAGAGAACTTAAAAGCAACACAACAGCTGAAGGGCAGATGAAGTTTCATTTACGTGAGGTGGTTGTGGAGAAGCAAGTTGAATTGGTGAAAGACGTGAAACCAGCTCTGCTCTAATTCAACCACAAACGAATGGAAGAGAAGAAGATAAAGAAAAGATTGTTGAAATGTTGGTTGCCAGTGAAAACAGCTCTGCTCTAACTCAACCACAACGCTTGCCCAAATGATATTCAATGATAATAGGATAAAAAGCCACTTTGAGCCTAAATTTGGGGTTTATGTTTCTCAGGATTTCAATGCAAAATGGGTGACAAAAGAAATAGTATCTATATCTAAGAAAACCTGTGAAGCCTCAAACCTAGATTCTTTGCGGAAAAAGCTTTCAGAGATGCTGAATAGGAAAAGATGCTTGTAAGTAGTATTAGATGATGTGTGGGACGAAGATCAGAGAAGTGGGTATAGGCTGAAGTATTACTAGCATGTGGAAAGGTGCTTCCATTATCATTACTACTACTCATGTTGAAAAGGCAGCATCAATCTTGGGAACTATTTCGCCATTGGGAAGGAGATAATGAAGAAGTGTGGGGGTGTACCTTTAGCTGCGAAGGCCCTCAGAGGGCTAATGCTCTTCAAAAGTGAGGAAAATGAGTGGTGTTTTGTTAAAGAAAGTGAAATTTGGAACTTGCCTCACAAGGAAAATTCTATATTGCCTGCCATAAGATTAAGCTACTATAATCTTCCATTGAAATTGCTACTATAATCTTCCATTGAAATTGAGACGATGTTTTGTTTATTGTGCCTTTATATATATATATATATAGGTTCTAGAATTGGAAAGGAAAATTTAATTCGTCATTGGATGGCTAATGACTTTATTTCATCCAATGGACAATCGGAGTTAGAAGATATTGAAAATGGGATATGGAATGAGTTATATTGGAGATCTTTTTTTCAAGATGTGGACAAAGAACTGGGAAACATTACTTTCAAAATGCATGATCTTATCCACGATCATGTCCAATCTATTATGGAAGATGAATATCATATGATGGAGTCTGAAAACTCAAGTAATATATCAAAGCAAAGAATTCGCCATTTTCTTGTGACTTCACAAATTTTGGTTCACTGAGAGTGTTCGATTTGTGGGGCATCAACATGAAATGGCCTTGGAGAAATTGAATGTTAGTGGGTGCCCTAACCTAGTGACTCTTCCACAGAGCATTAAACACCTTAATTCCCTTCGACACCCAACTATTTCTGGTCAATCCACATGCAGGAGATCGAATAATCTTGTTATTTGTGCAAAGTGGAAGACTTTGCCCAAAGCATTGCATCATGTTCCAGGATTACGATCTCTATCAATCTCTGGGTATCACGAGCTCACATCACTTCCTGAATGGTTGGGAAACCTTACGTCTCTTCAATCATTGTGCATTTGGGACTGCCTCAAGATTCCATCACTACTGCATAGCTTTCAAAGCCTAAGCAAACTCCAAACTTTGAGCATTTGTGGATGCAGTCCTGAATTGGCAAGGTGATGTTAAAAGAGAAATGAGAAGGATTGGTATAAGATAGCACATGTTCCAGATATTGATCTGTAATCATGAGTGAGTGAAGTGAAGAAAGGAATGCGCATATTACATGTGGACATTCCTTATAGACCAAGATAAATTCTCTTTCACTTATTCGAATGTTTCTTGAAATGATTCTTACATATCTGCTTGTCAGTAAAATTAGTAGTAAAGTGATATTTAAACAAAATGTCTTTTTGTACTCCTGAAGGCTGAAGTCCTTGTTCAGTATGAATGTTTGTGGACTTCTTTGTAAAGACCATTGCTTTGCTCTAAAAGATCACATTCATGTTTGGTTTGTTTATTTTCTCACACAGAAAATAGAGCTTGGTTCTCATCAACGGATTGATTAACCTCAGGGGCAATCAACTCATAAACATGTAAAACAAATTTTGTCAAGTTTTCTTAAACTCTTAAACTACTGGACTGATTCATCTCACTTGGATTAAGATTCTGAACCTGAGTTGAGTCGAGATCATTCAACTGGACATGTTTGGCTACCTCTTATAACAGGGATTAATGACAAATGTGATTCATTTTGAAATGTTTCTGTTCCATATGATACATGATTTTAGTAGTTCAATTTCCATTGTCAGTTATTGTTATTGGAGAAATGATCGATTTTAGCTGAACTTCTTTAACCTGTCTTTGTTGCTGATTATTGGTGTGTCAAAATTTGAAATGTATCAAAAACTTGTTCATGTAATAATTTATTAAGCAGTCAGTATGTACAACGAAGTTAGCTTTTTGTGTGTGCTATCTAAGATGGTCGAGTTTGGATTGCAAATGGGATTGGACTTTGATCTTAGCACCGAGATGACCGTGAAACATAAATGTCTAAAGATTACATTTTGTGCTGAAAGTCTGAAATTGTCTCCAATTTCCAGTGACAAAAGTGTAGCAGCTGGAATTATAAGATTGTACTAGATGATTAATATAGAATGTATGTTTGTAAATCATTTATGTAGTTATTCATTTCTGTTCATCTTCGTAAGTTATCCATTATTTCTCCCATTCTGCGTTTTTACTAATATATATTTGCATTTATTTATTTATTTTTAAAATGATGGTTAGTGGCACCATTCTTTTGGATCACAATTGTAGTACAATAGCTGCGGGTTCTAAAGTGGCTGTGAGAATGGATATGTTGCTGGTGGAAGGTTTTGGGCTGAGGTGGGCTTGTGCGCGAGGGGCTTTTAGTCAGTTGTTGTATTCCCAGACTCCTCTGTGTCAGTCAGTGCACAGTCTCAGCCGCTTTGGGGGGTAGAGATTTCTGGTCAGTCTCGCTACAGCTGTGCAAAGAATATGTGTTGCTAATGAAATGCCAATTGCAGAGGCAATGAGATGCCAGATTGAAGCACAGAAAAGATTGTGGGAGCGACTTGAGGTATCTCTATCATTTGACAGTTTGACAATCATTTTCCCTCTTAACTGTAGGCCTCTTATTTATAGTGTGGCACAAACCTTTTGCTAATTCATGCCATGGATTTTGGCCATTGTCTGATTTTTATTTTATTTTTTTCCTCTTTCGTTTTCCCAATATGTCATAGGTACGAAAGAAGGTGCAGATGAGAATACAGTCACAAGGGATGTATTTGCAATCAATATTAGATAAAAGCACCTCTTAAGTGCTATCAATCCTTGTGTTGGGCCAGTTCATACGAAACTTTGGTCTGGCTTTAAATGGGCCCCCCGCTAGTGGATGGTGGGATTAGTCCCCAGGGATTAGTCGAGGTGCACATCAGCTGGCCCGGACACCCTAAGTTATCAAAAAAATATATATATATTGGATAAAAGCTCAAAAGAGCCTAACACTTGACATGAACTGCCTATCAGTCTTGAGTCAACTCGCCAACATCGATTTGTCTGAGTCAAATCTTATGGAGAATAGTAACTATTCAAATTTTAGCTTTTGTGTGTTATCATGAATCAATAGGATTAACCATTAGCAATCTGAATTTATAAGTCTTTATCAACCATGGTTTAAATCAAATCCATGCATCATTCATCATGAATTCAATCAGCCTGCATGACTTTTTCTTCCTTCACTTTCTTCTTCTTCTTCTTCTTCTTCTTCTTCTTCTTCTTCTTTTCACTCCTAAATAGGCATAACACTATTTCCACTTGTGCTGAAACACGGTTCTGCTGTAAATTGAATGATTTAAACATCTAGTGATGTAAGAACTTTGAAGATTGCCGGTCACAGAAATAAAAGATTACTTGTTTCTTTGCTAGGCCAGCGCAATAAAATAAAATAAAAATGAATTGATTTTGGTCATTGATGTTGCCAAAATGTCAACAGGGTGCACATTAAAGCAATGGGATGCTGCTCCCTAGCAAAACATGTGTTGATGTTGATAAAGTAATGTTGGAAACCCATAAGGTTAGCTCAATTTGCATCACTCCACATCAATGAAAAAAGGACCAAGGGAGGACAATGGAGAAACATGAAGCAATCAGCCTACAACTTAACTTTCTCATTTCCCCCCTTTCTTTTTAGGCAACAGAATAAATTATGTGGTAAATTTTGTGAGTAGAAACATTTCACCCAAAAAATCAATTAAATGAATTCTGATAAAAATCAATTCCCCCTTGAATCAATACTACGTGGGAAAATGAAAATGAAAATGACGAGGAAGCCCATGCCATTTCCTCCAAACTTCAATCTAATGTGGAATTCTTCTCTAAAAGATAAAGAATTTGAATGAAAGTTTGAAGGTTAAAAGTATAATTTATCCTAAAATTTAACAAAAGCTAATTTGGATATTTCTTGTGTCACCTCTCTCTTCTTCTTCTCTATAGACTGAAGAAGAAAGGGCAAATTACATTTTATCCCCTTCAACTATCACTATTTTTCACTTTATCCCATTAAACTAAAAATTGATACAATATACCTCTTTAATCTTTTGAAAATTTTTAATCTAATCCTTATGTCTCCATCTTGTTAATAAAACAGACAGAAAATATGCATGTAATGTCCACATGGCATGATTATGATGAAAATACCCTTCAAAAGATTTGTTATAAATATGACATGCACATTACATGCACATTTTCTGTCATTTTTGTTATCAGAAATGATTAGATTAAAATCTTTCAGAAGATAAAAAATGTACATTGTATCAATTTTTAATATAAGAGAATAAAGTGAAAAATAATAATAATTGAGCAGAATAAAGTGTAATTTACCAACAAAAAATTGTGTGGTAAACTTGGGAGTAAAAACATTTCACCTATAAACAATCCAATCAAATTTGATATAGTTGTATCCCCATTGCATCAAAAGTCAAATGCAACTAGGAAAAATGAAGCCTATTGTAGTTTCCTCCAAACTTCAGGCCTCCAAACAATCCAACCAAATTTGATAAAGTTGCATCCCCATTGCATCAAAAGTCAATTGCAACTAGGAAAAATGATGCCTAATGTAGTTTCCTCCAAACTTCCTCCGTTAGAAACAAGTTAGTTTAGTAATTTTTTGATTTTTTGATTAAGATATGAGATTAAAAAAGTAATATGTTTGGAATAATTTTTTAGTTTTTTACAAAAAAAAATGTGTAAAAAGTAGAGAGAAAAGAGAATTTTTAATTTTTTAGTATAGATTATTGACTTTTTAATTTTTAAACTAAAATATTAAATTGCCAAATTAGACCCATCATGGAATCTAACGGTAAAGATATCTCATTATCCCATTTTTTCTCCTACTTCGTGATTTTTTTTGGGCAGAGGCTTGGCATTTCAATTTTAATCAACTACTAATCTCAATTGATATCATTTAAATAAGTACCTCTTAAAATGGGGTGATTATTTTGTTATCGGAGAGTATGAATGGTAGATAAGGTAGAGTGTTAATTGTTTGTATTAAATAATTGAGGAACATGTGAGGACACAATGAATAGTATACGTTATTATCAGAAATGATTAGATTAAAAATTTAAAAAAAAAATGAAGGAAGTAGATTATGTCAATTTTTAATTTAAAAAGATAAAATAAAAAATTATAATAGTTGAGCAGGTGTAATTTTCCCAACAAGAAATTGTGTGGTAAACTAGGAGTACAAACATTTCACCAAAAAAAATCCAATCAAATCTGATAAAGGTGCATTCCCATTGCATCAAAAGTCAAATGCAACCAGGAAAAATGAAGCCTAATGTAGGTAAAGCTATCTCGCTATCTTATTTTTTTTCTCCTACTTTGTGAATTCTTTTAGGTAGAGGCTTGGCATTTTCAATTTTAACCAACGACTAATTATAATTGATATCATTTAAATAAGTGCCTCTTAAAATAAAAATATAAGTTAAAATTTTAAAAAAAATTTAAATCATATAAAACTTATTTAATTTTAATTAAATTTATAAACATTAAATAAAAGTATCGATATATATTATTATAAATTTACTATCATTACCATCACCACCACTACTACTACTACCACCACTACCACCACCATCATGCTATTGTTGCCGCCACCGCCACCGCCACCGCCACCGCCACCGCTGCTATCGCTACCACTGCTATCGCTACAACTACCACCACTACCAACATGTCACCGCCACCACGACCACCCATTGTCATTGTTGCCACACCACCATCATTTTACTACCACTACTATCGTTACCACCATCATCAACGCTACCACCACAACCACCACCACCAACATGCCACTGTCACTACCACTACAACCACCACCACCACCCACCACCATCATACTATCACCATCATACCATCACCACTACCACTACCACCATCACCACCACCGTCATAATATAAAAATTAAAATATACAATTTAAAAATAATAAATTCTAATTTAATTTTATACATATCAAACAATTTATTTTTAATTCAGCACAATTTTTATCAAACAACTTTTTAGCTTAAAAAATTCATCATTCAATTTTCAATTCAATCTTCATTTTTCAATTTTATCAATTCAACATTTAAAACTGAATGTATTAAGTACTAATCAATTAAGTCTGTTTGATAACCACAATTGATATCACTTAAAAATTTAAATGTTTTAAAATGTAATTAAAACTTAAGAAAAAATTTAAATCAGATGAAACTTAATTCTGACTGAACTTATAAATATTGAACATAAATATCGATATATACTATCATAAACTCACTACCACTACCATTACCACTACCGCTGCCGCCTCCGCCACCACCACTATCACCACCACCACCACCACCACCACCACCACCAGCTTTATCACCATTGTCATTATTCCTATAAGCACCATTATCATCGCTATCGCTACCATCATCAATGCTATCATGCCGCCGCCACCACTACCACTACCACCAACACCTTTATAACCGTCATACCATCACCTCCGCCACTACTACTACCACCATCATCACAATATAAAAATTGAAATATAATTTAAAAATAATAAATTTTAAATTTGATCTTATACATATCAAACAACTTGATTTTAGTTAAACACATAAATTTTAATCAACTAGCTTTTTCAGTTTCAAAAATTCAACATCCAATTTTTAATACGTAATTTTCAGTTTTTAACTTTATCAAACACCACCTAAGTGATTATATCAATTGATCCTTTATATATATAGAGTTAATTAAGGAAGAAAATAGGACAAAGAAAGGAAATTTATATAATCAATGGAAGCAAAAATTTTAAATATTCAAACCATCCTTGCAACATTAAGGTATTAAATTTTTTAAATTATTTTTATGGTACTTAAGTGGTGATTTATGGATACTACACATAAATCATTCTCATCCGTTAGATCTGAATAAAGAGAAAAAAATCAATCGTGGATTTGCTAATGAGTAAAATCAAATGAAAAAAATGAGATGATTTCCAGAGTCATTCCTATCACTAGAACTAATTCTACTAACCAAACAACATACTTTACTATTGGATCCCCCATTACTAGGGTTCCCACTGCATGAACTCTGATTTGCTTACCTATTACAAATCCTCAACTTGGACTATCCACCACCAGCTACTTACCTACCTAAAATCTCACAAAATCACCCCAAAAAAATAATAATAATGAGCGTAGATTCTCTCTCTCTCAACTTGGACAATCCCAAGAAGGTATTCAGTACTCCCAGGGCAATGTCCAACTGTATCAAAAGCCACACATTCACATGACAATGTGCAACAGTCCTAGGAGCCACACATTCACATGGGAACTGTTATATATATACGAAGATTCACTCGTGTGAATGTGCGACTCCTGAAAAATGAAAATGTTGAGACATTCCCTAAGAAGCATACAATAATACTCCCAAACATAACTGTGAGTGGTTTTCAAGTTTCAACCACCCTTTGGCAAAAGAAAAAAGAAAGGAGAAATGCTTTGGGATAGTTAAGAATTGAGGATGCAATGGTTTAAAAAAAACATTTAAGGGACACCAAGATTCCCTGCAATTTATTTTGATTAATGAGGGGGCTAACCAAAATGATTAGGCATCAAGTTTCTACAGCATAGAAGGACCAACAAACCATTAATAGCTAGCAACTTAGCAAGAAAAATATGCCTGTACATAATTTTTTTTCATATATGACAAGAAATAATGCCATGCTTTGTATTCTCTAATTTTGTTTTACGTGACAGAACAAAAAGATGTGATAAGATTAGCTTTCTGTCACTTAATTGTGTGATGTTTGTACGCCACCACAGCTTGTGGTGTGACCACAGTAACCGTTGGGACAGCTAAATCAAAATTGGCTTGCACTCACTACCACATACAGAACATGGTGATGAATTATATGGTAGGAATGGGCACTGGAATTTGTCAACTCACTGATTAATTGCACGAAGCTCCCACTTGCCCTCGCCATCAATCAATCGTAATTCCGTTGAATGGAATGGTATCAAAGCAGGACGCTGTGAGAAGCAAGAGAAAATGCTACATGAACCGAACAATTATTTAACAAATTAAAAAATTGAATTCAAAACAGTTTTTGTAGGATGTTAATGAATTAAGTTTTGACATGGTAAAGTGCATTGTACAGAGTTTGAAGGAGATTTATCTGTCACATTGTAGTAAAGTGAGCTATGTTGTATAATGTAATTGCAATGATGAGAGACAAAAAAAAGTCCAACTTCAGCACAAAATATACAATGTTGACATGCTTTCTAGCTTACTAAACACAAACCAAGTATCGACAGAAAAGTTTTATCTTGTGCATGCCAAACTACAATGTGTTAGATTCATCCTCAGCATATTAATAGAACTTACCTGTGAGGAGGTAACAACTGTGATCCCCATATTACTTGCAAGCCTATATAGATGTTCTTCAACATCAACACTTGTGGCACTGTAAAAAAAAAGTTTGAAACGAACGAATGAGATATCATAAGCTCATAGGCAGGCCTTTGCCTCGAGGACAAAAAGAAGAAAGAGGAATGCAAGTTTTTGTTGCATACTTGGTGCACTCATCAAGGATGCCGAATTTTGGCTTGTGAAAGAAGAGGCGCGCCTTGTAAAACGAAAAATACAATGTCAAAAAGTTGAGCATTCCAATTCACTAATATTAGTTAGTGTTCAAACAAGCATGAGATCAAGGTGGTAATGGTGTAGAATAAGTGAGCTCACCATGCCCAATCTTTGCTGCTCTCCAAGCGATAGGATGTCTTCCCAATTCTGACAAGTATCCCAGCTGCCTTCTCTTTCCAGAAGATATATCAATTTAACATTTTCTAGAATAGTTTTTAAATGTGCATCAAGACTACTTGTCGCATTGACTGATGTTTGACCTGAGCATATAGAAGATTCCGTTACCCAGGAAACGCGAAAAGATAAATAGAAACTATTTTACAAACTGACCAAAAAAAAAAAAGTCAGGCACACATAACATATATATTGAAAAGTGAAAAATGGATAAAAGATTTCTAGTCCATCAAACCACAAAAATACAATAATCTAAATATTAGGGAAATTATTCAATATTTCCGGAATACCACGTGTCTGTACTCCCTAACCAATCATCATTCAATATGCCCCCCTCATGTTCCCCATTCACCCAACACAATACCCCACCTACCCACTTTCTCCACCAATCATAATACTATGGAACACCATATGTCCATGCGCCGGAATTACTCAATAATTATCTCTATATATTATGTGTAAGAGAGAGAGAGTATCGCCACTGAAAAAAATGCCAAAATTAAACTTCACAACAGGAGTACATGTCAAATTAAGAAAACTCCCACTCCACACTCCCCACCCCACCCCACCCCACCCCAAGAAATAAGTTGGGGGGAAAAAGAAAAGAAAACCACTTTCTTTACACTTGTATTCATCCCTTCCCCCCAGTAGGAGAGTAGGGCAGGTAAGTTCTCCTCTACCAAGGTCCTGTACCAGTGAACTTTTGTTGCCATACAACCAGACTGCACGACCTTGAGTTCATGGTAAATTTGAGTGGGTCACACCATTAAGAAAAAAAACATATTGATAAACTACCACATGCCTGTATTTCACTAGGGAGAGAGAAGCATCACACCACTACTACAGCTAATAAATCCATCTATTAAATGAAAGAAACCTGGTTCTTTATGAACTTGGTAATTCAGGTGGGATAGGGACCGAGCAAAGAAAAGCTTTCCAATCAAATTTCATTTAAGTAATTGTTCAATACATTGGTGGCGCCACAGCCACCAAAGGGTATTCAATTGATTTACCTTTTTTCCCCCTTTGTACATATAGGCAATATCTACATCAATTAGTCCACTCATAATTTGAATACCTAAACAAATTCACAAATTTTGAATGCTCATCTCATGAATCTTGAATATCCAAGTCACTCACTTCAAACATTGCACACCCATCCTACAACTCACAATAACTTTTAAAAAAAAAAAAATTGTCTATAGAATGAAGTGTATGGTATATATATTTAAAGTTGATGTAATATGAACAATACTCAAAATGCATTTAGTACCATCCTTACAAAAACAAAATATCTTGATAAATACAGATTGAAAAAAAAAAAAAAAAAAAATGATTTCAAGCTCCCATGTATTTCTTATTATTATTTTTTGCTGAAATAATAGTAACAATATGTTAAAATTTCTTCTTTGTTTGTTATTCAAGAAGTTTAAATTAAGAAACTATTGAAAATGGATGATAGATTGACAAGTCTGATTTTTTTTCTTTTTCTTTTCTTTGGCATAAATTTTAATCAAGTTTTTGAATGAATACCCTAATTAATATTTCTAGAGCTGCCACTGCCACTAGGTAACTAGACTAATGTAATCATGGTTATCAAAATCCCGATTTGGATCTTACAATCCATTTGGACACAATCGATCCAGATCTTGTAAGAAATTCCTTCTAGGTAGGATCTTTTGATCCGGATCGTGGAATCCTGATCCGAATCTGATCCTATTCAATCCAATTTACAAGCCTTGTTTTGTATTGTATAACATATTTTATTGTAAATTTTATATTTGTTGTCTAAATGCCAATTTATGTGGTCAAAATAAATAATAAAAATTGAGTAGTATTGAATCAAATAGACTAAGAAAAACAAACCAATGAACAAACATTTAAATATTGCGGCAATTTAAGAAAACTAACTAGTCCGAAAAACTAACTTAGCTTTAGCAGAGTCTGAGAATGGCAAGATGATTGAAACTTTATCCCAATTTTTGGAGACATTATTTTTGTGACTCAAATCCGCTCCACCAGGGATTCTAACGACAAACCTTATCTTTCGGTTAAGCCACTCTTTTGAATTCTTAATCTATTTTCATATCCATCTTTGTTAAATATTTTTTCTTCACTTTCTATGCATTATTGTAGATTGTAAAGTATTTTGTTCTAGAATTCTTCTTCTTCACCTTCTTTTTTGATGGAGTATTATACTTTTCACCATAGTTATCAAATCGGGATTCGTATCATGAATCGAAATAGCCTTGTACCAAATCGCGAATCAAATCGAATCATGATCAGCTTTTTTAAATTACTTAAAAACATATATCTACACATTTATATGTTAAATATATCTTATGAATATGAAATATTTAGACTTAATAAATGCAAATGTTATTTTGAATGTTAATCACGTAGTTCAATAGGTAAGAAGTTAACAAAAGGTTCCTATGTAAGATCACCATCTTATGTTTTTTTTTTTTATAGATATTTCTTATAAACCATTCTTAATAAAGATAATAACCAAATAGATAAACTATCAATTTCTAAAGTAACAACAATTAACAAAGTAACAATAATTAACAACGATATATTAATATTTGGACAATAAGCATATATACTTTTCTAAGTAACAATGAGCAAGTAATAAGAAATAATTATTTAGAATCTTTTACTTTAAAGCCTAAAACATTTTAAAATGTATAACTGACCTCACACATATAATATTTAATTATATTCAATTTAATAAAACAACAATAGATAATTCATATTCTAACTTTAATCTTAAACATCTTTAGAAGATATATTATAATTTTTTAAAGGGGAAAAAAATGAGAAGAAATGTTAAAAATATGTTGGGTCTGACTAAATCTAATTAGATCCTATTAAAAACTCCATGATCACTAAAATAACAACAAATCATGTATATATGTTGCTTATTTTGGTATTAACCGCTATTAGAATTTTCACTAAAAAGATGGAGAAAAAAGAGTCGAAAATATGCCAGACACAATAATTTCAAAAATTGCATGAATCGAATCGTGAATTGATTGTGAATCGCAGATTCACTTCTAAAATAGATTCACTCATAGATTCGTATCGATTTTGCAAAAAATACGAATCAAATAGCGAATCATAAGATTATAATGACAGAGCATTTCACAATATCTTCACTTCTTTTTAATAGAATATAAGCTCATTTTGTGTATACTTTTTAAGAAATGTTTATTTAAATTAAATTATTACGTAATTTGTCTTTTTTAGTAGAATCTTACGATCCTTGATTCAATTCTACGATCTGATCCTATAAACACCTCCAACGATCCAACTTAGGATCCCGATTTTAACAACCTTGAATGTAATGACTAGATATTTATACCAACTAACCTTCTCTATACGAAGGTAATGTCCTTTGCTCTGCTTCCTCAAGGGAGAGTGGATATATGACTTGATCCCTTAGGGTTCCCAAGCATGTATAAGGTCGCTGCGGTATATAAAAGACACCACAGCTGTATCCAGTATCCTCATTGAGCTGTTGGTGCGGTTTAACAAGTCTTCCTCTTACAATGGGCCAAAGACTTCTAAGGACTCTGAAGATAGAACTTTTTCCACTTCCATTTGGACCTTCAAAATTGCAGACTCGTCAGATTTGTATTTACATTAAAAGATCGACAAAGAATATTACACTAACCAGTAACAAGCAGGCTTTTCCCTGGTAGTATGTCACAGGTCAACTTCCTAGCCAACAGTTTCTGAGATGGGCTAATAATATCCACTTTGGAGAAGGAAATGAGATCATTAGATTGAGATTCTGTCAACTTAGTCGGTGATTCAATGAGAGCAACAGGATTATCTGCACGAGCACCGATTTTGTCAGCAGGAATGCATCATTCTCAAGTAACTTTATCAAGAAAAAAATAAGATGGATTCAACGAAACAACTGATAGAAAAAGCAAGGGTTGTTATCAGCAAGGCAACTGATAGTGACAAAAAAACACAAATAAAATTTTCATCAAAAATCAATATTGCCTTTCAGGAATTACACGCTTGTGGAGTCATAAAAAGTTATTTTCTTTTACTTGAAAAAAAGGCATGCCGAACAATTTTCTGAATAAGATTCTATTGGCCTAACATGCAAGTGAAATGCCCCATTGTATGAAAAATAGAAAGACGAATCTTTTGTCTAAAGAACCCTGGTGTAAGAGGTAATATTACTTGTGGTCCAATATAAATTCACCAGAAACTCTAAAAAGATGCCAAAAAACATAAAAATAGAATTTAAAGAGATCTAACTTCAATTCAAAAAACTTGAAAAATAAGTTACATTATGGAAAACATCCAGGCTAAAAAATAGAAGAGACAAGAGACGCACCTTTTTGAGCAACATCTAGAAGCTCTTCCAGCTCAAAAATTCGATTAATACCTCCAGAGAGCTCGAGGTACTTCCTATGCAGTTCAAGAATGTCACCAAACGTCAAAAAGCTTTGAGATACAACAGATGCTAAGAAACGCAGTGCATGAGCCAGTTCACCTGAAAAAAAATGAAGTACAAAACAGGTAAACTTCATTTTGTTAAGAAATACAATATTATTGCTCCAGTTCAACAAAATATTATCTACTTAAAGTAACCTTGAGTGGAAGTCAAGGCCCGATCCCCCTTGTGTTCCATAGCATATAACAAGCTCAAAGCCCAAGTAACATTATGTGGGAGCTGCTTTGTGATGAAGTCATCAAGTGTACCAAATAGCCATTTCTTCTGAAGAAGTAACTTAGAGTGATCAAGAAGGTCCTCAAATCTTGATTCAACCATCTGCTTGTCACAAAGAGCACCACCAGAAGATTTTAGATTCATGAAATTTTATGACAAGTGAATTCTATCTTAAAAAGTGACAATATCCTGAGACTTGTTTTGCATTATCCAAAAGTCAGTTTTCTTTCTTAATTTTAGAACTTACTTGTATCTTCTTTGAATGAGGCAAAGTAATAGAGAAAAGGGTATCTTTCCTTTCCTCCCCAAATGGGTTGAGCTTAAGTTCTTGATACATACTAGCATCCTAGATTTAATTATGTTGGAGACCCTCAAAGCATCACAGACCCATGTTTAATCATTTAATTTCTTTTCTTTAAAAAAAAATAAAAATTGGTGTTGTTTGCACTGCCATGGAGATGGTCTGCTTAATACAAAAACAGAAAACTTAGTTGGAAAGGAGAAATAAAAAAAACAAGAGAATCAATTGCAGATATATGTTTTTAAGCTTCATCTTCCAAGTTATGCAATTCGTAATATAGAAATTCAGCTCAATCAATCAAAATTTATATATTTGTCTCATATAATAGTGTACAGAATTATGCATATATACATATATATTTATATAAATACATTTGTGTGTATGTATATATATTAAACAGCCTCAACTAAGAAGGTAGATTCAATTTAGGAAACAAGCCAAACATCTCATGCAGCATGTAGTGCACCCAACCCAACCATAACCTTCACTGGGTATCTAAATTTACTTTGATTGATAGCGACCCAGTAATGCAAAGATTTATCAGAATTCCCTTTCCTCCTTTTGAAGGAACTTTGATTTCTGAAATGAATATTCAAGCTCTGATTTCAAGTCAAATTTGCTACAAACATGCACCGGCGTGCTGTCTAGTTAGTACATAATAAATTTGTCAACATTATTATATGGTAATGGCCACAAATATACACAAATATGTTTAAACAACAGAAATTAGGCATTCAAGAATGCTTGCCAGAAATATCAAACAATATATATAAAAACAGAAGTGGTAACTCATGAACATTATTTCACGATCTAAATTTGAAACATATATAATATTGTAACATTCAAGAATCTTACCGCTCTTTCCCGAGCACCACCCCCAAAGAAAGCAATAGATTCAGCATGGGTACGCAATCTCTCGTGCATGAACCTAATTAATGCATGATATACTGTCAGATTGATGTTCTCAGCAACATAGCTCTAAATCAGCAATAAAAAAAAAAAAAAAAGTAGCAGTAAATAAAACAAAATGACCTAAAGGTTCCTTCAAGTTGTTGCTCTCGACTTGCCAGATCACCAAAATCAGGAGCAACGCTCCTTAGAAAACCAAGACCCAGTAACATATAAGCATATAAAATAGCAACTCCCCTCCTTCCAGTCAGCAGCTTCATTCTCCAGGTGAACCTAAGGAATTGCAGCATTAATTTAGATTATTGAAGGGATCAAGAAAATGTATTCATATTTCCCCATATCAACATCTTCTAATGAAGCCATGGCAAGTGCTGGCTCACCACCCAAAACGAGAATAGACTCAATTATAATTGCACACACTCACCATAAAATGTCAACAGTTGGCTTTACCATTCCAGTAACCAGCCCTGACAAGTCACCGGTTAACTTCTCCAGATCTTGAGTTATTCTCTGATCTGCATCGATATTCATGCTTGACATCTGGAATACCTACAAAAATGTAGATTTTCCATTGGTTTGACAACATTTTAGATGTTTGGCAGCCTAAGTTTTTAGGAGCAACAAACAGATCATACAGCATTAAAGCAGAAGCCAAAACGTTTCTGGAATTCAGATTACAATTAAAATCTATGCACATGCACAAGATAGTTTGTTGCGAGTACTCTATGCTTTGAAAAAATTCTTCAAAAAGTATAAAAAGATAAAAAAAACTATAAATCCCATGGAAGCATATTCTACGACAAATTCCAAGCAAAGAAAATGATCCAAATCTAAGTTCAAACTGAGTCAAATTAATTGGACAAGGGATTCCTATTTGATTACCTTGTAATATGCATTATTTCTCAAGTAGTTCTTTAGTAAATGTTGTGTCAGTCGAATCCTCCATCCGAGGGCAAGCTTGGCTGTCAAGTGCCTATGAAACAAGAAATAATAAATTAAATAATAAACAATTGGCATTGAGATGAAGTCCTGCATTATGTGACAAAAAACTAAAGATCAGTAATGATCTTCAGCTCCAGTTTGTTCATTGATGTTAGATGATCAGAGTGTTCTTAAAAACAATCTATTACATAAGCCAATTCAACAACTGAACCCATTAAAAATAAAAAAGTTTTCCATAACAGATCTGAACATGCCCGTACAATTCATTCACATTCTCAAGACTAAAAAAGACTCATACTGATGCCATGCAATGATGCAATCACAAGTTTTAGTTGAAAAGTAGCAATTAATGAATTCCCATTAGCAAAACATCTTTAGTAATATAGGAATTCTCATGGAGTCTTTAGAAGGTTTTTGTACTTCATTTTTGTGAGTATTAAGTGAAGTAATTTGGTTGGAAATTAAGAAAACATTCAATGTATAGTTTACCTCAAAGAAGGTGCAACAAAAGAAGATGCAGCACTCTGAAGAATACTAACACCAATCAACCGAGTGAAGGCTGCCTTATCTTGCTCTAAAACATACTTTACAGTCGTCCCTGAAAAAACCAACGCATTTAAATCACAAAAGCTTTTCAATTTCCAAGAACATCATAAAGTTTAATTAATTTAGGAAAATAAAAAAGAAAAGAATACCATTTAAAGAGGCAATGCGATCTGATATCCAAGTTCTCGAAATCACAAGTACAGCAACTGCAAGGAGTTGTGCTCCCTGCTTATCAAGCACTGTGGGTACCTAAGAACGACCAGCAAGCAAAGATCAAAACTTTGTGTAAGAATGCAGTTTTCATTTGGCTCAGATATGTCAACATTTCAGATAAGTAATGGAAACAATGAAATATTTATAAATTCAAATAAAGAGCAGTAAAGCCCCCCCCCCCCCCCCCCCCCTCTTTTGTTATCAGAGTAGTGAAGTATATTAATAAGTAAAGATATACTGACTAAAATATTTGTTGCATTGTTAGCTTTCAATTTCCCCAACAGGCTACTCCCTTTTTATTATTTGGATAAATGAATATAGCCTCTTAATGTCCTCCATCTTAGATGATAAGACAAACAAAAATTTTCAGAACTGTTATATTTCAACCATTTTACAGCATGCTTAGATGGACACAACTTTGTTTTGAGAAATACTTTGAATTTTGATTTTAATCCTTGTTTCTTAACAGTTCAATACAAAATGGCACAGATCGAGTACTAGGCAAACAATGCAGTACTTGGTTCATAATTTCCAGAAAACAACAAATTATTCTTATGTTGCTAAGAAATCAAGCTGGAAAAGAATAAAATAAAATTACAGATAGCTGAACCCTGTTTGGTTTTTTCAAGTGCTATGATATGTTTTTAACTCCTCACTAGTTCAGCCTAGCATAAGAAACAAAGGTAACTAAATTAACTTAATTGAAAAACAAAAGCCTCCACTTAATTGAATAACAAACATTATTAGATTTAATTATTTCAGAAAGGGAAAAAATGGAACACTCATATTGATCAGCAATCAGTGGCTTATAATGACCAGTAACTAAAGGATCTTTTACAAATTCTTAGTCAACCTCATACCAGCCAGCATCATTACCAACATCAGTTATATAAATCATCACCATCCACCACTTTGTATGCATCACTGACCCTACAATTATGCTCGCAGTGCTTTATCAACTAATCTCAGGTTCCCAGGGCAGTCTAATGCCTTCTATCAATGACGTGAGACAACCACAAGATCTCATAAATTTGAAAATCACCAGTAAAATGTAGCATTCCTATGGGGACAACAGAGAGACATCCAGAGACAAACAAGCAACAGCTGTGACATGTATTAAGCCAAGAAAGCATAGTGGAATCAATGCTTTTGAGGTCGCAGCTCTCGCATCACAAATCCAGAACTGACACCAACAAACATCACCGCAAAACATTCAAATTTTAAGCAGAATGCATATGAACACAAGTACCTTGAACATTTATGGAAGGTGAGGGTGAATGCAAGGTCTGGGGCTAATAAATCATTGCATAAAGTCCAGACGAGAACTTTAAAAAATATTACAGTAGAGAGAGAGAGAGATGTGTTCTTGCAGCTAAAGGCACTCACCAGTATTTTAAACATGGCAGCTACTCTCAACGGCAATAACCTTGGAGCAGTTTGGAGTTGTGGAACTAGGGGCAATGGAACATCATGATTCACAGGGGGGGATGCTGCTATTAGCTTCGAAACATATGATTGTGACTTTGAATTTGAGATTGAAGAATCCTAGATATAAGGTAACAACAAAAATTTGAAAATTCAAAGTTAGATCCAATAAAATAAAATAAAAAGAAAAGAAAAAAGCAATTCCATAATAAAAGAATGTGTGATTTTTTAGCCCTTTCTTATGCACAATACCTTTTTTGCACTGGCAAATGCACGTTGAACTGCCATAGCATCACTTTGGCGTTCTGTTTCAGAAGGTTTCATCATATTGACCCCAGCTTCACCAAGAACTGCAGAGTCCTCCCTGAAGATTCCAGAACAGTGTTATAAAAACAAATATTAGTAGTTCATACAATGAATAAACGTGGACAATTTGAATCACCAACCCAAAAATCTAACCTCTTGTAATAAACCTGCCAGCCTCCTTCACCATCCAAGGACAGAACCACATCATGAAATGCCGCTAGTACAGGGCGATGGGATATGGTGATGCAAGATGGTTCCATTGCTCTGACCTTGGCATAGAAGCGCTCCTCCATGTCAGTTGTCACGGCACCAGTGCATTCATCAATAATAGCAAATTTGGGCTTATGGTAAAAGAGTCTGGTCATTCCCAATCTTTGTTGTTCTCCCAAAGATAGTTCATCACCCAATTTATCTCTTTTTCAGATAGGTAACGATCTAATAAGTACTCAAGATCAACCTAGTAAAATGACAAAAATTTTCCACTAAAAGTCAATCCAAGTTGAATTTATGATTTCTTTAAGAGTCAAGAGATGACTGAGTACCATGGCAAGAGAGACTAAGTGAAAATGACACGGCTAAATTTCTTACATTTTTCAACAGTTCAACCATTTCACTGTGTGTCAGTGGCTCAGCCTCTTGATCTGCAGTAAGGGGATAGATTAACTGGTCACGAAGAGTTCCTACTGCTGTATATGGTCGTTGTGGCACATAGAAAATCTCCTTATTAAGATCAGAACCAAATCCAGGTTTCACAATATGGCCAGACACCAGTGGCCAAAGTCCTCCTAAAACTCGGAAAAGTGAGCTTTTGCCACTACCATTAGGACCTTCAAACGAGATTGCAAAACAAGTTCCAATAAGATTAAAACCATAAGCAGTATCCATGAAAATCATGTTTTGAAACATTTGTATTAAAACAAAATTTAGAACACGTCATGAAATTTCTTGCTATTCTTAGGGTATGAGAGAGGTGCGCACACACACACACAAAGGGATGGCTACTGATATTGCTCCAGCAAATAATTGGCATTACAAAATTATTACAAGGAAGAAGGGAAGGGGTTATCAGAAAAGAAAAACAAAAGGTTGGTTGCAATAAGCAACACAAAATGGAAAATAATGACGGATTGAATGCACAAACAATATGTAAAGTAAGAATGAAGTCTTGAAAACATTTATTTGCTAGCTACCCCAATGAACAGTCAGAAATACAACTTATGTGAGGCACATACTTCAAAAAAATTTAAGTAACTCTGACGGGCACAACATGATAAAGGTACGGGTATAGGTTGATGTGTCCAAAGGCAACTGTAAGTGAAAGAGGAACTAATTTAAATTTAATGATATTTTTTCCCTTCTTTTAGATTAGTGAATGAATGATTTAAATGAAATTCCATAGCATGACCCCGTTTTGCATTCCTTGACAACATAATTTCCCAGAGTGTAGTGCCTAGGATGGAGACTCTATGCTGAGTAAAAAAATCCTTATATTATACACAAAGAACTTTTAAAACAAAACAGTGAAAATCATGCTCACTTTTCCTAATGTGTGGATTAAACTAATCCAACCGTTAGATGCATGGTTTAGTCCATGTGCGAAGGACCCTTTGACACTCAAATATAACGACACAACGAAACATGTGATGTCTAGACTAAGGCACAGCTCACATTGTTAACGGCTACTACAAAAAGTCCATTATATCCCCATATCAAGTTTGTCTTCAACCCCTAAGGCTTAAATAAACCTATTTTTCATCTTCAACCTTTAAAGCTAAAATAAACCTATTTTTCACTGTAATTTCATCTTCAACCCTTTAAAGCTTAAATAAACCTTTTTTTTTTTTTTTTTGAATAACAACAAAATTTTATTAAAACGGGAAAGAGAAAGAGGACAAGAAGTCCTCATACAAAGAAAGAAAAGAAGAAAAAGCAAAACGAAATCACAAAACTCGAACCGTAAGGATGGCAAACAGCAGCCCAATCCTTAGAGATCAAAAACAAAGGGACTCCTTTAAAAGGAGATACAAATGCCCAAAAAGAGGCCAAATATTCAGCCATATCCCACAAATCCTCTACACTTCCTTCCTTGCCTTCAAAAATTCGAACATTTCTCTCCAACCATATAACCCAGAAAATAGTAAAAACAATACCTATCCACATTGTTTTGGCTTTCTTGGTACTCCCAAACCCGTCAAACCGAATAAGAAGCATATGCATACACTCCCATGGAGCAACCCACTGAACATCACATAACCTAAAAAGACGCTGCCATAATACAGCAACCACTGGACAATGAAGAAAAAGATGATCCGCTACCTCCAAGTTTCTCTTGCACATCACACACCATTGGAAGCATAGAGAGTGATTAGGCCTTCTCTTCTGGAGAACATCATTAGTTGTAACACTCTTTTGAGCCAAAGACCATATGAAAAACTTTACTTTATAAGGGACACCCGCTTTCCAAATTTCCTTATGAAAAGGGAACAAGGGAACCGAGAGATTATCAATAATCTTATCAAAAAAGGATTTGCATGAAAAGACCCCAAAAGAGACAAGATTTCACATCCTACTATTGGAAGACGAAGAAAGAGAAACCCCCTCAAGCACAACCAACAAAGATGCCAACTCCCCCACCTCCCTATCATTCAAGTTTCTAATGAGATCAAAATTCCAGGAGATGGGTGCCGTAGACGAGCAAGCCACCGACGCTATAGACACATTTGGAGAACAAGCCAACCTGTAAAGAAGGGGAAAAGATCTAGCAAACGAAATATCCCCTATCCAAACATCCTCCCAAAACCGAACATTCTCCCCATTCCCCACTCTGAATGAAAAAAAATTAGACACAGGAGGATACAAACGAGAAATGGATTTCCACGGAGAACGACAATTGCCTCTATTAACCACATTAGAATCCCTACCATTGGATTGAACTCCATGCTTGCTTTTAATAACTAAACACCATAACGGCTCACTTTCAAGAGGAAATCTCCACAACCACTTGCCCAAAAAAGCAATGTTCCTAGCAACGATGTTTCCTATAGCCAAGCCACCTTTTGCCCTAGAAAGAGAAACAGTCTCCCACCTAACCAAATGAACTCCTTTACCCTCTTCACACCATTCCCAGAGAAAATCCCTCATCAGTTTCTCAATCTTTCTTGCAATGCTAACCGGAATTTTGAAAAGGGACAGGAAATAAATAGGAATAGATCTTAATATGGATTGTACCAACGTGTACCTCCCTCCCTTAGACAACAAAGCTTGCTTCCATCCCTTCAATCTTTTTCTAATTTTGACAAGAACAGGTTCCCAAAAAGACACCAATCTAGGATGATCTCCCAACGGAAGCCCTAGATATTTGAGGGAAAGAGGATCAATTGAACATCCCAACATAGCCGCCACCCTATACACATGACTATCATCCAAATTAATACCCACTACACTACTTTTGCTAAGATTGACCTTGAGGCCCGACACTATTTCAAAAATTCTCAGAATCTTCAGCAAACTCCCCACCTTACTTTCCTCTTTAGAAGAGAAAAAAATAGTATCATCCGCAAATTGTAAGTGAGTAACACCTATCCTATCCCTTCCCACCACAAACCCCTCAATGACACCCTTGTCCTTAGCTAAATCAATAATCCTACCCAACACATCAGCAACTAAAATAAACAAAAATGGTGATAAAGGATCACCCTGTCTTAGACCCCTGGATGCTTGGAAAAAATCCCCCACCTTGCCATTCACAATGATTTCCATGTTGCATGACGACAAGCACCCCCAAATCCACTTCCTCCATCTAACACCAAACCCCTTCCTTTCCAAAACAAAATCCACAAAGCCCCAATAAACATGGTCATATGCCTTCTCAAAATCTACCTTAAATACAATACCCTCCTTACGTAGTCCCCTATACTCCTCCACAACCTCGTTTGCCACTAAGACGACAACCTAATTTTCACCACTTGAAACCCTACACTTCAATACAAAATTTGTTCTTTAAAGCACTAATTTGAACTATGAAATATTTGGGCTTTCAAAGCCCATAAAGATCCATATGTGTTACTAGAAAACATTAATACCATAGCAATATATGTTTTGGGACAAGCATTCCAAAACATGGTACAACATTGTTTTACGTTGATCCCGGAGCTTTTCCTATTCATTTCCTTAACAATGAAAAACAAATAAAACAAGCTAAAATTTAGATAGAGTAGAGTTTTGACAAGATAAAAAATGTGCCATAATGCTCTTAGATGTGTTTTATATAATTAACTTGAAAAATAATATAAAGTACGGAACAAAAAGATTCTAACTGCCCAAGTAAAGAACTGGCACAATGAATGAAGAAACTGACAACTCATGTTTTTCGATGAATCATTTCTTCGGATAGAAGAAGATTATAAACCACTCATTCAAAATCTCACTTATAAGATTAACCTGTGGAACGCACTTCTTTTTTTTCCTGAGGAATTCGCCATAATACATCTAATATCATAAAAATAAAAAAAATTAATACAAATGTATTTTTTTATTGATGTTCGAAAGGAATTTACTTGTGTTTAGATACTCTCTATACAAATACCACAATTTTGGGTAAGTAGCGCACCACGTTCCCACTGTACCACAACAAATCTTGTTCCAAGTAAGATAGATTCAAACCTAACGGAATCAAACACATTGGAAAACGCAACTTGGATGGCTGGATTTCCTATTCCAAGAGTTCTCTACCACCAAAAACCTTAAAACAGTGATTTTTGTCCTTTTTTATCCTGAAAGTCTAGATTGTTCATAATCAAGCCCTTGAGTATTGTCTGAAAATAAATTTTGAACACAAGGATTTAATATTTGACAATTTTGTATATGAATTCATTGACCAATTTTATCAAAACCAGTGATGTTGGGTGTGGTTTTTGCATAAATCCTTTACATCATGATTTCTCTCATCACAGGGCATAAAATTCAACCAAGAACACGTTGAGACCCCATTTGGGAATTGGCTATTTTAGTTGGCTTTTTGGCTTTTTACAAAAAGATTTTAATCAATTCTCACTCTAAATGAGTGAATTGAACAACCACCCAAACTAAATCTCATGATTACATGAAACTACGGTTTTAATTAATTTCAATTGGTAATCTAATCTGAACAAGGCTTGAACCAACTTGTCATAATAGATTGGGGCTATAGAAGTCCTATGATTCCATGTCTAATTATATAATTTACGTGTGCCAATTTTCACTCAAATATGCAGTAATTTTAACCAAGATTATCAAGAACAATATTATAGGCATTTTGGTCATTTTAATGGGTGAGAAATGGAGTTTTTGCAAAGATATTTGTGGAGCTAACACGTGACATACAAGAACAGTTAAGTTGGATGGAAAATTTTGCATTTTAGTCAAAAAATCACATTGGGGTTATATGGTTATATTTGAATGTCAGGGGGTCATCTACACATGACCAAACCACAAGGGGGTAGAATGAATTTTGCCCTACTTTTTAAAAATGCCTATCAAACTAAGAAAGATAATGAAGAACTTGGAATGACACTTGGACCTCAACACAAAACATATAAAGATGTTACCAAGTTATTTACTTGCCACAGACAGTAATTAAATCCACACAAAAAAACAAAATACAAATAAATACTCAGTCATATTTGATTTTTCCACATGTTCAGTTATAGCTCTATTTATTTAAAACCCTCTGGATTCTAGAGCCTCTCTTCAAACTTTTAGTTTACCATTCATCTTACATTTGTTTAAATTTACTAAAACAAAAACTGCCAAGAACATTGCACAAATATTATCTGATAGCTTTATTTGATTTTTCAATCATTTTTTACTATAAACACAAGAAATGCATGACAAATACACTCTTTCATACTGCATTCATGTTCTTCAAGGATGAATTTTCACAACAGTCGACAAAGCTTAGGTTTGGAGCTCAATGACAGTTTGCTTAATTTTTGGAGAATTAGATTTGAATGTCAGAAAATACCAGACTGAACAATTCCAATAGCTAGACTCAACTTTAAAAACGTTTTGTTTCTTTGGGTAGAAAACATTTTTTGGAAATCAATTTTTGTGCACTTTATAGCATTTGGTACGCTAGAAAACGAAAGTAAAAAAAAAAAACCCAGTGGATAGACGCAAAACAGTTTACAATAGCAATTGACTAAAGAAAAAAGCCAATGCCTAGCCAATACTAAACACAACATATAAAATGCAGAACAATTCATTTTTAACAATATTAACTAAGCTCCAACAACCAGTCAAACCCTGTAGCTCAGCCAACAATGACCCCCACCTACTCCAGAGAGAGAGAGAGAGAGCTTACAATGAAGTATCAAACCCGTATTATGAATCCATACAAGAAATATTCTCTTATATTTCACGGTGGAGCAAAAGTGAACCGCATTTACAAAGACAAGCTGATGAAAAAATAACAAAATACATGCAAAAAATATGGATCATGTTCAAGTCAAAGAAAATACCTGTAATCAATAGATTAGATCCTGATTCAACCCTTAGAGTCAAATCCTCCACCAAAACATTACCAGTTGGAGTAACAACCTGTGGAAGGCACAACAAAACTATAAGAACGTGGGTAACACAAATTGATCCCAAAACAGGGCAAGGTCTCCAATAATTTTTCAAGTACCTTCACATTATCAAACTCAATGTAATTAGCTTCACTAACATAATTCCTACTCCCTGTTCTTTGTAGAGAAGATGTATCTTGAATGCTTAGCTCTCTTGATACAATCATCAGTTCATGAATGCGATCAGCATAACCACTGCATATTATAAATGACCACAAAGTAAGGTACCAAAAGACAAACTGTCTGAGCATGCTTCATTCTTTCCACTATGTTCTATTGCCTTTAAAACCTAACAGGAAATTAGTAACTGCAAATACATCACAATAAATTACTGCAGGTCCATCAGAATTCATCAAAATTCAGCATAAAATACAGTTGGCATCTAAGGAGATTCATTCCAAAACAAAACACCTGTGCCCAGTAATTCAGTTTAAAATTCAACCTGCCTGAAATGTTTCAGTCGCAGAAGAGAAAAAGTGAGCGAGAATCTGACCAATGAATTAAAGTATAAATTCTTTAATCCACCAAATTTGCAGATATTTGGTGATGAAATGAGAAAGTTATAACTTAAGATAATAACCATCTGAAAGTTTTTCACCCTAAAATGTTGAATATCACGCAATACCTAAGTCGATTAAGCCGCCTTTGACTAATGGAAAGAGTTCCCAGGGACTGAAATAGCGATATTATAACACTAGTATGATATCTTAGATTGCTCAGCATCTCCGCCCGTCCTAAAGTTGAAGTATCAGGTCTTAGATCACCAGAAAAGAATGGCTCAATAATCAAGATAACAGCAACAGTAGCACCAAGATACTTTAGTAAGAAATCTTGGATCATGCCAAACCACCAATGGTCATGAAGAACAACACGCATATGCCGAACAAGAGTCTTAAACTTCTGCTGAATATGGGATTCCTCTCTAGTTTCACCACCATAAAAAGCGATACTCTCTGCATGAGTCCTTAATCGTGAGTGAACCTGCCTATACTCCCCTTCCAATTGCTGTTCTTTAGACATTAGCGTCCCAAATGAAGGAGAGAAGTTTCTGATCATGGCTCCTGCCCCTAAAACATAAGCCTGGAAAGAAACAATTTATTTTGAGATGACAAACTACTAACTGAAATAATTATCATGATAAGTTTAAAAATCAATCATTAAGAGGAATGCAATGTTGAGCAATAGTTTTACAAAAGCATCTAATATCAACGCCCACAAATCAAGTTGACAAGTTAAAGTAGTCCAAGGATGCAGATTTACCAATATCCAGAAAACATATTTTGGGCTTGCATATGAACATAGGCGCCAAGTATAGAGCAGACCATCAGTGACTGCTGTGAGATCATCCTGAACAATATCACTCAACTCAGAACAGAACCTCGGTACATCACTTGCAATCCGTTGTTCAGGATTAGTTATCCGACCATCAACATGTGACATTTTGTAGTATACCATGTTCTGAAACACACATAACAGATAAATGAACAACACAGAAAGCAAATGCATTCATGGGAAAGTATATCCAGTCAAAAGTGACTAGTTCACCAAATTATGTGGCTCCATTGTTCTCTTCGCCTTAAGTAAGTTTGACCCATCAGTCTCATCCTTGTTATTATTGACTAATTGTCATCAAATAACAACTTTCATATATATATATATATAAAGAGAGAGAGACAAACAGAGAGCAACAAATGAATGTTATCTATATGTACATATTTTGTTTGACCATCTAAATTTATGTATTTATTGTTTGCTAATATGTGTGTGTGTCTATAAAGCTCCAGATTTTTGGACTTCATTTAGTCAAACCAACCTCATTGAATTAAGATCAGCGTCAGGCTTTGGCAAGCAAGCTCGGCGTCATGGACTAGGCGCTTGTCATCTTCCCGAGAAACTGGCTCCGCGAGTGGTACTGCATACCCTCGTGCATTAAGCTCAAGGATCCAACCTAGGTGATGCAATAGGTATCTACTCTGTCTGCCTTGCTGCTTACACACTTATGTGCTTGCAAGGTGCTTGATGTAGAACTCGCATTACTAATGAGTTAATACGTGACATGCTATCATCGCCAATCCCTAACGCCCTCGTCAGGGAGGCATTACCCTGCTTGCCTTCATGCTTGTCTGTTCCCCTACCCATGGGAACCCACCCAACGCAGACACCACCCTTGGCTCGGACCCCACAATAAAGGTACATGGTGTAAGTCCCACGTACCGTTCCCGCTACAGTGCCCCTAGGTTGGCTTTGATACCACTTCTCATGGACTGGGCGCTTGTCATCGTCCCGAGAAGCTGGCTCCACAAGTGGTACTGCGTATCCCGTGCATTAAGCCCAAGGATCCAACCCAGGTGATGCGATAGGGATCTACCCGGTCTGCCTTGCTACTCACACACTTATGTGCTTGCAAGGTGCATGGTGTAGAACTCACATTACCAATGAGTCGGTACGTGACATTGGGCTCAACCTGGGCTTATGTGATAACCCTATTTTTCAAGCTAGGTTTGGACAGACCTTCAACACAACTAAACACACCCGATTTACACCCGTAACATTACATTATTTCAAAGCAAAAGCCAGGTTAGCTTGTGCAGCTGTCTCTGCACAGAGATTTCAAAAATAACCCATCCTCAGGTCAATTTCCACTTGAGCAGTGAAAAAAGTAGTAATGCTATGATTAATTATGAAGGCATAAATACCAACTGGAGGGTAGTTCTTATAGGAAAATTAGGCTACATTACTTACATGAGCTCTTTTGCAAAGGGATAGGTCTACAGCTCTCTATTGGTTACAGGTTTGCATTTATCATACAGAAGAACAAATGCAGATCTAACAAGTGAACAACCAACTGCCAACAATATGAGAGAACTTGCACAGGGCATTGATTATACCCAAAATGCAATGCTATGTGTACACTCAGCACCATGTAGAGGAGAAATAACTGAACCAGAAAAAACAATTGGTGATGGGGAAAAACAATCAATCCAACTAATCAAAAGAGATTAAAATAAGCAGCCACGGAAACAATAGGTATTGAACGATAGATCTAGTAGTCTGCCAGTAACATTTGTGTCAATAACTACCTGAAAATACTGTGCATGAATAAGCTTTGTCAATATTTTTCTGAACCGCAGGCTTAAGGTCCCCGTTATGTACTTCGATGTAGAATGCAAGGTTGACTGAAGGAAACACAGCAGAAGATTTTCCAAAATCAGACGGAAAAAGGTTGGTACACGTCGAAGAAAAGCAGCACGGAATAGGAATCCTTGCACTTTTGCTAATCTATTGCTTAAAGCAGTTCGCAACACCTGCAAAAAGGTACAAAAAAGCAAACATTAAATTAAAGGCAGCAACCAATCCTTTCCATGATTCTAACTCATGTTTTACAGATAATCGTAATCAAATGGAAAGATCAATTTAAGTTTTGATAGTTTCAGCCGGGGCGTAAAAAGACAAAAATTAAAACCAAACATACAAATCTTCAGAACCCAGCAATAGTTTCTCCCGATTAAAAATAAACAGAAAATTAAAATGAAACACTATCCATTGTCAAATTGGAACTTACATACTGTTTTTTTTTACCAAAAAGAAAGCTTTATGTTTAAACAAAAACAACAATCTTATCCTTTTCCAATTAAATATAAAAAAAATAAAAAATAAAAAAATAATTATGGTACATAACACTTACCTTATTATGAAAACAAAAGTAAAGATTCTAAAATTCATATTCTTTAGGTTGCCATTTGAACCAATGCATGATAGTGCACACCATCTTTCCAAAATTATTGCCTAATAAACCTCAAATGCATTCACAACTATAGATTATGTATTCCATGTCTGCCCATATGAGGTCTGAGTTTGACATTATTTGTGGTCAAGGTGGCACATATTAAGAACTGGTGTGATTGAAAATTCAGTAATTACTACTCAATTGAATTTTGACTGTGATTTGGACTTCTAAATACACTGCATCTTTTAAATCTTTACACTGATCAATCAATGAAAAAGTTTCTAACATTTTTACCCCCAAGCAAAATTACACTTGAAGAAGAAAATTAATTAAATTTCTTTCCAACCACCCAATTCTTTCCGTATCTCTATTATTCTTAATCTCACTCAAAAATCACAACCAATCTCATATAAACTATGGTCATTGTTGTATAATTCATATTTATTTGAGCAATGGAGGATTCTAGTAACAAAAATGTGCATATTTTTCTACATAATTGGTGATTTTAAAACCTCTTTCCAGGTTAAAGCTTTGTTGAACCAACCAAGCCCAGACATACTTGATATGGTCGACGATCTTACTTGGCTAAGACCAAACAATCTTAGTTTTTTCAGTGAACCAAGGTCGAATGGAGCTTTTTCTCCCTTTTTCCAAAATGAAAGGATCCACATCAAACCACTCCCAAATAACACTCATTCTCAAAAAACTCCCAAACTGTTCAAAACAATAAACAACATTTTACAATAAACTAATATCTGTAAACCCTAAAATTTCAAACTGGGAATTGTCAGCAATGGAGCAGTGGGCTAACCAGAGGTGGGTGGAGGACGATCATCAATGACAAGCTGGTCGAAGAGGGCTAAGGTGCTTTAAAGTGGAGTCATCTTTGCAATCTTTTGGGTCGTTTGGTTGGAAAGAAATGCGCGTGTTTTTGAAGGAGTTGTCCGGGATATAGACTATTTATGGGATAGGGTGAGATATTTGGCGTCTTTTTGGGCCTCAGCGAGTTCGATATTCTGAGGGATTCCGCTTTTTTTGATTGTGGCAGACTGGGTGGCAGTTTGTACTGTGTAGTTTTAGTTTGTTTCATCTTTTTGTATTTTCTTTTGTTAAGTTTTGGTTTTTCTTTTGTCTTCCTTGTAGAGGATGCCTCATCCTCTTTTTACTTGGCTTTGTGCCTTAATAAATTTCTTGTTTGCTGCTGATCAAAAAAAATCAATGACAAGCAATGGTCTGACTGGCAGTGGGCGGCCGGATGAGCATTGGTGACCAGCCAGCTGGTGGTCTACGATGGTCTGACTGGTGGTGGGAGAATGGGTAGGTGTACAAAAATAAAAAAATAAAAAAATATGAGTATGATCCGAGGACGGATTAATTTTGTTACAAATTGTTTGGTGGGTGTAGCGAGAGGAAGTGGGTATAGAGTTTCCCTTCTAAAAAAGGAAATGTGAACACTAAATTTACAACTTAGGCAAATGGTCTATTTACCAAAACCCCAGTGTTCCTAGCATAATTAATATGAGATTCTGATGCATTTTCTTCACATACAAAGGAAAAGCGTAAAACCAAATTCCAAGAATATCTTATAGATTATTAGTCTAGCTACAAGTTTATTATGGTTTTCTTCTCCGACAAAGTATAGATACAGTTTTTCAAAAGATAGAGACATGTACAGCCAACAAGCACATATTTACAGAGTACCTTTAAATGCTACAAAACAGTCAAGGGCTTCAGCATTTAAAGCTAACAAAATAAAGCCTTGCGTCCCAATCAATTGTGGTTGGCTACATGAATCTTTTTTTCCTCCATTTTGTTCTGTCAAGGGCCGTATGCTCAATTAAATTAGGTACCAAATGTTTGTATTCGGATTCATGTTCATACAGGATCCGACGGGGTTTTAACGTGCTGGCTGTCTAGCTACCTAACACACAATAGATGAAAGCTGAAATTTCGATGTTGGGGGTTTCATTCTATAAATGCTGAAATTTGCAGATCTTTTTCGCATATTGGGCTCAGAGTTGCCAAAGAAAGAAAGAAAAGAAAGTGGAAGAGACCACTCTTTTATGAGTTATATGAAGTATTTGGATGGAAAGACATTGTAGGTCTTTGAGGAGGTTGAGCTTTTGATTCATTGTCTGAGGAAAAAGTTGCACATTTACCTGATTTTGTTGACAAGAGAGTCTGTCCCTTGCTGTTTTTTGTTGATTGCTGACTTTTGGGAGAATTGTATATACCTGTAGATTATAGTCAATATAGTTTTTTCTCGGTCTATAAAAGGTTGCATGGTTGCACCCTACTGTTGGCACTTAATAATTTTTTCCTTATAATGATAATAATAATAATACATATTAATATACTAGTTCTATAGGTAAATGCATTGCACTCACCAATCCTGTTTAACGTTTTTGATCATCTTGCAAATTTCCAAGCATCTTGAAATGTTTCTGTTTATTCAATTATAATTCTTGCAAAGTAAGTATTCAAATGAATATCTAATAGAACAAATATTAACAGCCCTTTCAACAGCATTCATAAAGGGAATAAAGCAGAAATCACCAGAAAGTAATGAAGGAAACAGAGCAGCATATCAAAGTCACCAGATATAGTATTTTGAGGAGACACTAGTTTCAGACACATGAGACACATAAATCCACTAAAAAAGCAATATGAGTAAACAGAACATAGCATATCTAAACCACAAAATGCAGGCATGGTCAAAAGAGGCTTACCACTATGCCCAATAAAGAGAGAAGATCCCTTGCCCCAATTCGGCCCATACGAGATAGAAGAATTGAAGCTAAAACCTGAAGTGACTTCAATCCACCTTTCTTTTTTTGCCTACTTTTCTTTACAATATTTTCATTCCCAACCACCTTCTCTAATTGTTCTTTATTATCACTGAGCCCATTGTAGTGACCAAAACGATCAGGCCTTTTGCCACAATATCTTGATCGCATGTATGCAGCTGTTCCACCAGCAACCACGACACCAGTAGCAAGTAGTATTGTTTTTCTGTAGAATAAAAGAAAAACTATGGGTCCACCACTGACAGAATGAAAATAGAAGGATCATACTAGAAAAGGAGTCACTCAAAAAGATGGTTCCAAAGCAATGAATTTACACTTGATGCCAAGGACCATCCTAAATTTAAACAAGTCTTGAATTGCCTCATATTAGGTTAAATCTCGACAGACTAAATTTTTTAAATGTTTTTAATTATTTCAGTAAATTTCGTCAAATCCTACCAGACTCCACAAATTCTCATTCAAACAAAAACCCTTCATTGAAGCCATGAATACAAAAGAGCATACCATGCTTAATCTTGTGGACCAGGATCTCATCCTCCTCAATGTAGGTCTACACAATTATCTCTATACAGTCCACCAAACACTTGACATTCAAATTATGGCCCCGTTTGGCACCTTGGTTTTTTGACTAATAAAGGCAAAAAGCTACTAAAAAGACCAAAAGGTCAAAATTACTAAAAAAATCAAATCAAACACACTAGTCATTCAAGTTTTTTAAATACAACTAAAAAAAGTCATTCCCAAACACATACTTTTTTGTTATACTCAACTAGTCAAAAATTCACTAAAAATGCCAAACCCCAAACGAGGACTATAACTTATTTGTCTTGCTGTTGTTCTAATTCAATAAACGAGTCCAATACAAATCTGAAATTCACCAAAGTTTTGCACATATAGGTTGTGTACAGTTTCACATCATAGTTTAACAACAGATGCGTGATAATATATTCTGAGAAGTTATGTAATCCTTTGCATGAATGCAAGGAAAAAGAGCTAACTTTGTGTGTTTATGATAAAAAATAAAAAATAAAAAAGTATTGACGATTCTGTGTAGGCATGGCAATAGGTTCAAGATTGAGATTTGATTTCTAGTTCTTGAGTTTTTTAGTTTTATATAGAAATTTTGGATTAATCAATGCTTCATTTAGTGAGAATCTCACTTGCATAGAGATATTTGCAATAGGGTTTTGTTCAATAAAATTGGATTCATGCCTTAGTCTACAATATATGTGCTATGATTATGTTAATGCATTGACAGCCTTCCCTAAATTCAATGGTATGCTATTGGAACTATCAATGTTTTCATTCTAATCCTTTTACTTTGTTACCAACTACATGTACTTGCTACAAGGACATGCCATAAAGTTCAAGATCTACAGTATGTTTTCACAAGATCGAAGGTAGTCGCTTGTATGCCCGAATCAGAACTGGATCTCTAGAAACACTATGAATGATGGCCAGCGGTTAATACTATGTATTTATTAACCAATGGGTCATCTAAACATCTAATTATTCCAAACTTCCAGCCATGAAAATATCCATCATTGAATCCATTAAATATTGGGTGCTGAACTTCTATTTGCATGCATTGTGTTCTTGACAGTTAACTCACCCACTAGGCTAAAAACTTTTCACCAATCACAACAGTAAAATGATGAAAATTTGACCCGCCCTTCCTCGCTCTGCTGTTTGTCATTACCAACCCTAATGACTAGGGCTGGTTTTGGAACCAGCTTTATTTTCCATTTTTAGTCTAAATTTCCACAGAAAATTTGTTTTTAAAAAAATGAATGTCAATTGAAAAATAGCAATGAAGACGAAAAATGCACCCAAAAATGCTGGTTCTAAATGACCCCTAAAGATCTCATCAATTATTCTCTCCTCACTACTACTTCAAAGATGAACACTTGGAAATGGTAGTAGATGGCAGCACAAGCTCATGTTAAACTTTTCTCGTATTCCACCAGTACAATTTTAACATACTTGAATGCACGTAGTTTGAAATTTAAACACTTCTCCAATCATAAACTTCTCATATAGTTGAGGAGTATACAGGATATTGTAGGAGTTTCCTTGAGAAATATAATGATGAAGCATAATCCATGCTTAATAAGTTTTCCTACACTTAACTAACAGCTTTGATTATTAGTCTTATCATTGACCATCATCCAAGCCATAGAGCAGCAACTGCCTGCTACAACTGTGCATCCAAACATGAAGTGTGCCCAGAGTTGGCTAGTCTATGATCAACAATTCATAGCAGTCGCCTAGATAATCTATGATCAACAATTCATAGCAGTCACCTAGTTAATCTATGAGCAAAAAATTCAGCAATTCAATAATCAGTTTTTGAGTAGACAGGATTGGTTGCGCTAGTAGCCGAGATCCATTTAAAGGGGTGACAAAGTCAAAATATACCAAAAAACATTTTCTTTACTACATAAAGACAGCACATTGAAAGCCTTAGATATATAATGTGACAATAGAGCTATGTGACTCCAATGATAATATTCAAATGTTATGGGAATTCTAGATTTAGCATCAATAATAACACAGTAGAAAAGTCGGTACCAGTGTTATGGGAAGTCCAGATTTATCATTAATAATAGCAGTAAGAGTAGAACAGTCAATACCTCCTTGAGGCCAAAAGGCTATGACCATGTTCAGTTAACTGCAATAGCTGAAGAGACGGCATAGATAAAGATGAGCCTTCCCAAATCAACAAATATCAGTAACTTGGATGGCTTCCTCTCAATTTCTGAAAATACAAACACAACAAAAAATAATTTTCATTGAAAACAACTTAAAATGGTTATTCCCACAACAGCCAACAAAGTAGGAACAAAGAAAAATAAAACTAACAAAATTCTTTCAGTGCAGAAGTGGCAAACCATATACAAAAGACAGCTTCAAAGAGGCATCAAAATTACTATGATAATAGAGAAATATGTGTCGCAGCAAAGCATTCCCTTAATCACAAAAGTAGGCAACTGAGTGACGTCTGTTTACAAAATCTTCCAATTCAAAACATATATGACCATACAGAACATAAGTAACATCTCAACAAAATTAAGGATTAAAACATATATGACCATACAGAACATAAGTAACCAACCAAGCCCAGAAGAACCGCACTGAAATGATGTTCGGTGCGGTTTTTTTGTATTCTATTGAGACGGTTCAAATGATTGCTGTTAAGTATTATTGTATAAGGGTAGTTAAGGATAGTTATGTCTTTTGTTCCTTTAGTCTTTTATTATAAGGGTAAGTATGTGTAACCCTAATATTTTTTAGTGGTGTGAATAATATACAGTTCTCTTTCTTTTCTTTCTTTTATACAAATCTAACATGGTATCAGAGCATCATCTTCCTCCTTGAAGATTCGTTTCTTTTTCTTTTTCTTTTTCTTGTTTTTTGTTTCTTTCGTTCTTCCTTGTACACAGAAAAAATCAGGAAAAAAAAAAAAAAAAAAAAAAAAAAAAAAATTCTTTCTGGTCGAAATTTGATGGGTTTTCACCCTAGATTTTTATTTTAATTTTTTGATGAGTTTTTGAGTGTTTTTCCTATTTTTGTTGATTTTTGGAAAAACCGATTGATTTTTTGAAAGTTCCTTCTAGGGCTTGTTTTTGGCTGTTTTTTCCCTTCCTCCCTCTACCTTGGGAGCCGACTGGGACTGATCTAGGGTTGGGAGGACTGGTTTTGATGATTTGGCAAGCTTTCACTCTATTTTTGTCAATTTTCCTCAGTTTCAGCACGTTTTCTCTCAGTTTCTGACTAGTTTTGGCCTCTCCAGCCCTTGTTTCGGCTCTGTTTTTGTCTCTAGAGGTAACTTTTGTCCCTAAGTTGAGTTTGTGGATTGCCTCTGTTGTTTTTTGCTGTTTTTCGGCTGGTATTTGTTTTTTCCTATTGTGGGCATTTAATCTTCAATGGCTGAGGGTGAGACTAAGACTACGGATACAACTAGTGATGAGGGTGGCCTCTGTCGTGTTATGACTCTTACCGACAATCCCTCTCTTCAAATTAGTCCCGTTAAATTGGATGGTTCCAACTATTTGATTTGGTCCCGCTCTTGTGGTCTTGCTATTGCTGCTCGCCGTTTGACTGGCTACATTACTGGTTCTCTTCCCTCTGGGATGGTGATGCCTCACTCCATACTCAATGGATTTCTGAAAATGCTCTTGTTATGACTTGGCTCATCAACTCTATGCAGCCCACTATTAGTCGGAGTTTCCTTTTATTAGATCTCGCTCATAAGATTTGGACAACATTTGCCCAAATGTACTCCCAACAAGGTAATGATGCAGCGTATGAGTTGAGGAAAAGCTTGAGCTTAGATCGAAAAGATAGATCACTCATGATCTACTATCTTTGAGTTGAGTAGTTTGTGGCGAACTAGATTATTACCAAAGCTTTGTTTGTTTGTTCTCGGGATGCCACGTTGTTTCAAAGACCTGTTGAGAAAGAGCGTGTGTATGACTTCCTTGCTGGCTTGAACTTGGAGTATGATCAGATTCGCGTCCAGGTGTTGGGTCGTTCACCTTTTCCCACCCTACGCGAGGCTTATGCCCTTGTCCAGCAAGAGGAGAGTCGCCGTAGTGCTATGGTGCATTCCTCTATTCAGGATCGTTCTGCTTTAGCTGTTGCTCCTCCTCCTCGGGCTCCTCGGCCTAGTCCGGTTCAGTCTGGGAGTCAGGGTACACTGGTTGATCGAGATCGCTTGAAGTGTGATTATTGTGGGAAAGACAGACATGATCGAGAGCATTGTTGGAAACTGAATGGTCGCCCTACTCGGGGTCGAGGTCGTGGTAGTACAGCTCGACCCCAAGCACATGTGTCCGAGATTGCTGTGAGTCCTCCTTCTGAGCCCAGCACTCTTTCCCAGGATGAGTTACACACTCTCAGACGTTTGATGGCTCGACTTGACTCTCCTTCTACCACAGTTTCTTCTACTTCTGCTTCTTCCAATTTTGACAACACAGGTATTCCTGCTAGTGCTCTTAGTACCTTATCATCGCCTTCTTGGATTATTGATTCCGGTGCCACCGATCACATGACAGGTGCCTCTAGTCTTTTCTATTCTTATTCTCCTTGTTCCGGCCGAGACAAGGTTCGAGTGGCTGATGGCACTTTATCCTCTGTCTCTGGCAAGGGTTCAGTTCATTGTTCATCTTTGCTTTCTCTTTCCTCTGTGCTTCATGTTCCTACTTTTTCAACTAACCTGCTTTCTGTTAGTAGTCTTACTACTTCTCTAAATTGCTCAGTGACATTTTTTCCTACTCATTGTGTCTTTCAGGACCTGGCTACGGGGAAAACGATTGGCAATGGTAGAGCACAAGGTGGGCTGTACTTTCTGGATGCCGTTCCTCCTGTCGTCCCATCTCAAGCTCTCAAGTGCACTATTGGCTCCTCTCTTTCTCTCCTTCATCGCCGTTTGGGTCATCCTTCCTTTAATGTTTTAGAGAAACTTTTTCCTTCTTTAGTTCGTGATTGTCCTAGGAGTATTTTTGGTTGTGATGCTTGTGAACTTGCAAAGCATAAACGTACTTGTTACCCTTCAATTAATAAAAGAAGTACTTTTCCTTTTATGCTTATTCATACTGATGTGTGGGGCCCTTCCCCTGTGGTTTCTACTTCTGGGTATCGCTGGTTTGTTACTTTTATTGATTGTTTTTCCCGTGTGACTTGGATTTACTTGCTTCGAACTAAGAGTGAAGTTTTTTCTTGTTTCCAAACTTTTCATAAAATGGTGACCAATCTTTTTAATGCTCAAATCAAAATTCTTCGTAGTGATAATGGGACTGAGTATGTTGATGGAGTTTTTCGGGCATACTTAGAGGAGCATGGCATTCTTTATCAGACTAGTTGTGTTGGTACTCCTCAACAGAATGGGGTTGCCGAACGCAAGAATGGCCATCTTCTTAAAGTTGCTCGCTCTCTCTTGTTTACCATGAATGTCCCTAAGTCATTTTGGGGTGATGCTGTTCTTACCGCTGCTTACCTTATCAACCGTACGCCTTCCAGTGTCCTCCAATTCCAGATTCCTCTTCAACTGCTTCCTGTCGCATATCCCACCTCTTTTCTTCCTCCTCGGGTGTTTGGGTGTGTCCGTTTTGTTCATTTGCAACCTCGTACTCGTGGGAAACTCGATCCTAAGGCTGTGCGTTGTGTCTTTATTGGTTATTCTGCTACTCAGAAGGGTTACAAATGTTATGATCCTCACACTCGCAAAGTGTATGTAAGTATGGATGTCACTTTCCGTGAATCTGTGTCCTTCTTTCCTTCTCCTCCGCCATCTCCTCCGGGGGAGAGTAGTAGTGGTATGGATGAGATTGTGGATGAGGAGATGGCCCATCAACACGAGTTGTCTTTTTTCCTTCCTAGTCAGCGGACTATTATTTGTGGTGAGGGGAAGCCTAATAGTTCTCTTGATGTGGAGCCTGACATTAGTGGTCGTTTGGACAGGGCTGATTTTAAGACTTATTCTCGGCGTCCGAAAGAGCAAGCATCCCTTGTGCCACCAAACCCATCATCATCCCTCATGCAGTTCGTAATGCATCTCGGTCTATCCTCTACACCAGAGTTGAGAGTCCTGTTGTCAATGATTCGAGCCTTCCTATTGCTCTTAAAAAGGGGGTTAGGGCCTGTACTCAACACCCCATTTCTAAATTTGTGTCATACGATTCATTGTCTTCTACATATCGTGCTTTTGTTTCGTCTTTGTCTTCTGCATGTATTCCCCAGGGTTGGACAGAAGCTATCAATGATCCTAAGTGGAAAGTAGCTATGGTAGAAGAGATGCAAGCTCTAAGCAAGAATAACACTTGGGAGTTGGTTTCTCTTCCTAGTGGAAAGAAGCCTGTAGGGTGTAAATGGGTGTTCACCATCAAGCAGAAAGCAGATGGAACAATTGAACGGTACAAAGCACGGTTAGTGGCCACGGGATTTACTTAGACATATGGAATTGATTACCAAGAAACCTTTGCTCCTGTGGCAAAGATGAATTCCATTCGAGCTATTCTCTCATGTGCAGCTAATTTGGGATGGCCTTTACAGCAATTAGACGTGAAGAATGCATTTCTCCATGGTGATTTGGAGGAGGAGGTATATATGGATATACCACCAGGATTCTCATCTCAGTCTACAGTTGGGAAAGTTTGTAGGTTGAAAAAGGCGTTATATGGTTTAAAACAATCTCCTCGAGCTTGGTTTGACAGATTCCTAAAGGCTATGTTGAGGTTTGGGTATAAGCAAAGCAATGCAGATCACACAATGTTTGTCAAACGTCACGCAAATAAGGTAACTGTGCTTATAGTATATGTGGATGACATAGTTGTGACAGGTAATGATGAGGAAGAAGTGACACATCTTAAGATGCTGTTGGCCAAGGAATTTGAGATCAAAGACCTTGGTTCGTTGCGGTACTTTCTTGGGATTGAAGTTGCCAGATCTGACAAAGGCATCTTTCTTTCTCAGCGGAAGTATATTCTAGATCTTCTTGAGGAAACTGGCATGTTAGGCTGCCGACCTGCTGATTCTCCAATTGAGGCTAATCACCATCTTTGTAGTAGTGTTGGTGATCTTGTGGAGAAGGAAAGGTACCAGCGACTTGTTGGAAGACTTATATATTTATCCCACACTCGTCCAGATATTGCCTATGCGGTTGGGATAGTGAGTCAATTTATGCATGAGCCTCGTGCCCCTCATTTGGATGCAGTGTATCGTATTTTGAGGTATCTTAAATCTGCTTCTGGAAAAGGGATTTTATTTTCCAATCATGGTCACTTGAGGTTGGAGGCATTCACAGATCTTGATTAAATTTGGTTCTATAGATGACAGCGATCTACCTCCGGTTATTGTGCATTTGTGGGGAAATTTAGTGACATGGCGTAGTAAGAAACAAGCAGTGGTGTCGGATCTAGTGCGAGGCGAATCTGAGGCTATGGCGCATGGTACATGTGAATTGATGTGGCTCCAGTCCTTGTTGAATGATATTGGGTTTGTTTGTAGTGAACCATTGACACTGTACTGTGACAACAAAACTGCCATTAGTATTGCTCACAATCCTGTTCAGCATGATAAAACAAAGGAAATTGAGATCGGACATTTCATCAAGAAGAAATTGAATAAGGGTTTCCTATGTATGCCTTTTGTGAAGTCTACAGATCAATTGGCTGATGTCTTTACTAAGGGTCTTAGTAGTAAAGTTTTCCATCCTATTTGCTGCAAGTTGGGCATGAGAGATATCTTTGCACCAACTTGAGGGGGAGTGTTAAGTATTATTGTATAAGGGTAGTTAAGGATAGTTATGTCTTTTGTTCCTTTAGTCTTTTATTATAAGGGTAAGTATGTGTAACCCTAATATTTTTTAGCGATGTGAATAATATACAGTTCTCTTTCTTTTCTTTCTTTTATACAAATCTAACAATTGCATATATATGATGTGTGTATTCTAGGGTTCGCTCTGTCCGATTGGTTTCAGGATCAGATAGTTGTTTGAGGATCTTGATTACCCAACTGTGCACTGCGTTCTGAGCTTCGGATTCAGAGAGAGATAGGCAGAGAAAGTGATGTCGTTGGGATTTTCTGTTGAAGATCAGGTAAGCGCAGTAGTTCTCTTCTTCTGTTGTTTCCTTGTTTGGTTGGTGAGAAAACTTGGGAAAACAATCGTAAAATCGAATTTGTTATTTGTCAATTGAATTTTAATTTTTTTTAAATTTTGTTGCATTCTCAAAAGCAAAGGAGGTCACGCCAACTTTGCGAAATGTTTTTGTTACTCTCATTAGTAGTTGAGGTATATGCTACAGAAGCTGCTCTTCCAGCAATAGGGTTATGCTTTTTCTAACCATATTTGCTAGGTGTTGGTCTAATTCAATTTTGTAATGGGTTACTGGCATTGTGCAGGGATGCATATTTACTTTGAAAGGATTGGGTATGCTTATTTAATTTTGTATTCTGGATTTTCTATTTCTGTCTTAGTAAGGTACCATATAAATAAAGTCTGAATAGTTAGTTGCCTGGGTTGTGTCTAATTGTGTTGAAAATCGGCAAATTAATCAGTTCCAGACAGTGGTTATCAAGTTTTAAAAGGGTTGTACATTCATCATAAAATTGGGGTAGGTAAGGTATTTACAACCATTTAATGATTGTTATGAAAGTCAGAGCAATTACAAGATAGAGATATTTATTTTCTTTTTGACAAATAAAAGTCTATTATTAACAGAGAAGAATCAAGGTGATGCTAACAAATACAATGAAAAAGAATCAACAGAAAACCCAAACCTAAACACGAGAGAATCTAAAAATCAACAAAAGCAAACAAATCTGGGACATTCTCCTCAAAACCAACTGTACAAAATCACCAAAATCCAATCCTTCATATGAGCCACCAATTCATTCACCCCCTAAAAAATATGCCAATTACGCTATGACCAAATCATCCATGTCAAACACAGAGGTGCCCAAGCCTACGTCTGCCTAAGCCCCTGGCCTCCAGCTGTGAAAAACACCCTTGGCACTCCCTTGTTGCACCCAAACCATTTCAAACATAGAAAATATCAACACTCAAAGCTGATATGCCACCAAACAATGAAGAAGAAGATAAGACAAGGACTCCGCAACCCCACGATACATACAACACCAATTGACCATAATCTGCCGTTGCCAAATAAGATTATCAATTGTGAGAATCCTATCTAACGCTTCCATTCACGCAAAGAACGCTACATGAGAAGGAACTCCAACAATCCAAATACTCTGCCACGGAAAATGAGTACCTACACCTCCCACCAAAACTTGGAAAAAAGATTATTCCAAAAACACTCCCTTGGATCATTCCAATTCCTCTATTGGATTGCTTGATTTGCTAGATATTAGAACATTACTTGTTATTGGTGTAGATGGGTTGAGATTAATTGTTGTGAGGAGTAATGTAAGGTTGAAAATTTACAGTTTTTCAATTCTACTGGAACCATATTTGAAAAATTAGTATCACAATAAGCTTTTACTCTAGTTTCCAAATTTTTGAATTTTTGTTATATATCTATTATTTTATTTTATATTTTACCTTTTGTTTTGGTTAGATAGAAAATAATTATGAATTGAAAAAGTTGAAGACTAGACAATATAAGATGCCTAACCACATACCCTCAGGCCATCAAGGTAAGAGGCATACCCTTGACAACACTGGATTGCAGGGTATCCATATGAAACACAAAAGAACAGATTGAATCTGTTTACAATTAAGAGGTCCCCTAGATGACTTGCTACATGCAGAGCCCACTAGTAAGATAGGTCCAGAGCTACCAAAGTGTCCTGAACACTACAAATCTGGCAAAGCAATTCTTAACATCCTGATTATCATATTGCATCATGTAATTTTGAGCCCACTAGTATGGTTTTGGATATATTGGAGCAATAATGCAATTATTGAAACTCTTAGCCATCTGTAATCATCTCAGAATCTTTGGGTGGGCATTTGAAATCATTCATGATAACATTGGATTAATTTTAGGAGATGAATGACTTGGAATTTCTTGAGTTGAGTATTTGTGTATGTTTTTCTTCTTATTATTTCCCATTATGAATTTATGATATATCATCAGTTGTCTTAATTTATATAAATCAGTTGAATGACACAATATATAGGTATCACTTGATTAAGTAAACCCATATAAATTGGAATAGCATACTAGTTAGAGAACATAATTACGAGAATGTTATTAGTTACTCTCTAAAAAACTTAAATTTAATATTATTATTTTTATCTAGTGTATTTAATTAAATAAACTAGATAGTTTAGTTGGTTTATTTAATTAAATGCCACAATTTAGAGGTACCATTTAATCAAGTCAAACTCGTAAATTAGACACGTGAATGAAATAAATTAGTCACAGTTATGTTTTTAACTTTTTACTCATAATAGAAGTTCCAGGTATGTTGTGCTTGACTGTTGCTGGGGATTGTTATTGTACAACAAACTATACATGCAACGAAAGCCATAGTTGCTGGTTTGAAGCGTACAAGTACAATCTTTGATGTTGTAGAAGTTTGTACTACTACTGACTTCTACACGTGATGGAGCATGGTTAGCAACCTTGGCTTCGGTAAGGTAGTCTAGTTAACCCCATTTCTTCGTGGAGCATTATTGGCGCGCACACATTTTCTTTTTCTTTTTCTTTTTTTTTTTTTGATCAGCAACAAAAGAAGATTTTATTAAAATGGAGAAAAGAGAAAAAATGAGTACAAAGTCCTCAAAAGCAAAAACCAAGAAAACCTAAAAAATGTCACATGGACTTCTAATCGCTAGAAATCAAAAAAAGCAAGATTCCCTTAAATGGGGGAGCCACGAAGGCCAAAAAGATGAAAAGAATCTGATTTTCTCCCACATCGAACAGACATCAATGCATTTATCCTCAAAGATTCTCACATTCCTTTCCAACCATATGACCCAAAACAGAGTAGAAACTGCACAAATTCCCAACATCTTCGCCATTTTATTTAAGCCCCAAAATCGAAAATCAACAGAGAGCATTGAACTACATGATTCAGGTGCCACCCTAGCTAGACCACCCCATGAAAAGAACTGCTGCCACAAACTCCTTGTCACTGGGCAATGCAAAAAAATATGATTTAGAGTCTCCCCCTCTCCTTACACAGAATGCACCATTGAGGAGAAAGATAATGATTAGGCCTGCTCTTTTGAAGGACATCATTGTTCAAGATGCTTCTATGAACCAAAAACCATAAAAAAAAACTTCACTTTGAGAGGCGCAAAAGACTTCCAGATTCTTTTGTGAAGAGGAAAAATGGGGACATTTGGCTCCTCAATCATTTTTTCGAAAAAAGATTTGCAAGAAAAAACACCGGAGGAATTTAGGATCCAAACCAATTTATCATTCAAGGAAGAAATCAAAGACAAATGCTCAATACGAGATAACAAGGAAGCTAAATTCCCAATCTCCCTATCAGTGAGATTTCTAGTAAATCTAAGATTCCATGCAATTGGAGCCAAACTAGGACATGCCACCAACACAATAGAGGAACCATGAGAGTTTGCAACCCTGTAAAGACCCTGGAAATCCCGAGCAATAGAAGAATTTCTAACCCACATGTCCGCCCAAAACAAAATTGACTCCCCATTTCCCACCCTAAGAGAGAAATCTAGAGAAAAGAGGGAAAATATGAGATATCGACTTCCAAGACGATCGACAATTATCCATCAAAACCACATGAATAGACCTACCATCATCATGAACCCCATACTTGTTTTTAATAATAGAATGCCATAATGAGTCACTCTCTAAAGGGAATCTTCATAGCCACTTTCCCAGAAGAGCAAGATTTCTCGCTACAATATTGGCACACACTCTTGGGAGTGTCTAGTCACTACTTGCTACTGTAGGTCTTTGATTGATAGGTTACCATCTCCATAATGCCTAGTTGAATCAATCATTTCATTGCAGATTTTTTTGAAAGACGTGTTTTTTCATGTTTGTATGATAGTGCATGAAGGACAGCTAAGAATTCAAATATGATTTCTCAAATGCCGATAAAAACTATCCATTTGTGCTCTCTTCTTATGCATGTACTTTTATAGACATGAAATTGGTGATGTGTTCATGGGCAATTTACAAATTGACATGCATGTATCCATGTTAACTTAAGACATACTGGCCATCTGCCAAATTTTCCATTTGGGTTATACATGCTGTGCTCTTCCTTAAATTTGTAGCACAACCAAATATGAAGTTTGTTTATCTGATTTGGAAAATTCCCACCATACTGGAGTAATTTCCTGGTGGATTCTGGAGACAATTAAAGGCTCAACTTATGTTGATTACCCTATTTCTTAGTGTTTGTCATCTTAATTTTAATTATTTCAATAACCCGACCTCATGTAGAATGAGTAGAGGGCAGGCATGCTTTTGAATTTTCATCAGATTTATGAAATTTAAAATTTGCAACTCTGGGCAAAAGTATGCATGATGGTCAAAGCAATAGAGGGTGATTTGGAGTATCCGTAGTATGCAGTTTTCGTCATTTGATGTTTTAACCTATTGAAGTCAACCTGAAGGGGGATAGTTGGCACTTGGCTGAGAGCTATTCCTTCAAAGTGGTGGTCTGGGTTCGGGACTGACTGCCCCCATGGGGCTAGTACCCTATTGATAAATTCAGATGTTTTCTTGATATATGGTGGTACCTGTATCCAGGACTTTCGTTTATTGGTGGCAAAACCTTATCTAGGTACACAAATTTGTTTCCTCATTTTTCTTTATTTTATCACAATTAAGCCTTAAATTTAAATGCAACTGAACAAAAGTGACCCTAATGTCAAGCCTCCAACATAAACTAAATTTAGCACATCAACAAACTTCAACAATTAAACTCAAAAGTGACCCTAATGTCAAGCCTCTAAAGATAAAGGCATTTCTTAAGGAGAAAGGTAAAATTAATGATGCAGAACTATACTGTTGGAGAAAGGTAAAATTAATAAAGGCATTTCTTAAGGAGAAAGGTAAAATTAAGGAGAAAGGTAAAATTAATAAAGGCATTTCTTCCCTATTCTCCTAAAATTAAATTGGCTTGGATGAATTGTCAACCCAGACAAGATTTTCAAACATTTATGAAATTATTTGTTCATGTCTCAAGGAGAAAGGTAAAATTAAAATAAAATATAATATTACAAAAAATAAAACAGTTCAGGAACATTAAACCCAAACTTTGCTACAACTGTAGCATCCATTTAAGAATGAATCATGATATCCACCTCACAAGCTGGGTTCAAATTCTAGAAGATCCTTCTCAGCAAAACCATAAAGAACAAAATAAGAAACTCATACCCAAGCAAGTCCATATACACTTTACAAAAAGACCTAAGCATCAAAGATTTACATTCAAACCTAAGCATTAAGAAGTTTGAGATAATCCAATGCCTCTCATATATTTTGAACTTCCTTTCTGTTTTTGACAGGGTAAAAATGCCAAAGATAAAGGATGTTGAGGGCAGATTTGAGGACAGATTTGATTTCCTATTGGTAGAATGCAAGTTTAACTAGATTAAGGATGTTGATATGCTTTAGTGGCAGATAATAAGGGGATTGCATAAACATAGAAAACTACATGAACTATGGATAATAATTAATAAGTATTAATAAGTAGGATTGGGTAACCACATAAGCATATAGATGAGATCAAATAAAATAAACATGTCTAAGGTAAACTATAATTATAGAAATCTTTAATAACCTAAATATCAAAATTAGTGCAAACACTGAACATGGTCTAAAATTTGATCAAAAAGCAAGAGACCCAGATGATTAAATATATGCACGAGAAGATCAGAGAACCCAGAATAGCAAACATAGCAAAACGTTTATTAGATATGGGTAAAATCCAAATTATAAAAAAGAAAATTATTCAAATAAATATAAAATATATGTGCGACTATATGAACCAGAAACCAGAAACCAAAATCGATGAGAGAGAGAGAGAGAGAGAGAGCAACCAGAAACCAAAAACAAACACAAACCCTAATCGGATTTGAGCAACCGAAAACCAAAAAAACCCTAAATCGATGTGTATATCTAATATATGTATCTATATATAACAAAACATAGGGTTTAGGGTTTCAAATCTTACTTTTTGGTGGAGATCAACAGAAAACAGGGATGATCGCCGGTGATCTTCGATGTGTGGAGCAGTTCTTTGTCGTTCGGCAGTGAGAGGAGAGGAGAAGAGAAGAGTGTCATTTGAGAGGAGAAGTGTTAGGTCTGAACTCATAAATATATACTGGCATTTTCGTAATTTCTTAAGTTTTTGGAGGGCATTTAAGTCATTTTGTCCCTCCAAATCAACTGCACACTTGAGCTAAATTTATAAGCACCCTTGGAGCAACTTTCAGATTTAAACCGAAAATGGCTTAAATTAAGCTATAATCTATGCCTTAGAGCAACTTCAACCACACTCTTTATTTTTCACTAGCTAAAGTATAAAAAAAATACACTCTTTATTTTACCTAATTAGTTTAGCTATTGTGTGTTTCAACCATACTCTTTGTTATCATTGGTCATTCAAACTAACTTAACCAATTTTGAAAATAAACAATGCTATATATATTAATATATTTTTCATAAAATGCCACATACGCACCAAATGCTAATATGGTTGCCAATGTGACATTTGCGATAATATTTTTTAATATTAGTTTTAAAAATATTATAAAAATTAATTTTTAACTAATATTTAAGTTGTTTTATAAAATGTATAGTATGTCAATATATACCAACATATGAATTTTGTGGAACCATCTGGAAGGGGAAGGGAGGGGAAAAATAAAAGAAAACAATAAAGAATTTTAAAAAAAATGACAATACAACGGAAATTGTAATTTATTAAATTAAGAACCGAAAGAACACAAATTAACTAATCATGGAAATTACAAAGGTCAATGAATAAAATAAGAAAGAAAAAAAAAACATAAATAGCAAAGTTAGGAATAAATTTCAAAATAAATAAACTATTTCTAATTCAATTTGTTACAAATCTCCATGTTGATGCCACAAATGCTCAACTAGGTCTACTTGGAGTTTAGAATGAGTTTGTCTATCTCTGATGCAATGATGATTTTGAATGAATTCATAAAGTTCAAGTGTGTGCTCGTGCGACACTGCTAGAGGGAGACTTTCATCGATTGCCACATTGTTTGGGATCTTCAATGTAGATCAGTTGAATGTTATCATCACAAGAAAACTAAACCCCCCATATATAATCATATAATACACATAGAGATATTAATTTATTAGCAAAGCCTGCAACAACAAATGCAAACTTCCAAAGAGAACCAAATCTAATCTTGGTAATAACAAAAATTGGTTCAACAGAAATTGGCATGGGGGACCTTAGGCCTATCAGAAACAAAATTCACTTGTCTGACAGCCTCCTCCTCCTCATCATCATCATCATCATCATTATTCATCCCTTTTCAACTGTGTTCACAGACATGATCTGTGGTATTCCTGAAGGGAGTATCTTCTCCATCCGTATTCAATATAACCTTTTGTCAAGCTGAACCTCCCATTACAGTTCCCATCATGGGTCATATATATTATTCAAGGTGGGTCCATGAGAACATGTAACTCCGCCGGGGTTGTAACAGAGGTGTCAGAGAATCAATTTGGGTTTATGCCCGGCAGGTCAACGATAGAAGCGATTTATCTTTTGAGGAGAGTAATAGAAAAGTATAGAGAAAAGAAAAAAAACATTCATATGGTGTTTATCGACCTTGAGAAAGCATATGATAGAGTGCCCCGAGATATAATTTGGTGGGTGTTAGAGAAGAAATGAGTGACAAAAGGTTACATTAATGTGATTAGGGACATGTATGAAGGGGTGGTGACCATTATTAGATCGCCTGCTGGAGAGACAAATAAATTTCCTATTACTGTTGGGTTACACCAAAAATCTACCTTAAGCCCTTATCTTTTTACTTTAGTTATGGATGAGTTGACGAGAAATATTCAGAATGACGTGTCATGGTGTATGCTTTTTGCAGACGATATCGTGCTAGTGGATGAGACTAGAGAAGGAGTTAACACAAAGTTGTAGATTTGGAGAAAAACTCTTGAATCGAAAAGATTCCGGATAAGCAGAACTAAGACAGAGTACATGGAGTGTAAATTTAGTAACAGCAACAATGAAAGCAGAGAAGAACTGAAGATTGAGAACCAAGAACTGCTTAAGAGTGAACATTTTTGTTATTTAGGGTTGATTATCACAATAGCGAGGCAGATTGATGCGGATGTGGCCCATAGGATTAAGGCAGGATGGTGTAAATGGAGAAGTGCGTCTGGGATACCGTGCAATAAACGAATACCCACTAGACTAAAAGGTAAGTTCTATAGAATGGTTATTAGACCCGCGATGTTGTATGGAACGGAGTGTTGGGCAACCAAGAAACAACATGTAAATAAGATGAGTGTGGCTGAGATGAAGATGCTAAGGTGAATGTGTGGCAAAACTAGACAAGACAGAATTAGGAATGAGTGTATTCGGGAATGGATAGGAGTAGCACCGATAGAAGATAAGTTGAGAAAGAATCGATTGAGATGGTTTGGTCACATTTAACGGAGACCAACAAAGGCAGTGGTGAAGAGATGCAATGTTGTAACGGTAAAGGGGAGTGTTAGGGGATGGGGTAGGCCTAAATTAATGTTGGCTAACGTTGTGAATAGAGATATGGATCTACTTAATTTGACTAGCGAAATGGCTTTTGATAAGGCTGCGTGGAGAAGAAGGATTCATGTAGCCGACCCCATCTGATGGGATTTAAGGCTTAGTTTAGTTTGGTTTGGGTCCATGAGAACATGTGGAGTTTTTAAAGAACTATCCATGTTTCTCCCCAATTTTCATTCCCATTCCCAAACTCTTTTTTCACTTTATATTTATAATTTGTATGAATGCCAACAAAAACACATGTCCTTCCATGTTTCTCCCCTGTTCATTTCATTCCCAAACTATTTCACTTTCAAAAAATTCCCATAAAATGGATTGGAGAAAGAATGAACAAACGAATGAACATATGGTTAGAACTGAGTTTCTATTCTTGCATTTAACACCTACTGAGTAGAGTAGTGGTTATTAAAGTCGAGGCACATCTCCCACATAACAAAAATAGGAGGCCTTTTTTACATTTTTCATTGAACTATAGTCACACAATGAGTTCTCAGTTTCAAAGATTACTTGTCAATCAGAGACTATTACCTAAAAGGAAGAGCAACTCTGAGACTTAGTTGGCTATATCCCCCACAGGACCACCCCAACCAATACACAATAATGAAGTACAAGCATCACTACAAAATAAAGGAAAAACATGATAATAGGCTCATAGCACACCTTGTAAGAACAATAAGCAATATGAACAGCTGATTAAATTTCATATAATATTGTTCAAATACTATGCAGAGGGAGAGGGAGAGTTTATCCATCCAATTATCCTATTGCATTCTCTCATAATGAAGCAAGACAAGATGACTATGTTGAACTTAGAGAAACAATTTTTTTCAATGAAGTAAACATATCAACCATTAATATCAATAATGTTGACAACTGTGTCTGGTTTCAGTTCCAAATTTCTAGGTTAACTTAAATGATACTCAAACAAAAACTTACATAAAGAAAAGATCATTTAAATAGCAAATCAAGCATTGTAATAAATTTTATAAGCCAAATTACAAGTTCCAATCATTCAGTGGATCTCAATAAAAGCTCTTCTCAGACCACTTAGAATTACAAACCAGCCAAGATCAAAAGATCCCCATTAAAAAAAATTCCAACCAAGTATTTACTAACAGTTGTTGGTGACAAAAGAATGCAAAAAATCTATATTTATGAAAACTAAAATTCAATATGAAGCTTTGGAAGTTATTAATAGAGATACACAAAAAAGTCTCAAACCTTGAGATGCATGAAGTGGCATGCATGCAATCCAATTGAAAAAGATAAAGAATCACACATCAAACAAAAAGAATGTGTTTCAAGGAAATCGCTGACCAATGATTAGCAGGTTATGTGGCCAACATTAGTTTATGAAATTCAGGACATAAACATTGAAAGTTTATGACATAAACTACAAACTAAAAACTAATAATATTATCTCTGACCTATTTCATAAACTAAAAACATTGAAATCACTGACCAATGATTTGTAGGTCCTGATTCACAAACTAATTTTATCTCTATGTCCTGATTGCTGATCATTGAAAGTAAAATTCATAAACTAAACATCATCTATATTCAAGGAAACAAGGTAACACCACATCAAATTTTACTCAAAACTCAATTAAAACACATAAACATAACCTGCAAATCAAAAAACTAGATAAAAGTAAAACAAACCCAATTTGATCTTTCCCAAAACCCATCAAATTGGCGTCTTATGATAATTGAATGTAGAAAAAAAATAAGATTTCAACCAATTAAAATCAACAATATTTTCACATACATGAATCTAAACAACTGTAGCAGCAGCATACAAGACTACCAATCTCAGATACATACATGTGAAAAACAAAGAAAATAACATGCAGATAATAGACGAACAAGAATGGATGGGGGTTGGAAGATGGGTTTGGGAAGGGGCTTTCGCAAAGATGGGTAAAAATGGGGTTCATAGAAGGGGAACTACAAATCAAAAGGGGAACTACAAATCAACAATAGAAGGATTCACAGAAAGGGGTTTGCATAGAAGGGGAAGACAAAGAGATAGAAGGATCCATACCTTAAGGAAGAGGTCAGATGGAGGGAGTTGCAGACGACGCTGGAGGAGAAGATCGATTTCGCGCTGAAGTAGAGGATCGATTTCGCGGGAGAGACTTCACTGTAGAGTTTGGAGAGCCTTCAATCACACTCCAATACCAATTGTAGCCAGCGGAGAAGGGATCGGGACAAATTGGAAGCCCTTTAGCCAGTCCATTTGAGTAAGAATATTAGGGTAATGTTACCTAAAATACCTAACAAGATCATATCACCTGGTGCTATGAATAATTATAATTATTTATATTTATTTTAGATTTTTTTTAATATATAAATTATGTTTTTTAAAATTTTTTATAAAAATAATTTAATAATTTTATCACTAACCATAATATATAGGAGAAGTTGAAAAAGTACTGCAGTAACTATACACAGATTGTATTTATAATTATTTGTATGAGGAGATTTTAAATGCTGATTAAGAGATTTTGACTAAATCAATAAATGCAGGCATGTGGAAAGACATGTAAATTGAAAAAATTTAATAACTACTGATCAGGAGATTTTGACCAAATCAATAAATGCTGAGTTTTTTTTTTTAATAAAAAATTTAGAAAATTCAAATTGAGATATTGAAACTCCCACAGGCCTTGAGGGTTAAAAACCCCTTTTTGCTTAATATATAGTATAGATACCAAACACACTGACATAACAATTTAAGCCAAAAGTTGATTTAAGCTGAAATTTTTTTTTACCAAACAGACACTTTATTGAATTTGTTAATTCTATTTACTGTTATCCAAAGTGATTGAGACCACTTTCAATTACCACCCCACACATATGTGGAGGTTAGTGATTGGAGGAGAAGAAAAAAAAAAAAAAAGAAAAAAACTGGCCAATTACAGCCAGAGGGGGTCGTGCCGCTGTGGGGGTCCAAATCATTTTTCTTACTGTTATTTATCTATTTTGGCTAATTATTTTGTTAGTAACTTGACAAAGTGCAAATCTTTTTGTTATTGGGAAACGTCTAATAACCCATATCAAAACTTTCTAAAATTTTTAAGAGAAAAAAATGAATTTGTCAAAAAAAAACTTCAAAAATATTATAAAAATTATAGCCAAATACAATGTTTATCTATAATTCACAATTATACCTAGTTAACTATGAATTAAAATAACGTTGATTGAGTGTCAATCTTATTTATGATGAATGCCTAACCACCCAATCAATGACTTTAAGCCCTATTTTGAATGAGGCCTCAAAATTTTCTTTATCTACAAATTTAATAATTAGAAATATATTAATACTATAATGACACTTCTTTATTATATTTTATTAGCATATCAGCCGTGTTGTACACGGAATAACATAATATATTAGTTACTAAAAATACGATAATTATATTGAATCTTTTTTATATTTTGTCTCTCGTAAATAAAATTTTATATATAAATTTAAACGTTTTATTTCAAATGTGCCTTTACTATAATATATAGGATAGATAGATTAAAATTATTGTTTTGACAATTAATAATTAAAATTATACTTGATTATAAAAAAAAAAATGACATAGTTCTAATACTTCATTATTTTAGAATAAAAATATATGAATTTTAAAAAATTATTATATTAGTTTTTGAAAAGAAAATAATTTTAAAAAAAAATTAAAAACTTAATGATGAAGAAAGAAATCATCGTAACATATAAAACCACTAAAATCACCGTTAAACTAACAAATCATTCAAACCAAAAACGGTTTAGCTTAATCAATTAGGTCAAAAGACTAACCAGCTTACACAAAAATTAATTAATTAACACTTTTAAATTTATTATATTAAAATTTAAACTGTCACTAATTTAAATTTATTAATTTAAATTTAAAATAGAATAGACACAATATAAATTTAAAATAGAATAGACACAATATAAACTGTCACTAATTTATTAATTTAAATTTAAAATAGACACAATATAAATTTAAAATTATAATAATTTATCTCGTAATTTATAAGTTTTAAATACAAATTTGAAATTATCATAATTATCTCATAATTTTTGTATTAAGGAGCAGTAAGAGTGACATTAAGATTATTGATATATCTATATATTTTATAAAAGAATACTTTTAAGTAGAGATATTATGAGAGTTTCAAAATCCCATACAAAATTATTTTTAAGATCAAAACCTCTATGTAGGATTGTAAAAATAAAAGTTAAAAGGAAACTAGCTAATGGAAATTTTCTTAATTATTTAAAATTAATAAAATCAAAAAAATAATATGAGATATTGATCATATGGCTTCTCACTAAAGATCTCCCTATGCTTAGATAAATGGGAGCATAAGATTCACTTTATGTAAGTGAAACAATTCACTTTTTCCTTCTTTTCTCGATATGGGATTATAAAATAAAAGTTAAATATAAATTAGCCAATGAGACTTTTCTTAATTGTTTAAAAGTTAACAATTGTTTCAGAGGGAAGTTTATTTCGAATAGAGCAATCTTAGCCGTTTAATCTTTAATTAGGTCAATCTTTAATTTATTCAAATTAAACAAATTTAACTAATATATTTTGATAAAACTGCTAAAATCGTAGTTAAACTAGTGAATCAGTCAAATCGAAAACGGTTCACCCTATCCGCTAGGTCAAAGGACCAACTAATTTATACAAAAAATTAATTAATTACAACTTTTAAATTTTATTTTGATTTTAAAATTTAAATTGTCTCGAACTAAAACATACACAAAATTACAATATTAAATGGGAGCATAAGGCTTATATAGTAAAACAACTCATTTTTTCTCCTTTTCTTGATGTGGAATTGTAAAATAAAAGTTAACAGTCGTTTGGGCGGGAAGTTCATTTCTAATTAAGTAATCTCAGTCATTCAATTTTTAATATGATCAAACTAGTTTGCTTCAAATCAAATCAAACAAATCTAAGCAATATATCTTGATAAAACAGCTAAAACCGTAGTTAAACCAATAAATCAGTCAAACTGAAAATAATTCAATATAATCAACTAAGTCAAAAGATCAACCAATTTACAACAAAATTAATTAATTAACACTTTAAATTTTATTTTAAAATTTAAATCATCTTAAACGGAAGCATGTACAATACTATAATATTAAATGAGAGTATAAGATTCACTTTATATAAGTGAAACAACTCACTTTTTCTTTATTTTTTCAATGTGGATTCTAATTATTTTACAGTTAAATATTATGAGAGTTTCAAAATTTCATACAAAATTATTTTTAAAAACAAAACCGATTGTAAAATAAAAGTTAAATGGAAGCTAATCAATAGAGATTTTCCTAATTATTTAAAATTAAGAAAATCAAGAAAATTAAAATGAGGGTTTGGAGTTCTTAGAAGGCTTCAATCTATTTTTTTTAATATATAAATAGATAGATTTATTATATCATCTCTGAATATTGTATAATTGGGATTAGCTTTTCTTCCTACTCATCTCACTTTGAATTATATTCCTTTCCATTTTTTATAATATTTTTAGACCCTTTTTTTTTATATTAAAAGTAATAAATTTTTTAAAAAAAGTTAGAAGATCCAAAAAACAATGTTTAACCTATTATAATTCAAAATATAACTTTGCAACATTTGAAGTAATAGCATCAGGCTCTAATATTTTGAAATCATAAGAACAATAACAATTTTAAAAATTGTATCATCCCTTTCTATCTATTTATGTATATACTATTCAACATATATGTTCACATCATCTATTGATCCACATGTTCCTTATTTGTTTAGTCTATCTATTTCTTCGTACCACCACCACAGGTCACCTCTGCGCAACTTCTGTCAATGACTTTTTTTGATAATCAGTGGCTTTTTCAATGGTTGACGTCTGGTGGTAATGGAAAAAAATGAAAAAAACGATATTATCTTTCAAAATAATAACTTGTCATTCTTACCAAACAATTTCATTAATTGTGTCCATACAATCAAAGAAAAAAATCATTGAACTTAATGCCATACGACCCACTATAAATGGATTTCTCAACAAATTTTTCTAAAATATAGTAAAAAATTGTGGTAAATATAGTATTATTGAAAAAAAAAATCATTTTAAAAGACCCAACCAAAAAATAGTGCCCCAAAAAAATCTTATGTCAAGACTCAACCATAAAAAAAAAAAAAAAAAAAATCTGTCCAAAAGCCTCAATGATAAAGAGTGAAGAAAATTCCTCTTTATCAAAAATACCAAAAAATAAAAGTATATCTTTAAGTAAAGACAATTAATCAAAAAAAGCTAAAAAAAATCCTTATATAAATAAATAAAAACTTTACATTCAAAGGCTCAAGCTATCTAACAATAAAAAATTAAAATAAATAAAAAAAAACTCAGCTAAAGAAAACGTGCTTTTATTAATATCTACAAAAAGAAAACGTGCTTTTATTAATATCTACAAAATTTTTAATTAATGAATTAAATGATGCTTTGATTATGCCCAAAATATGCTTAAGTTTATGAAACAATGTAGTGTACCATATCTCTCCTAATACAACTTGAGCATTTTTTTTTTCTTTCTATATGTATACCAAAGAATTGGAGACATTTCTTTATGTTTTTGTTTTTTGTTTTTATTTTTTTCTTGAAACTATAACCAAAAAATTATTTGGAAAAAAAAATTAATTATAAAAAAAAAATGATTGAGACCCATTTTTTGGGAGACTCCCACAACTCCCTTTGTATCTCAACCATTGATGGTGTGAGCCCTATACATACATAAGTGAGTCTCACACATACATCGATAGTTGAGATCCAAAGAGGATTGTGTGGGTTTTCAAAAAAAGGGAGTCCCAAGCATTTTTCATAAAAAACAACAAAATCAAAAATATTGTAAATGAAAAAAAAAATATTTTTACTTATTTAAAAACAATTTTTCACTTTCTCTTACTAACCCACCACTTATGGTCACAATCCATTCCCGCCATGGGACGCTACTATCACCTTTCAACAACTCTTTGATGATTGGCTAGTTACTATTGTGATCAGAAACGGATCTAGAATTAATACTAGGGGATGTAAAAGTATATTTGGGAGTGCAAATTCTTATAATTTTGAATTATTTTAAATTTTTCAATATAATATTTGACATTTTCCAAATTTTTGGGAGTGTGATCGCCCCACCTGCACCCCTAGATCCATTGTTGACTGTGACCTTCGACAACCTTTCGGTAGCCCTCCGACCATCACAAAACGTAGTTCTCTAATTTTATTTTATTTTTTATTTCTTGAAAAATATTTTTATATACCAAAACAAATATTTTTTGTAAACAAAAACTTGATAACATTAACAAATGATCCATTAATGTTTTTTTTTTAAGTTTTATTTTTTGGTGTGGTGTTCTTATTCTATTTCTATATCGGTGGCACTACATGCACCAATTAGTGTACTAACTAGTGTACCAATTAATGATATAGCATAATTTAAGAAATTTTTAGTATTTGTAATTTGTATAATGAGCTAGGTCAATAATAATGTCATAACCAGTGTTAGTACACTACTAATTGATGCATATAGTATTATTTTTCTTTAATTGAGATTCATTGTATTAAATAATGGATTGTGGTGATTAGTGAAAGAGACAAACTAGTATTCATCTATCATGAAATGAGAATACAAAATTATTTTTTATCGACAGTTATGGTGATAATGGATTGTGATGATTAGTGCAAGAGACAAAATAATATTCATCTATCATGAAAATGAGAAAACAAAATTATTTTTTATCGACAGTTGTGGTGCAAATGTATAATAAGGTGCAATAATGTAAGATTTATTATCTTTAATTATTATATTAAGGGTAAATTGCCGTTTGTCCATTTGTGTTCGGCTATTTTCTCATTTTGGCCTTTCAAAATTTTTTTTTCACTTTAACTTTTCATATTTCAAATTTTTTCAATTTATTTCTAAAGTTAACTGTTTAAAATTAAACACAAAATGTCGCATTAACTGCCACATAATATAAAAATATTATTATATTAGAGTTTAAGTTTGGGTTAGAGGTGTGAGTTATATATGACATAATATTTTTATGTCACATGACTGTCAATGTGTCATTTTTTGCCTAATTTTGGATATAAGTTAGCTTTTAACATAAATTGGGAAAAACTTGAACATGAAGGACCAAAGTGAACAAAAGAAAAAGAAAAAGAAAAAAAAGAAAAAAAAAAGGAAGTAAATTTTAAGAACCAAAGTGAAAAAATGACCGAATATAAAGTGGCAAAGTGTAATTTTCCCTTATATTAATTATCATATTCATTTACAGCTTGATGTGAGATATTCACAATAATTAATGTTATAGGTCCATTAATTTGTAACATTATATATGAGATAAATAAGATATGATAATTGAATAATTAATGTTATAGGTCCCATTAATTTGTAACATTATATATGATATAAATAAGATATGATAATTTATATTTATAAAAATACGGTAAACAAATTGGGAAAGATTACGTCCGATTAATTTATTGTTTGGACTAATGGGCCTATTTGAGTTTCTTGTATGCACGTCGTGAGTCTACTCCAATAATTTGAGTTATTCGTCTTCATAAGTTTCAGTGTATACATTATTTACAAAGAAAAAAAATTATATGATAGGATAATTATAACATATTACCACATGATTTTTATTAGTATATTTTTATTTAAATAAATGAATGACAATAATGAAATCATTTATTTTAAAAAAAATATATAATAAAATTATATGAGTGAATAATAAGATATATTACAAATAATGATTGATAAGTACAAAATAATAGTCAAGTGTAATTTTTATTGTGTTTTAGTTTTACTATAGTTTACAAAAAATTAAATTATATATATATATATATATATCTATATGATAAAGTATGACGGTTTTTGAATTTTCAACATATTTTTGTCCTACTAAGATATTTGGATGGCTCAGATCTGTTCAAATTATAAAATAATAGCTGAGATATATTTTTCAAAAAATATCCTACATATGTATTTTCTACTTTCCTGCTTCTCTCTCTTAATTTTTCTTTTCTCACCCATTTTTCTATGATCCTACCATCCCACATTCCTCTTTCTTTTCTTTTTATTTTTTTGTTTCTCCCATTTTTATTTTTTTCTCTATTTGTTTTTTTTTTTTCTCATTTTTGTTCACTTATTTTTTTTAATACTATATGAAAAAGTTTGTGCTCCCAGAATTAAGAGCCAGATTTTACTGTGTGCAGTGGAGATTAAATTAATGAATTTTATAGTCCACAAATTAAATAAATTTGAACAATTAATTATTATTTTTAAATATATTGAATACCTGATAGACTTCATAAATTTAGACCTCATATGAATCTTCAACATCTATATAATAAAACAGGATGATTTTTGAATTTGTCGTACACACATTTGTCCTACTGCGACATTTGGACGACTCAAATCTATTTAAATTATAAAACAACGGCTGAGATATATTTTTCAAAAAATATCATACATTTACATTTTGTATTTTCTCGCTTCTCTCTCCTACTTTTTCTTTTTCTCACCCATCATTCTATGATCCCATGATCCCACCTTCATCTCTCTTTTCTTTTTATTTTTTTTATTTTCTCCCATTTTTATTTTTCTCTCTATTTGTTTATTTTTTTATTTTCTCATTTTTGTTCACTTATTTTTATTCATATTATATGGAAACGTCTACGATCCCAGAATTAGGAGCCAAATTTTATTGTGTGTTGTGGAGATTAAATTAATAAATTTTATAGTCCACAAATTAAATAAATTTGAACAATTAATTATTTTTTTAAATATATTGAATACCTAATAGGCTTTATAAATTTAGATCTCATATGAATCTTCAACATCTATATAATAAAGTAGGATGATTTTTGAATTTGTCCTGTACACATTTGTCCAACTAGGAACTAGGACATTTTGACGGCTTAAATCTATTCAAATTATAAAATTACGGTTGAGATATATTTTTTCAAAAAATATCATACATGTACATTTTCTATTTTCTCGCTTCTCTCTTTTACTTTTTTCTTTTATCACCCATCCTTCTATGATCCCATGATCCCACCTTCATCTCTCTTTTCTTTTTATTATTTTTATTTTCTCCCGGCTTTATTTTTCTCTCTTTTTGTTTATTTTTTTTATTTTATCATTTTTGTTCTCTTATTTTTATTCATATTATATGGAAAAAGTCTGCGATTCCATAATTATGAGCCAAATTTTATTGGGTGCAGTGGAGATTAAATTAATGAATTTTATAGTCCATAAATTAAATGAATTTGAATAATTAATTATTATTTTTAAATATATTGAATACCTGATAAACTTCATAAATTTAGACTTCATATGAATCTTCAACATCTATATAATAAAGCAGAATTTTTTTTGAATTTGTCCTACACACATTTGTCCTACTAGGACATTTGAATGGTTTAGATCTATTCAAATTACAAAACAACAGCTGAGATATATTTTTCAAAAAATATCCTACATGTACATTTTCTATTTTCTCGCTTTTTTCTTTTACTTTTTTCTTTTTTCACACATCCTTCCATGATTCCATGATTCCACCTTCCTCTTTCTTTTCTTTTTATTTTTTTATTTTCTCCCATTTTTATTTTCTCTCTATTTGTTTTTTTTTTCTCCATTTTGTTCACTTATTTTTATTCATATTATATTGAAAAGTCTACGATCCCAGAACTAGGAGCTAGATTTTGCTGTGTGTAGTAGAGATTATATTAATGAATTTTTTAATCCACAAATTAAATGAATTTGAACAATTAATTATTATTTTTAAATATATTGAATACCTGATAGACTTCGTAAATTTAGACCTTATATGAATCTTCAACATAGTTTTATCCTATTAGGACATTTGGATGGTTCAGATCTGTTCAAATTATAAAACATTGGCTTAGATATGTTTTTCAAAAAATGTTCTACATATTCATTTCTACTTTCTTGCTTCTCACTCTCTTACTTTTCCCTTTTCTCACACCCCTTCATCGATGATCCCATTATCCTGCATTCCTCTCTCTTTTCTTTTATTTTTTTATTTTCTCCCGTTTTTATTTTTCTCTCTATTTGTTTTTTTTTATTTTTTTATTTTCTCCTTTTTGTTCAGTATATTTTACACATATTTTCATACAATATATGTATGCCCTAATACACTAGGACATTATATGCATACATACTATTTCCATATAATTATATAAGTAAAAGCAGTATTGTATATATGCCCGTGGAAATTATATGTATGTTAAGCACATCTATCTATCTACCTATCTAGCTATATATTATATAAGCAAAAATGAGTTTTCGTGAGGAGTTTTGTGAGAACTCCAAAATTTTATAATAAATTTGTGATTTTGTCAAATTAAAAAATAAATTTAAATAGTGTCGGGATTATAATTATATTCAAATCCTAATATTACTTACACCGTGCCTTCAGGCACGGGCATAAGCTATTATATATATATATATTATACAAAGAGAGGGTAGAACACCTCTCACAGTTTCTTTATGGAGGGGAGATATACAAGCCATGAAAAATTATCTTCAATAATGTGGTTATAATTATTGAATAAATTTAGTTTTTTACACACAAAATCTTGTGAAATAAGTAGTTCAATAACAGGTGATGAACTCTACAAATTTAGACGCCACAGTCTGATTTGGAGTCCTTGTACAAACCTCTGTTTGATTTCATTTTTTAAATTTTTTATTTTTTGAAAAAGTAGATTTAGTTTGATGAAAATAAATACACAAACATAATTTATAAATTGTAAAAATCATTTTTACTCTAAAAAAGCCATATTATCATTTTTTTAGTTTTCTCATTTATTTATGCTAATTTTTAAGAGAATTGGTGACAAGTCTATCCGAAAGGGATATAAGGCATTAAATCTAAGGTAAAATCTTATTTAGTGATAAAGACAAGCTAGAAAAGGTCATTGACGCCAGAAAAGTCACTGGCAACCGGCAGCTAGTGACAACATGTGGTGGTGGTGAACTAGAGAAATATATAATATTCGACAGATATGTTGTTGAATGAATGACGTGTCACATTTGGATAGATAATTAGATAGGTAGATTTCGAAATTATGAGTGAATGATAAGAGCATCAAGTTTGTTTGTACCACTCAAAAATAAAAAATATTAAAATAAACAAAAATTATAATGGTCATAGTTATGTACCACTATTATTATCTATGTTGGGGATCAAGCTGCCCGGTCAGCTCGCGGGGGTCCGGGAGGCAGTGCCCAGGTGGGGTTAAGAAGCAGTGCCCCTGAAGGAAAAAGCAAAATTGCAATTGAAGTTGTTTAGTCCACTCGAGCAGGCATGTCTACGCTTGAGCAGAGATCGCGACCTTTCAGAAGTTTCACTCACCTGCAAAAGTACTGGGAGTTGTTTTTTTCCGCTCGAGCGGAGATCACGGTTCTATTTTCTATAAATATGCGGTTCAGTCAAATTTTAGAGTTACGGCTTCCAGATCTTCTTCTTGGGTATTAGGGTTTTCATCTGGGGCTTCTTTGTTGTTTCCTTTGATATCTGTAAGAGTTTAATCATGAATTGAGTGGATTATATCAAAAGGTTTGTTTAGTTTGTCTTATTCACAAAGAGAAATTGTTCTTGATTGGATTTAGGGAATTTGGGCTGAAACTTTGGTGGATGCAGAGTGGCTTATCGTAGTGGATTCGACATCGGCGCTATAGATTCAATGTTGGGCAAGACAATTCGATGTGGCCGTGGGTGGAAGAGGCACATAGGAGGCGATTCAATTGGCGTGGATTCGCTAGGTAATTGTGAGTACACTTGTCACACCCTCATAATTACAACACAAAACAAACATCCATGAGATCCATAATCATAAAGAAAACATTATATTTCATTCATCAGAGTGTTCTAAACAGAGGGTAGTACATGTTAATCAACAAAATAGATGCCCTACGGGCTTACAACCTTCCAAGTAAACACTTGGTCACCACAAAAGAAGAGTTCTAATTCTTTACATATAAAGCCCTCGGCTTGAATTTACATTTAATATCAAAACAAAATAACAAAAGAGAGTCTTCAACTCCAAAACCTCCCAAGCTAAGATCTTGGAGGCGACATGTCCCCATTCTGAAAACGATCTCCCAAATAGGGTGAGCCAAAGCCTAGTAGAGATACGCTAAACATCATATGAGAATTAACTAAAACATCAGTATCTGATAAATGTTTAACACAAGTAAACTACATACATGCTCTCCATAACCAATTAACATTCACATCCATAACTCAATCCATTCTCATTTATTTATCCAATCAATTTATTGACATAGTCAATATTATCCAAACAGTTTAAAATGAGACTATAACTCATGTAACAACACTTCAATAACAAACATCATTCATCACTTCCATAACTTGCCATTTTATGGAACTACGTCCGAGGGAACCGGCACCCATAAATAAAGAAGATTTCGGGACTTGCACCCTGGACACTCTTGCCAACTTAGTTATCAATGGAGTCCATCCCCTATCTCCTTCCACACAATGGAGTACATCCCCTTGTCTCTTCACATACAAAAATACATATATAATGTATTAAATATGTTGGCATATACAATGACCCAACAATTTCACATATTCAATATTTATGTCCAACCGTCGTATTCAATGATATCAACCAAGTGATTAGTTTCAATTTACCTAATCATCATGCAGTTTCTACAACAATCATGGCTATCCTCCACCGATAGCCCAAAACAGTTATATCTAAACAGATAAATAAATTTACCAAACAGATAATTTATTATCTTTTCCATAGGTGAGTGATTCATCAATCCAACTACACCAATTAGTCCCAATTCCATCCAATTTCATGATTCCCAAATCAATTTCATATTTCCACAATTTATTTCATTAATTATACAAATGATTTATTCAATTTAAATTAGGGCATTAATCATCCTTTCTTAATTATTGCACCCAAGGCCCAATTTCACCAATTACATACACATAACTCATTTTTAAGACCTCACATACACAACGGAGCCCAAAAGTAGAGAACTCCTCTTTCAAACATTTCAAATCTCAAACCCTAACTTCCCAAAATTTCCAAATCACACTATTTATACAAACTGACTAACACTTATGTTAAAGCTCATAAAAATGAGTACATTATCCCTACCTCAAATGGAGAAGCTCAAGGAAGAAGAAGGTAGAAGTCCAAAGATGTTCCAAATCCCACTATAATCGGATTTAAAAGGAAGCCCAAGCAATCCTTTACCTTTTTTACAAAAGAAGTAAGGTAGAGACACTCTAGATCATGCATATTTGTAGAGAGAGGGGGTGTTCTAGAGAGAGAAGTAGCTGGATCTAGGGTTTAGAGAGAAAAGAAGATCAAAAGTGATAAAGAATCACGCTACTACAAACTGATATACACAGGGCTCGCTTGAGCGAATGAGTGGTCGCTCGAGCGACCAGACCTAACTCAGCGTCGCTCGGCGAACAATGTAAAGCTTGCGTGAAGCGTTACGCCTTTCGGCGCAAGAGTTCTTGCTCGAGCGAAGGGACAAACAACACAGGGCTCGCTCGGCGCCAAAAGCTCGCTCGGCGAGAATGCCATCCTTCAGTCTAAAGAGAGATGACGCTTTCGCTCGAGCACAAGCTCGCTGAAAGCATCTGAAAAGAAACCTGAAGACCCATAATACTTGCTCAAGCACACAAATCCTCGCTCGAGCGAAGAAGCAAACACCCAAGGCTCGCTCGAGCGAAGAAAGAAAAACCTAGGCAGCAACCATTTATTTCAACTCACAACCAACTTGCTTCAAACTTACCCAACACATCTCACAACTCAAATACAAAGAATTAAAGGATGGAAACACGATATAGACAACAACAAACAACCACGGAACTTGAGCCCGGAATACAATAAATGACGGGGAAACATCAGGATTGCTATAACACTTGTGTAATTCTTTTTGTCTTCTTAGTAGATTGTTTTGTGGCTTTGGCCCGTGATTTTTTTTTATCACAATTGAAGTCGCTCCAATTTTGGTTTTTCCACGTTGAAATCGTTGTGTCAATTTGTCTTGATTGTTTGATTGAGATTATTATTTACTGCTTAAAATTGATACATAATCACAAATCAATATATAGGGGATTTCTAGATTTTTCAATGATTACATCTTATACTATATATAGGTACATAATGTATTGATAAATATAAAATAATAGGAATTTAAAATAAAAAATTATAGAATTTATCATAAAAGAATTATCATTTTAATTGAATTTAAAAATATATTAGTATATTTTTTTCTTTTATAAATCCCTTTTAGAGGTGTTCTATTCCAATAAATCCACAAACTATTCTTGTAGCCTAGTAGTCCCATGTATTTATAGTTTTATTCCACGAGGTCCTTTTTTCTTGATTTAGATTTTTTGTTGGACTATTATACCCTTATTTTACTTTATTCATATGTACAACACACAAAATAAGATATACACGTTTTTCATATTTTGCTCTTTTTGATATATGCATTTTTCATTTTTTGCTCTTTCTGTTTTAGCAATTTTGCATGATCAGTGTTTGCTAGGGATTCATTTTTTGCTCTTTCTAAAACAATGTGAATGTTCACATTGTTTTTATAATCTCTAAAAATATTACAATATCAACATTGCAATAACCACAAACCATCATTTCTATGTGTACACAAACATGTAGTATACTTTTATGCATAATCAAATTATTGATGTGAGTGTTAACATCACGAATAAAATATCAAATAAATTAGTTTAGTCACGTGAAACTAATAGTTATGTGTACATAATTATAAAGCAACAGAAACCAATGTGAATATTAGCATTGACTTTGTAATAGCAAACATTTTGATAACATACTAGTGTATCTTATTAGGCACAACTAAAATAATTAATTTTGGTTCTTTTGTTCAATCAATATATATTCCAATATTTTTACAAAATTTGAAAGGATGTGAAGTTCACATCCATTGGTAGTGGATATATTGGTTTTGTACGTAAATCATGGGTTTTGTATTGGAGAAAACCATAATATTCACATCAATAATAGTTTTTGGCATGCTTGTATGCTTTTAATGCACGTACGATGACATCATCAAACTTCATGCATTTGGTGTGGTCAATCTTAGCGTTCATCAATGCATCAAATAATATCAAAAATGGAGTTTGCCTCAAACAGTTCAACTGAGCCTCTGAGAACTGAGTGCTCTTCATCAATTTAATTAATCCTGTAATATTTGATCGGTGGTAGTTAACACAACGCAAGTCGCTGTGGGTGCTTCTCTCTATCGGTACGTTATCGTCTTTGACATGGTAATCCTCTCTATTCCTCTTTGTCCAGAATTTAGGGTAACATCTGCTACATAGACATGCACATTAGTGAGTGTCTATATGAACATTCAAATTGTTAACATCACAAAACAGTTAAACTTAAACCAGTAGTTAAGGTTCACATCAAAATCGAACTACAATTAGAAGACACTTTATTATTTGGAGGTTAGCTTGATGTGAATGTTCACAATATATCATACAAATGGGTAGATCCACAACAATCATGTAACAAATTTTTTCACAGCATGGGCCACTAAGACATCACCAACATATCATTGATTTCAAAGTATATCATATTGGCAAGAACATAATTTCTCAACACAAAGGAAACATTTACATACTATCTCAACAATAACATTCACATAACCATATTGACTAGAACCATGTAACAATTATTTTAGCAATAAGAACAATGTGAATGTTCACACTGACATTTACATGAGCCATATTGTGAGTTGTAGCATTTGTATCTTTCAAAACTTTTGGGGAAGTGTATTCGAATCCTTTATTTTTATTTTGGAAATCTTTGGTGTTGTTGTACGTTGGTTTTGGAGGAGTACAATCCGATTTAAACTTGTTGGGTTTGGTTGTTCGTACTTATTCTTGTCAAAAGTTCCTTGGAGACATAGAAATTCTATTCTAGGGTCGACTGGTGCCTTCCTAAGGGTCGATCCTTACCTGTTGGTGAAGTTTCTGGAAGTGTTGCTCGAAGATAGGGTAGACACCAGACTGGAGAGGGTCGACCCTCTTATGTCTGTGTGTTAGTTGCTGGAAGATAGGGTAGACACCAGATTAGAGAGGGTCGACCCTCTTATGTTTGTATGTTAGTTGCTGGAAGATAGGGTAAACACCAGACTGGGGAGAGTCGACTCTCTTATGTCTGTGTGTTAGTTACTGGAAAATAGGGCCGACCCCCTCTTGTCTAAGAGTCGACCCCTGCGTGTTTTTTTTTCAGATTTTTGAGGCCCGAATGGACCCTAACTAAAGGGGGTTTTGGGGCCTATTATTTTATTTGACCTTAGGGCTATTCCTTACTACTATAAATAGGCCCAAACTATTTTTCTCTCATGATTTTCCTTTCATTTTTCCTCTTAAACCGTGATTTCTCTCTTCTCTCTCTAAAACTTAAACTTTTTCACTTTAAATCTCTAGATATACTCACCTAGAGTGATCTTTTCACCTTGCTCATTTGAGATTAAGTGTAGAGCTTGTCAAGGGCTTCGATTTGATTGGGGCAAAATGTGGTTTCGTCACCATCGACTTTTGAGCTTTCTCTCTTCTCTCACATCTAAGCTTGAGGGAAGGATATTCTACTTTTTAATATAGGTTTTAACCTAGATATTTGTCATTTTGCATAAATGGTGGGATTTGGGAAGATTTTGGTAAAAGTTAAGGTTTGGGTTCTCAACTAAAGGGGGGTTTTCATGTTGGCTTACAAAGTAACCTTAGGGGTTTATGTATGAGGTTCTTTATTGTTGAAATAGTGAGATTTAGACCTATGGGTTGATATTTTGGAAAAGAGAGAAATTTTGCCCTAAGTTGAGTTGGAATAACTATTTATGTAAATTATGAAATTGGCTTGGGAATCATGAAATTAGGGGAATATGTGATTGAATGGTGTAGTTTGCTTTGAGAAATCACACACCTATGGAATTTGATAAATTATCTGTTGATAGATTTATTTATCTGTTTAGATATATCTACTTTGGGTTATCAGTGGATGATAGCTATGATTGTTGTAGAAATTGCATAAGAACTAGGTAAATTGAAACTAGTCATATGAGTTATGTCATTGAATATGACAGGTTGATTAAATTGTTGAATATGTGATTTGATTAGTCATTGTGTATGACAACGTGTTTAAATACATTGTATATGTATCATTGTTTGAGAGGAGATAGAGGATGTACTCCATTGTGTTGGAGGAGATAGGTGATGGACTCCATTGATAATTAAGTTGGCCGGAGTGTCCAGGGTGAAAGTCCCGAAATCTTATATATTTATGGGTGCCGATTCCCTCGGACGTGGTTCCGTAAAATGGAAAGAAATAGAAGTGTTGGATTTGATGAATGTATTGAATTGTGAACCATTGAGTTGTAGTCTCATATTGGTTGCTTGATAATAATGAATTTGGCTAATTGATTTACCCGAAATGGTAGAATGGAAATGAATTGAGGTTTTGGTTATTTATATTGAATGACCTTGAAAAGAATATGTGTTGGCTAAGAATGTTGCACATTTATCTGATGCTTATATTTTAGTTAATTCTCATGTATGGTTTAGCATATCTCTGCTGGGCTTTGGCTCACCCTACTTGGGAAACCATTTTCAAGTACAGGCGACATGCCGCCTCCAAGGACATAGCTTGGGAGGCTTAGGGGCTGAAGACTCCACCTTTGTGATTTTTGTTTTGAGTTGAATGTTTATTCAAGCCGAGGGCTTTACTTGTATAGAGACCAGACTCTTCTTTTGTTGTAACCAAGCGAAGTCTTGGAAAAATGTAAGCCCTTGGGGCATTTATTTTGTTGTTCTAAACTAGAGTTACATGCTATAGTTTCAAGATGAATATTTATGAAAGTGTAATACATGTGATATCTTTTGTAATATTAACTATGATGAATGAAAATATAACATGTCTATTATGTCTCTAGAATTTATAAATGGTTGATTTGTATAATATTTTGAGGGCGTTACATGAATAATGTTAAACTTTAGAAAAATCTAATTAAGCCATAATTATAGCAACACAAAACCATTATGTTTAAAATAAAAATGACTTGTATAGTGTCAACATGCATAGAAAAACATTGAACAATATGAATATTCACACATATTACTGAGAGTACAAAAATGAGAATAAACCTCATAATCAAACAGCATATGATATGAATGTTCACAGCCATTAACAGGGGGATGCTCAATTTAAGCCGATTGTGAATGTTCATATCAGAATAACATACAACAACAACTAAAACAAGTGAGTTGGTCCATAATTGTGTTTTTCATGTGAATGTTCACTACTATTAATAGCAACAATAACAACTGTTATTGTAATTTTTTTTCATGAAAAAAATCATATAATTGGGGGTGAGGGGTTCATATTCAATCATGAATAATATTAATAACAACAATCACATGATTAAGGAAATAATAACAATAATATGAGCTTCCACACATTATATGAATAGAATCAAGGGATATGTGTGGAAATCTACATTGGTGCAAATTTAGGAAGAGTTTTAGGGTTTGTGTAGAAAATAGGTGATGAATACTTACGTTTGGTGATCATTTCGATGGTTTGATTGCCACAAGTGGTCGGCAATGGTGATTCTGACGAATATAGAGATGACAATGGCGATTTTGGCAAAGAACGACAAAGAGATGATGGACATCACAATGAGAGGGAAAATAGGGGATTGATGACTAGGGTTTAGGGTTTTGAAAGGTTGAGAGATCTTCTCCGCGATTTTCTGGAGAAGAGAGAGAGAGAGAGTGTGTGTGTGTGTTATTTGGTTCAAAGATGATGAGTGTGGCTTTTGGCTTGAGGGATTTTTGGTCTTTATATAATGAGTAGGACCTAATGGAATAATCTAAAACGTTTTAGGTTGTATAGTATAGAACTCTTAGAAAGAGGATTTACTAAAAAAGCTCCTTACTCTTTTTTTTTTAAAAAAAATCATAAATCATGGTATAATTACCTAATACAACACCGGAATCAATCGACACGCGTGAATCGCCTCGTGTGGCGTGCTAGCCCGATTGGTAAAATGGTTTGGTTAAATTTCGGGAATAGGAATTTTTTTTTATTATTATAGGGATAATTACAAAAATAAATAATATTTGACCCTTGTAACAATATAAACTTTGAATTTTTAATTTTATCAATTTAATTTCTAATTTTTTAATTTGTTTTTAATCTAAACTATTTGTTTATTTTTATTAATTAAAATTAACAAAAAAATAGTATTTTAGTCATTAAACTCAATATAAATATACATAAAATATCTAAAATACTCATTAAGTTTAATGAGTAAAATACTTTATTTATTTATTTATTTTTTATTGATTTTACTTCACAAAAATAGGTAAATGGTTTATATTGAAAACAAATAAAAAATTCAAGGTTTAAATTGATAAAATTATAAACTCAATGTTTATTTTAATACAATAGTCAAAACTTGAGGTATTTTTTTTGTAATTTTCCCTATAATTATTTTAAGGATAAATTACACTTTGCCCTCCTTATGTTCGGTTACTTTTTCACTTTAGGTTTTGAAGTTTGTTTTTTCTCACTTTGGCCTTTCATGTTTGAAATTCTTTTTGTCAATTTACTTCTAAAGTTAATTTCTGTTCAAAACTTGACAGAAAATGCCACGATAATTGTCACATAACATAAAAAATAAATTACTATATTGGGATTTGAGTTTGTGTCAGATGTGCGAATTATATATAATAAAAGGCAAATTACACTAATAGTTTATGTAGTTTGGAGCTTGTATCACTTTGGTTTCTAACCTTTCAATTGTGATATATTTGACCTTAAATTTGAATCTTGTTCCAAATAAGGACGATTAAAGACATTGTTATTCTTTTTCAAGGGCAAAGTTGTCAATTTGATAAAATATAAACTAGTTTGATAAAAATAAATGTCAAAAAAATATTTTTAAAAATTATATCTACTCACCAAAGATAAAATTATATAAAAATGATAATTTTTTTATTTTTTTATTTTTTTACCAAATTAATTTTTATTATGTGTTTAGATGATAATCATGTAATGGGTGGTTATTTTTATTGATATTTTTGGATGGTTATCATGTGCTAATGGTTGTATTTGTTGTTAACAGATATTTTTAGATAGTTTTTGTGGGAGGCCAAAACAAATCAGGTTGAGGCGAGATTGACTGTCCTAGACTAGTAACAAGAAGAACACGACACGACACCAGCAAAATAGAAAATCAGCCCAGGATAACTTGGGTTTAGTCTGGAGGCCTAGGACCAGACTAGGACAGGAAAATTTAGGACAGGAGAGAGGTGGCAGTAAGCACACCCAGGAAGGGCGCATACCCAGTCAATCCACGTCCCCTTATTTTAGGCTCAACCAACTCCTAGAAATCCGCGCCTGGTGGAACATGATCCCTAAAGAAAGGGAGTTGATGCAAGAAGTGGGGAAAAACCTAACAGCCCACAACGACTAGCAGGAGCCAGCTATCAAAGGGAAAACAATCAATACCATTAAGGTATACATTCACTTTGATCTGAACCCTACTATTATAATCTTGCACCTTTGCCTACTTTGTCACTGTCTAAGGCATCAGAGAGTCCTCAGGCTGCTCCAGCCGCCCCCTTTTGCCTTTCTCTAAGCATTTTTGAGGTCAGGAATCAAGCTATACCCATCGTGTCGCCTCCGCAGCTAAGTGGTTCAATTTTTACCCACCACAGTTATCATGTAATGGATGGTTAGTAGACTTTTAATGTATAATCAATATGTTTAATATATGAAATATTTTTAGTTTTGAATTTTTGTGGTTTAATGGATTGGTTTAATAATAATATCAAAGTTGTCATCATATTTGACTTTTGAAAAAATAAAAACTAATTTAACGAAAATAAATATAAACAAAAAATTATATCTACCCTCCCAAAAGATAATATTATATAAAAATGGTGTGTTTTTAACTTTTTTTTTACCAATTTAATTTTTAGTTTCTTAATTTTTTTTTATTTTCTTTTTTGAAAATAGATTTTGAAAAGCAAACCAAATAGAACTTTATAACCAAAAAAATTTCAGCATTATTCATTAAAAAAATATCATTATATTTCAAACAACATATAAGTTAACCAACACAAAATAAGTTATACGATGACTTTACCCTTCAAATAGAGCAACAATGTCTTCAATTATTCTTATTTGGAACAAGATTCAAAATTCAGGGGGTCAAATGTATCACAATTGAAAGGTCAGGGATCAAAGTGGTATAAGCTCCAAACTATAGGAACTATTAGTGTAATTCATCCTATAATGAAATATGTTTATGTCACGTGACTATCAATGTGTCATTTTCTGTCTAATTTTTAATAGAAATTAGTTTAGGTGTAAACTGGGGAAAAAGCTTAAAATATGAAGGGCTAAAGTGGAAAAAAAATAAATTTCAAGGATCAAAGTAGAAAAATGGTCAAATACAAAAAGGGCAAAGTGTAATTTACTCATTATGAGTCTTATTAACAAGTGCTCTTAAAAGACATATTTGTAAAACACAAATACACTTTCTACTAATTTCAATGCAATTTTAACAAAATCAATACACTTTGACATTTGTACACATTTTTAAGGGACTTTTTACACACTTCCTAACATTAAACAATGCTCATAGGACGCTTGTTAGTATTTGCTTTTATTTAAAGGATTATCAAGAAGGGAAAAAAAAAAGTTAAAAAGCCATTAAATATTTATTATCAGTTAAAAAAATTAAATGTCACACTAATTTTTACTAAAAAAATAACATTTTTGATAGGAAAATTATATTCATATATAAAATTCAACAAAATATTTCACAAGAATGATGCGGTAATGTTATTATTGTAAATAAATTTATATTCAATAGTATCTTGTTTTGAAGTGAAATGTCTATAATAAGCCATATCATTATGTATAAAAATTATGTATGAATTTTTTTGTTTATATAGTACTAGCGCAAAATCCGTGTTATGCACTGACAAGTAACAAAAGTTGATACAACAATGCTAAACATGTTAAAAATTAACAAAATACTATGATATTAATTTAGATGAGTATTTAAATAATAGATTTGAGTGATTTCACTATGTTTATATAGATATACAAGACTAATTTAATTTTTTTGAAATACACTCAATCGAATAAACTCAATTAAAAAGGAAGAATAAGAGTACAATTGTATAAATATAAGATAAAAAAAATTAAGTTTAAATTTGAAGATAAACTATAAGAATATAGAAAAGAAAATTAGATAAATTTTCAAAAAAGAACAAACTCAGCTAAAAATCAAAAACTGTGATGTTCCGAATCCTTTAAAGCAAATTGAGTGCATTAATTGGTAATCTCTGTCTTTTTGTGTTGTCTTCATCATTGTTAAACCTTTTTGGGTCTTGTGTTCTTATCCATTATTCCTTGTGGTTGTTCTAGTAGGTACATCTTAGTGTGTTCCGAGATGTCATCTTGTACTTTTGGAGATTGAAAACAAATCGGGAAGGTTGGCTAATGTTTTGTAGTTTCTTTGTCTCACCTTCAGGTTAAGATCGCTCGAGCGGTGAAATCGACGTTCTAGTATCTCGTTTTGTAGTCTGAACTTTTGAGAGCTTGCATTCATCGCTCAAGCAAAGTTTCATCGCTCGAGCGGTCTTTTATAAAGGGGAGTGGAGATTCTGGGAGTGGGTATATTTCGCTCGAGCACATGTTTGATCGTTCAAGTGGTCTCTCAAACTTGAATTGTTCGCTCGAGTGCACGTTTGGTTGCTTGAGCAGTCTGTCCACAGTCTGCTCCTGAAATTGTGTTAAATCACTTCAAAAGTTGAGTCTTACATACTTTTCTATCACTTTTCACTTCACACTCTCTCTCTACATTAAGTCTCACTCCCTTTTCTCTCATCTCTCACTAGAAAACCCTCTACCTACTTCATTTAGTCTTTGATCACTTATCATCCGTTGAGATTAATTTTGGAGAGCTCGTCAAGAGCTACGTTGTGTATGGTGGAGATCGGATTTTAACGCCATTAATTTCGGAGCTTTTCAACTTTCCTGCTCAAGGTCTTGAGGTAGGGATGTTTGTTTGAGTTATATATATGCTTTTAGCATATCTTGTTCATTCCACTACGATTTCTAGTTTGGGTTTGGATTATAAGAGGTTGAACCTAGAAAAAAAATGTTAGAGAAATGACTTTTTTCTCATGATTTGGTCCAAGATAAATCCTTTTGTGAACTATGAACCCTTTGGGGATGCATGCTTGTACTTATTTTGAAAATGAAGGAAAAAAACCCTCTTTTGATCAAACTCTAGATTTTTGGGAAATTTGGAAAAAAGTGAAATTGGTGTAATATTCATGAAATTAATGTTAAATCTTTTGAGAAATTAAAGAAATCCTCTTAGGGTGTTATGTCATTGAGGCACTCATGGAAGGAATGAGAAATTTCGATTGAACAATTATAGTAATATGTGATGTTTATGTTTGAAAATTTGGAAAATTGACAAATGGACGTTGATTGTGAATATGAGGAAATGTCATATGTCACATGGATTCGTACCTTGCTATGATTTTGAGAACTATTGAATCATGAAAGCTCTACTTGAATAAATGTAAGAATTATGGAGATATTGTGGAAAGAAGATATTTATATGTAATTATTTCTCATTTCATTCATTTGCATTATCTTGAAATATTGTCCACTTACAATCTTGACTCGGAAATAAATTCATTGTTTTGAGAAAACAATTGTTATTTTTAAAAATGTTTCGGGGTAAATACGTTTGGTAAGTTTGGTTAGGGGTGTAGATTGGAAATTAAGTTGGCCTAAGTATCCTTGGTGTAAGACTAGAAACACGCGTGTACGGGTTGTCGGAACAATCTTCTGTGTAAAATAAAAAACTTGAAACTAAATCAAATAAATAAAATAAATTACTTACTGAATTTATTTTACTGAACTGAATAAATATTTAAAAGATCAAGTCGAGTGTGTGACACTCTGTTCTTAAGATAGATTCGCCCCGCTACGGTGCTTACGGATAAAAGGCATCTATCTCCCAAGATACAATGATCTTCACAAATTGTAGTAGCACTCCAAACAATTTGTTCGGCGAACAAAACCTGTGTTCTAAACTCTTTGAATTTTTCCCTAAAATAATATAAAGAATAAGTTGATGTAAGAGAGCAAAATGAAGGCAAAGAAAATGAATTTTCGGAATACCAAAATGCTAGAACAGATCTGGTTTTATAGACCCGAACAGGTGTGTTTTCAAACTGGAACAGATTGGTTTTGAAACCAACAGGTGCACACAGTTTGAATAGATACAGATTCGAAATTTGAATAGATCTGGTCACTGTTTGAATTTGTAAACTGCTAGCAGTTGAATCTGTAATTGCTAGCAGTTTTTGGAAGTTAAAAAACTTGTTTAACAGTTGGGAATTTAGTGGGATTCGGTGGCACAATTTTTTGAAGAAAAAATTTGATTTCAAACACATTTTGAAATTCAAATAATTTCCTGCAAGAATTTTGTCAAAAAAATTAATACTAGAACAGACCTGACCCACACCGACATTGACACCTGGCACGGCTCGGCTAGCCGATCGGACAGCAGCGGTACGCATGCGTATGGTGGTATAAGCCAAGGTTCCATTTGTCCATAACTCCTCCCTTCTACAAACTTAGGGTACCCCTTGGGGCCCAACCCAAGGTTGTACACCTAGAGCTTATATACTCACATAAGATCTCTTAAAGTTTCAATGTGGGACAATCTATTTCAGGAAAACTCACATTTACTTCTTTAATTTCTTATTTCACAAACCCGAAAGCAACGTCAACTTCCTATTCACTCATAAAGGGTTTTGACAAACCGTCTTTATCGTGTGACTTGCCATACGACAAGGAACGCGTCACCTTTTTGGACCCACCTCAAAAAAACGTGTGGACCCCACTCAGGTTTGGGCTCAAAGTTGGCCCAAAATAAGCCTATAAAAACCAATTTTCCAACACAGGTGCCTAAGCCCTTCGGTTAGTAGCCGGTAAGGTAGGATTTGGTAGTGCTTGATATGCTTACTTACAGACACTAGCCATGGGGAATTACCTGAGTTGTATTTACCACCCCATTATCTAAATTTGGTTTTCATGAAGATAATAAACTATGAATGAAATATCGCATGGATTTCGAAAGAAATAGAAAACTTTGGCATTTGAATGTGACATGGCATCACATTCACCTATATGAGATTGCTTAAAACATATATACTTTGTTAAGATATCTCTACTGGGCCTTGTGCTCACCCCTAGTGGATTTGTGCAGGAAAAGATGCAATGATCCCGCCTAGTTAAAGGAGTGGAATGTATTGAGGACAAGAGACTCTTTTTTTGTATGATGTTAACCAGGCTTAAGCCTTAAAACTTGTAGCCTCAGGGCATCTATTTTGTTGTTCTTTTCTTTCACTTTTGTAGAGTTACACATGTTATGGATTCTTCTTTTTAGGAGGGGGAATATGTATTGCATGTGAACACTTCGTTTGTATACTTCTTCTATGAAATGATGTACTAATTGAGGAAGTTGGCTGATCGAGACAAGATCGTGTGTTAAGCATATTTATCTTATTTAATTTATTGTTTATAATTTTGGGGGCATTACAAGAGTAATAGTGGATTCTGTAAATATAAAATAAAGATAAAAAATATTAAGTTTAAATTTGACAATAAACTATAAGAATATAGAAAGAGAAAATTAAATAAATCCAGAAAAATGAGATGGGGAGGAATTCAGTAAATATCAAATGAAGATTGAAAAAAAGAAAAAAGAAAAAAAGAAATCAAGTTGAATTTTTAAAATTCAAAAATAAAATAAAACAAACCTGGAAAAAAAAAATCTAATATAACTCTAATAATAGGAGCATAAATGAGGGTTGTAGTTTAAAATTAGATATGAGTGAAATGTCACCTATAATTTTTAAAATTTGTTAAAAAAAAAACTTGAAAAATAAGAATTGACGTGTAGGAAGTTAAAAATTAGATAAGAGTTAAATGCCACCTATAATTTTTTAAAATTTAAATTTCGTGTAGTTAAAACATTTATTATATCTTATTATACAAATTTTAACTCTATTTTTTGTATACTACTAATAATTATTAACAATTTTTGTATTCTAAAGTTACTTAATTAAAAAAAAAAAAATCAAGGGATCACCTTTTTATTTCTTAATTTTATTTTGTGTTAATAATCTATAAATTTCAGTAACCTTTGTATTCTTAAACTACTAAATAAAAAAAAAAAAAAGAAAAAGAAAAAAAAGTATCACTCTTCCTTTTAAAATGTTTAGTTAGTTTCATTGTAATTTTGTTTTGTGTCAATAACCTATTGTAGACACCCCATTTTTGATCGACCTTAAGACTCAAACGTCATCGATTGAGCGCTCAGTGATCGCACATGTTTGTGCTCGTTTCGACTTTTAGAGTTTTCGGCCGAGTGCCTTACTTCCGGGCCTCTGAACTCTTTGTGTCTTGGCTCGGTTTGTGGACCAAGCCTTGCTAACCTTGCCTGAAGGGGAGAGAGAGGCCCGTAGACCACTGTTTGTGGTCGTAGACCACTTTTCCCTTTTGTCGGCTAGTTTCCGGTTTCCGGAGCTTTTGGCCGAGTGCCTTGTCTTGTTGTTTTCCCTTGCCTGGAGAGAGGGAGAGGTCTTGTAGACCACCTTTTTGTGGTCGTAGACCACTTTTCCTGCTTGGAGACTAGTTTCCGATTTTCGGAGCCTTCGGTCGCGCGCCTTGTCTCGGAACCGTTTAACATTCTCCGTTTGGCTTGGTTTTTGAACCATGCCTTGTTGACCTTGCCTAGAGGGACACTGTGGTCTTGTAGACCACTTTTTGTAGTTGTAGACTACTTTTCCCTCGTAGACAGCTTTTGGTGCTCGTAGACTAGTTTTCGGGGCTTTCGGCTGCGCGCCTTGACCCCCGGACCCTTGTCTTTCATCCTTTTTAGTTTGTTTTTGGTACAAACCTTGTTTTCCTTGCTTGGAGGGTGGAATAAGGGTGGAAGACCAATTCTTCCCCTTGGAGACCACTTTTCCTACCTGCCAGCTAGTTTTCTAGTTGGCCAACTGGTTTTCTTGGTCTTTGGACCACCAATATTGGTCTCTCACCATGCCATTAGCTTGCTTTCATGGTGCAGACCACCTTTCCACCATGGCTGACCACTTTATTTCCTAGGAGACCACTTGTGGTGGTCGGCCAACCACTACAAGTAGCTAGCCGACCAGTAAAAGTAGCTGGCCGACCACTTCAACTAGTCGGCAGCTTTCCTTCAGTTTCCTGGAGATATTTTCTTGCTAGCTATGCCAGCTGTTGGGCACAGAAAGCATCCTCCATACACATGTATAGAGGGATGGCTTGAAGGCTTAAGTGTGTTCAACAAGCTTGAACTTTGTTTTTCTATATAAGGGAGCCTCCTCCCTCATGCCTAAGGTTCAGAAAAGTTGTCTTGAGCTATAAATACACATATATCTCTATGTCTCTCTCTTTTTCTCATTTTTGTGCTTGAAAGTGCATTTTCATCATACTATTGCACACAAACACACACTCAAACACCATACTCTTGGAGCTGAGGCACTTTGAGGTTGGTTTTGGAGTTTTTGGACTGGTTTTGATCCAAAAAAGCTGCTGGAGTTGTTGCTCTAAAGTGGTTCTGTAAGGGTGCGCTTCTAACCTCTTAATCCCTTGTTTTTTATTAGGCTTTTGGCCTTACTTGCATGTTGTTTTAGGCCTAACTTTCTACTACAAAAAGTTCTGATTTTATATGCTTGTAATATTTGTTTAAGGTCTCTTTTGTGTTGGGGGTAGTCTACCTCCTCTTAGGCCTTGTTTGGCCTTGTTTTTGTGCTATCCTCTTAAGCTATTGGGACCACCTCCTTTTGGCCTTCTCACCATTGAAACTCAGAGGAATTTTAGTAGTGGAAATGGTGTTTTGAGGTCCCAAATAGGAGAGGGTCATCCCCTCTTCTTGTGTCTTGCATGTTTGCTTTGTATGCCTGATGTTTGAGCATGTTTGTAAAGCTTGTATTGGCTCCATCTTAGCATGTATTTGGGGTTGTTTTGACATGACATACCATTTTTTTGACTTGGTTTTGTCATCTCTTGTATGCTTTATACACTTGTAGTGTAAGGCCAAGTTTGGCATGATTGAAAAAAGACAAAAAGTCAAAAAATCACTATTCTATTTAAGTCACATCATCTTATTTAAGTCACATCACCTCTCTAACACATCACTTCAAACCCAACTCAAACCCAACCCATATTTCATAAAAAGTCAAAAAGTGCACTTATTTAGTCTTCCCAAACTAGGCCTAAATTTTGCAAACAAGCCTTGCCTGCCTCATGAAGTAGCATGTCTTTCTAGCATGTTTTGAGTCCATCTCAGTAGGGTTTTGGTGTTGTTTTAACATGCCTTAGATCTGTTTTGGGTTGGTTTGATGGCCCTATGCATGCTCTATGCACTTGTAGTGCAATTCCATTAACTAGCCTAACATGCATCATGCTTTTGGACATCATTCTAGCATGATTTTGACTTGACTCTAAGAAGCTTTTGTTCATGTTTTAGCATGCTCTAGCTCTGATTTATGTTGTCTTGGTCATGCATGACTTGCTTTGTATAGCTATAGTGCATTCTAGCTTGTTAGCTTTGTGTATTGAGTCCACTAGCATGTATTGCTTGAGCTATTTTCATGATTTGGCATCATTTGGTATGAGATTTCAGTGCATGCTTCATGTTCATGCACTCACATTTGTCACTCTTTCCATGCTTTGGAAGGTTGGTTCTTATGCCTTGAGAATGAGTCATTGTGTATGCCTTCATGCCTAAGCCTGCGAGCTTTCATTTTAGTATGTTTTTGGGGTTATTTTGCCATGATATAACTCTGATTTTTGTTGGCAAAACCATCTCATGCTTGGTCTTAGTAGGTGTAGTATAATCCTCCCTTTTGGCCTTGCATATTCCATGCTTCATGCCCTTCATGCTAGCATATTTTGGCTTACTTCCATACATGTTTTAGCATCATTCTAACATGCTCTAGGACTGTTTTGGGTTGTATTTGCCATATGCTTCATGTATTGCATAGCCATAGTGCAATTGGCCTTGCTAGCTTTGAGTTTTGAGCACCATAGCATGCTTCATTTGTGACATGTACATGATTTGGCATCATTTATCATGTTATTTCAGAGCATGTAGCATTTCCATGTTCCCATTTCTTTCACCCTTTGAGTGCCTCTAAGGGTTGTGTAGTGTTGCCTTGTTTGTGGCCTAGTGTGTATGCATGCATGCTTAGATCTTTGAGTTCCCATCTTAGTATGTTTTGGTCTTTTTTTAGACCTAATTAAGCTCTGTCCATGGTTGGTTCATGCATTTGTGCTATGTGTTGCATGTCTCTTTGTATAGTCCTCTTTGCTAGCTTTAATGCTTAAGGACCCTTGCATGCTTTGCTTGTGTTGTTTGAATGATTTGGCATCATTTCGTACCTTATTTCAGAGCTTATCGTGTTGTTACACTCCTATGCTTATCACTTCTTGAGCGCTCTTGAGAGTTGTGCTCTTAGGCCTAGTTGATGGGCCAATGCATGTGCATGCTTTGTTTTGCATTTCATGCCATCATTTTAACATTATGGCCACTCTTTTTGGCATGGCTGAGGCCTATCCATATTCAGTTTAAGTCCATTGAGCATGTTTGTTTGCATGTTGTTTGCATGCTTATGTTGCTTTGCATTGTGTATGCATGCCGTTAGCATTGAATAGGTTGATCATATCACATTGCATTGTGTATGCTATGTTGTTGTTTGCATTGAGTATGCCATGTTGTTGTTTGCTTGCATGCATTGCATTGCATTTTGTTTGGATTAGGTGTTAGTCCAAACACGAGAAACGAGGGACGTTTCATACTCGAAGTGATGAAACGTGCCTCATTTCTCGGTCGCCGACCCTCTTGATCATACATGATAGAGGTCAAGGCTTTATGTGTTTATTTGTGCATTCATTTACGTTGATTCGGGCAATCTTTGCTTCTCGGCCATTATGCATCGAGATGCGCGATTGGTGGCCCGAGAGTCGAGAACTGTACTCCCTTGAGATCATGATATGATAGGGAGGGTGGTTGTGCACACATATCTTACAAATACATTGCCATGCCCCTTCTTGTTCTCTGCGACAAAGCTGGAAGAGTGCGACAAAAAGCGGTCGGCGGAACCGGTAAAAGTGGCTGGCCGACCACTTTTTCTGGTCTGCAGCAAAGATAAGTGGTTGGCAGGTGGTTGGCACCACCAATAATTGGTTGGTAGCCCTCCTGAGGGTCCCCAAGGTGAGTTAGATGCTATCTGGAGCTTGGTGCAGTGTTCTGAGAACAAATGAAAACAGAGGCAAATTGGGGCATCGCGGTGGATTTCTGAACGAGGCGACCGAGCATGCATGCGCTTCTTGCCCCAAGGGCTCATCTTTACTACTTTACTTAGCCTCTTTACTTAGCTGCTTTGTTTAGTAAGCTAGTGCTTTGGTTTTGTACTTAAGTAATTAACGCGCTTAACTATTCAATTTGTGTTGTAATAACTTAATTAGTTAACTTGTTAGTTAATTAGTTTTGTGATGTAATAATTAGTTTAATTAGCTTAGATTAGCTAGTTAGCTTCTTATTCGGACCCTCCGTCGAGAGAGCCAACTGTTGTAATAAGCGTACGTGTGTGTGATGCATGTCTTCCCATCCCCATTTCTTTCTCCCTTTTATTTACCAACTTTCGATGGTTAGTTTTAGGGCATTTTTTCAATTAGCATCCTTATGTTTCGCATGCGTGCATCATTCATCTGTTTCGCATGCACCGGGCTCGGCGCATCATACAAACTGAATTATATTTCAATACATGTACTTGAATACGTGTTCAACAACATGTTATCAAGTTGCATTCACATGACATCTTAGAATAGCTGAGCCTATTTAACTGCATTTTGCATGTGTTGCATTAGTCATCTTAACATGAACTAGGATCATGCATGATTTCTAACTAGTTCTCTGTTTTGGCTCGGAGTACACTGTGAGTGTTTACGCTTTAGCATATTGCATGAGATGTGTATGTTGCCATGTTAGCATGCTTGCCATGAGGTTAACTGCTTAACTGATATAACTGCATGAATGCTTGTGGATGAAGGTTGGATTACTTGAATTGGAACAATTCATCAAATGTGAGTTTTAAGCCCACTTAAGAGTGGCAAAATCATGTTTTTTAAAGCTCACTTGAGGGTGGCAAATCCACGACTTAGCCTACTTGCGTGTAGCAATTCTAAACCATTTTCAAATAAATGAACATGAAATGTTTTGTTCCAACTTAGGCGATCTAGTCTATACTTGTATGCTGTGCGCATCACGTAGTAAGGTTAGATTAATAATCAGAATAAGAACGCATGTGTTTTCAAAAACAACATATCATGTCAGTAGAGGCCGATCTTTGATCGGGCGAGCGGGGGTGCTCATTGCATGACCTTCCCCTCTCGTACCCAAGTTCTGGAGCCGAGGTTTGGTGATGACGGACACCTGGCCTTAGGCACGAGTCAGGGTTTTCTAAATTTCTCCCAAAATAAAACATTTAGGTGGTGACTCTGTATCTGGTAAAGCAGTCCATGTTTGGCACTTCTTTATTAAAATCAGTTTTCCAAAACGATTTGCCGGATTTGGACTCTTTGGTGATTTATCAGTCTTGCATTGCACTTTGCGAGATTAGATTCAGAACCGTGACAGGAGTCCGAACTGTAGTAGCTAAGAACCCAATTCACACCCTCACGCACGGAGCTAGTTCAGGCGGTCTACACCTATAAATTTCAATAATTTTTGTATTTTGAAGCTACTAAATAAAAAAATAACATCACTTTTTCTTTCTAAATAATAAGGTCTTAAGCATAGAACACACATGACTTAAATGTTTCTTTGGTAGTGACACATGTTATGCATGTGAATATAAAATTCAATAATCATAGAATTTTTTTTTTCTTACTTATGATTTTTGTCTATATACGTAAAATATATTTATTTAAATTAAGTTTTAAAATTTTGATTACAAATATGTAATGTGTTTATAATTTCAACACAACATAGTTCAATAATAATTGTGTTTATAAGAAATTAATCAAACCTTTATTGAATTATTTACATATTGAATTCAATTTGTTTAAAAATTACATGACATTCAATAACGTAATTGAAATTAGCTATTAAATAATAATTAAGTAAAAAATATGTATTTTGAGTTTTTATTTTTCAAATGGATCCAAAAGACCCTATCTACAATTGATTTTCGTTATATATATAACAACTATTATGAGTTGAAAACTGTAATGAGTTGAATCAAATTGAATTTATACTTTAATTTTAGTTGGGAATTTATTTTAAATTATTAAACTTCATTCATTTGGACCCAATTGATTGAATTGTGACCCGTTAGTAACCATGTAATATTGTTATGGTTTTATTATTATTATTTTATTACCATAAAAGAGTTGTGAATATTTATGGTGTGTATCATTAAACGAAATATATTTTTGGTGAGAAAATATTATATTCACTTTTGTAATTAAAGATTTTGAAATGTATTTTTAAATTTATATACATATATATATATATATATAGTTAGATATTTGTTTAGGAAATATCTATAAAAGTAACCAAAATGATTTTTATTCAACTTTTGAGAGTTCTTGGAGTTCTTGTCATGAGAAAGAAAAGAGAAAGGGTTTCAATGTTGGTTTTTCATGGGTTTGATCTAGTATAAGTCATTTTTGACCCTTAATGCTTTGGATCAAAACGTAGAGGGCGGAAAAGGCGTCGTTTGGCTTCAAAAAAATTTAATTTCTGTTGTCGAAAAATTTGAAAGCTTCTTGGCTCGAGGTAGGGATTTTTCCTACACTTCTTTATGTACTTTTACTTGATTATATGGAGCTTAGAGTTGTATATAATTTAATTAGAATTTTTGAAAAATTTCTAATTTATTTGCTTAAAAGAGAAATTTTGAGAAAAATAAAGAATTGATGCCCAAATTGTGAAAGTGTAAACTTGGAATATGTTTGTAAGGTTATAAAAGAGCTATGTTTTAAATTTGAACAAAAACAAATTTCGATTCGATCGGTTTTGAAATTTTTAACATTTTGCGACCAAAAGAGCATGTTTAAAGAAAATAAAGGAATTACATTTAACTTTTGGGGTTTTTGATCAAAATAGGATATCATAGTTGAATAATGCTTGGAGAATGAGTTTGGAAAGAAAATGAGATTTTCTTGGGCATTAACGGTATTATTTTACTTAATGTATCTGTTGAAATAAAACCAACACGGTTAGAAATAGACCTTGACAGGTTACCGGATGTGATTGTGATATGAAAAATAGTGTAGTTGTTCATACTTGATGAGATGTGGAATAGATTGTATTTGTCAAAATTTTTGGAATTTAATTGTTTAAATATCTGTTTAGAAATATTTGTTTTGGGTTATTAGTGGAGGATAGCCATGATTGTTGTAGAAATGGATGAGACTTAGGTAAATCAAACCACATTTATCATTTGTTGCATTGGACATTGCATTACATTCATTTAATTGGAAATGTATCTATTTTTTAGAAATGTTTGGAAATGTATCTATTTGCGAAAAGATGAATACTTGGTGAATCTGGGTAGGGGTGTGGAACCACGCAGTTAGGTATCGAGCCTGCCAATTTACTGGTAAAAATGACAGTGGTAATGCATTAGGGGCTACTTGCAGACACTCATCTAGAGATTCACAAAGCCTGTATTCATGTAACAGATATAGTTTAAAATGGAAATGACTTTATATCTGTTGTTGCATCTCAGCATTGCATACTTTATAAAAAGAGAGCTAAACCATTTTATCATGAGCATGGCATGAGCATACTTCTCTTTAGTCTTGTCATGGTTCATATGTTATGTAATATATCTCTACTAGGCTGTGGCTCACCCTATAAGGGAAACCATTTCAGGTACAAGTGTTATGCCTTCGCCAAGGCATTGACTTGGGAGGACTCGAAGCTGAGGCTTCATTTTTGTTTTATTGTTATTTGCTGAATGTAAGCCCAGGACTGTATTTGCGTTGAGTTGAAATTCCATTTTGTGTAACTAATAATATTCTTGGATAAATTTGTAAGCTTGTAGGGCACTTATTATCTGTTTGGCTTCCATTTCATACTTGTTGTAAAATGCATACTTGGGATTGGAACTGGGGCATTGAGATGTGAACGTCATGTATTTGGCATTTGGGATTTAATGGAAATGGATGTGTGGAATAGTTAGCTATATATATGTGTTTATCTATCAGGTGGGTTTTGTTGCACAAATAGATATACCCTGCCCAATTTTTAGGGCGTTACAAAAACAAAGTAATTTATTTGTATATTTATTGAGGAATTTGAGATTCATTCGCTTGAAATACCCCTTTGTGCAGAAGATTTTTTACTGCAAAAGAGAAACCTATTATTTAAAAACCTACTTAATAGTGTACTTACTACATATATGCAAAGAAACAAATTTAAACCCATGACGATATCAAATAAAAAAAATAAAAATGCAAGCAAAAATGTTGTGGAGTTACATAATTAAGTTTAGTTATATTTGAATTTAAATTGAGTGCCCTCCTCATATATTAAAACAAAATAGAACACATAAATTAATATAATTGAAGAAAAAATATAATGAAAAATTAATGGGATTGGACAAAGTTTCCAAACTCCTAAATGTTTCCAATTACTCTTCTCGATTGGTAAAAAATTTCTCAAAAAAGATGGGTGAACTCCAATTGCATCGTAAAATATCACTCTTTGTATTGGTCATTTAGTCCTTCGTTGCCACTGTTACTTTTTGCCTGTACATTGTACCTATAAAATTTTTAAAAAATGAACAGTAGATTTTGGAGGCACAATCGCATCTACTACATTATTATAATTTCAACAACTAACTTAGATTGTGGGGAAAAAAATAATAATAATAAGTACACAAAATAAACTAAAACTAAAACAACGAAAAAAAATTTGCAAAAGAAAAAAAGAGAGCAAAAAAACACAATATGATATTTCAAACATGTGTTTCTTTTTATATAGGATGGGAAAAATCTTGTATAATTGGTGAAAATCACTTGTTTAATTCCTCTGTAGGATTTCTTCTCTTCTTTAATCTTTTTGCCCAATTTCATATGTCATGGAAGTTGGGTTTTGAGATTTATAAGTTTAAATTTTTGTAAAATATCTTTGGGTAAGATATAAATCTGATGAAGAAATATGAATTAGAGTCAAACTGATCTTTGGATTAAAAATCCTCTTTTCCTTAATATATATATATACAGATAGAATACTCTTTTTAACAACTTATCAAACACATTAATTAAAAAAGTCAAAAAAATCACAAAAAAATAAAACCCAAATAGTTACTAAAAAAATTAAAAATTAAAAGTTTGTTTGTCTTGCACTAAAAAAAGTAATAAAAGAATTTAAAAATTAAAATTTTCAACAGTAAAAAAAGAATTTTTTTTTTAGCAATCACCAAGTACATTCACTTTGTTTGTCTTTTAGACTCGAACTATTTTTGATTTTCTTTTAATTTTTTTTTACAGTTGTGATTGAGACCCCCTCAATCACCAACCCCCACCACCCCCCCCCCCCCCACACATGTGGGGTTGGTGATTGAAGGAGGAGAAGAAAAATAAAAAATAAAAAAATTGGCCAATCAAGAGCCAAAAGGGGTTGTGGACTCGTGGGGGTCACCTCTGGAGGGGGTTCGGATCATTTTTTTTTTATATCTTTAGTGGGTTTTTTTTTCTTCTTCATATTTTTATGTTTTATTTAATCATTTTTTAGATTTATTCCCAAACATAATTTTTTAGTATATTTACATTAAGTGCATCTAAAAAGTAAAAAGTAAAAATAATTAAAAATATATACCGTTTTACTAAAAGTAAAAAACACTAAAAATAAAAAATTCAAACAAAATTTAAAAATTAAACCTGAGAGATTAGTTTTTTTAAGAGACGGTTTGACATTGTTTTCTTAGTAATTTTTTATTTTTTTAAATCTAGAAAAATTGGTGTATTTAAAAATTGCTAAGTTTTTTTTTTTTTTTTTGGTTTTGTTTTTGTATACTCTTTTCAAACAACCCAAATAAAACTTTTTAATTGATCTCAAATAATGCTTAAAAAAACAATTGTCAAACTCCACGTAAAATAGTGAGAAAATTATTAGATGTCATAAGAGCTTCACGTGTCCCTGCCCTAATCAGTTACAAATTGTCATGCCGTTTAGGAAAATTATTTTTGCACACCACCACTTGTTTCAATACACACCAGCCCATTACCATTTGTTTAGTTCACACCACACATGAATTGAATTTTTTGATTTTGCCTCAATACACACCACTAATTTCTAAATAATACCAACTTACCCCTACTTTCTTCTGCAAACCCTAGCCCTTATGACTACCATCCATACCTAGCTTTCTCCTTAGGTTGCCGCCTTCTTCTCGCTTCTCGTTGAAGCCTCTTTCATGCACCTCCTCTTTTTCCATCTTCTTCAATTTTGTAATCCCTCGTTCTTTACTTTTGATCGTCGTCACCACAACCTACTTTACCAGCCAAATTTGTAGCCCCACTATTGCGACACACCACCTTTATAGCCTTTTACTATCGCGACGCACCACCACTATCTATTGCAACTTGCAGAGAGGGAGAGAGAAAGAGAGTGATCGTCGTCACCACAACCTACTTTACCAACCAAATTTGTAGCCCCACTATTGCGACACATTACCTTCGTAGCCTTTTACTATTGCGACGCACCACCGATATCCATCGCAACTTGCACAGAGAGAGAGAGAGAGAGAGAGAGAGAGAGAGAGAGAGAGATTTAGGGTTTTAGACAACGATGATGAAGAAAAAGAAGAAGAAAGAGAAAAATGAAGAGGATGAAGGGTAGGGGGAAGGCGAGGAGTTGCGACGGGGCTTGGGGAGGGAGGATGTTGTATTAGAAAGTGACAAGGAGGAGCGACGAAGGCTAGGGTGAAGGCGGCGCCAAGGTCAAAGCCAGAACCAAAGGTGCGACAATGGGTGGTGAGTTGTAGCAGTGGCTAGTAATGATGTGTATTGAGAAATTAGAGTTTGAGATTTTGTCTAAAAAAGTAATTTGAATAGGGACACAATTGCAAAAAAAAAAATTAGAGATATCGAGAATAGGTGTTGTGCAAATAGAATTACTATGCTATTTGTACGAGCACAGAATAATCTTCTCGTATAGTCCTATTGATCAAGTTTGGGCTCTTCCAAACGTCGTCGCTTTGCTCCCTGAAAACACAAACATGAGCTAGCCAGCGGGTATGTGCCGGATACCTTTTGTAACGTCTTCAAAATAAACCCATAATATCATACAATCACGGTAAAGAAAAAGAGATTTCATATTACAATCATCAGAGTATTCTTATGAAAAGTATTACATGTTGACAACAAAAGTAAATGCCCTATAGCCTTACAACTTTCCAAGTCAACACTTGGTTACAAAAAGGAGAGTACTAACTCTACACAAAATAAGCCCTTGGCTTGATATACATGTAATACAACAAAAACAACAAAAAGAATTTAACAGCCTCAAGCCTCCCAAGTTACGTCCTTGGAGGTAGCATAACACCTGTACCTGAAAAAGATGTCCCATATAGGGTAAGCCAACGCCCAGTAGAGATATGCTAAACATAATATGAGCAAAAACTAAAATATAAGCATTTGATAAATGTTTAACCCACATAAATCAATTCATAACCCATTTCAATTACATGACAAACATGTCCATGTTTCATTCATCTTTCCTTTACTTAACTGATTTTCAATTCATAAATATGGCTAAGAACCTGGCCAAACAATTCTCGTGAGACCACAGCTCATATCAACAATACTTCCATACTTCACAATAGATACACATATTTGCTGTATCAATATCACATAAAACACTTCCATACTTCACAATAGATACACATATTCGCAGTATTAATACTTCAATAGATACATATATTTGCTGTATCAATGGAGTCCATCCCCTATCTCCTCCCAAATAATATCCAATTTAGGAGTCCATCCCCTATCTCCTTATAAGCACAAATCATATACATAATCAATCAATACATAAATTTGATGTATTATTCCAACCGTCATATTCAATGACATATTCAATTGATTAGTTTTAATTCACCTAATCATCATGCAAGGTCTACAACATTCAAGACTATCCTCCACCGATAGCCCAAAGCAATTTATTTCTAAATAGATAATAAATGCATCAACAGATAATTTGACAACACTTTCATAAGTGAGCGATGAATAAATCCAACTCCACCATTCCCTCTTATAATAAGCCAATTTCATTATTTCCAGCTCAATTCCATATTTCCATAACATTCCCGAATTAATTATATAAATTAATTCATACAACAATTTAGGGCTTCTCCCCCTTTTTCTCTACAATGACCCAAAGGTCCCATATATCATCAACAACATCAATACCATCATTTTAAGACCCAAGATACACATATATGGGTTAAAATAACAAAACCCCTCTTTATTCATTTTGAAACCCTAACACCCAAAATTACCCAACTTCAACATTACATCAAAATGACCAATAGTTTATGTCAAAGACCATAGAAATGAGTAGTTATCCCTATCTCAAATTCGGAGCTCAAAGGAGAAGATGAAGAAATTTGAAAGTGCTCCAAACCCCAATATTTTCGGATCAAAATATAGTCCTCAACAAGCTCCACACTTTTTACAAAGGCCCAAGGATAGAAGATCACTCTTACTAGATCAAACCCTAGAGAGAAGTTGGAGTTTTAGAGTGAGGTGCTCTCCAATGGATGTTTTGAAAAGTAAGAGAGAGAAAAAGAGTGGAAAAAGTGATCCAAAAGTCGGACTTGGAGATATATCTCTCCCACTCGGCGTGGAACGCCCCTCGGCGTCGAGACCTGAACTCGCTCGGCGTCAAAAGCGCCGCTCGAGCGCCGGATGCATACTTCTAGAAGTTTTACAGACCAAGGTCCCCGCTTGAGCGTTAGACTCCCCGCTCGAGCGGAGGAACAAAACCAAAAGGGCCCACTCAAGCGTCAAAACTCCAGCTCGAGCGTCCGATGACCTGCAGAGAAAAATACTAGGAGATGGATATTCATCTCGAGCGTCCAAAATCCCGCTCGAGCGGAGAAGCAAAAACAAAGGGCCCGCTCGAGCGTCAAAAGCCCCGCTCGAGCGTGAAGGCCAAAAACTAGGCATCAACCTTTGGTTTCTAAACACAACCAACCTGTTTCAAACCTGCCCAACGTAACCCAAGGCTCAAATACAAGAGTAAATGATGAAATGAGAATACGACATCAACGCACTCACGGAACCAAGTCCGGAATACAATAAACAAAGAAGAGGAAAGCCGAGATCGCTATAACCTCCCCCCTTTAAAGAATTTCGTCCCCGAAATTAGATACAAGTTTTCAAAAGCAAGTTTCCTCAATTCCCAACAGTATTACAACTCAATATTCAACAACCTGACCCAATGGCGGTCATTCCATCCCTTCTCAAGGGGCAACTCACAATATATAATTCTACAACATGTATTAACGATGTGCATTCCTTGAAATTTAACAAATTTCAATACCATATTCCACAATTCTATAACATACTCAATGCCAACATTATATTTGCATTTCTAAAACATCATTGACATATACAATGTTAAAATAACTTCCATTTTAAGGCAAGTTTCATAACACTTCCATAAATCAAAACATATACAATGTTTTACAACTTAAGATATATTCAATGCTCTTAAAGTTCATCAATATTACAAAATTCCCAACACATGATTACACATTAACAAACATGTCTGGATATTTTTCACGGACCTCCAACTCACGTTCCCAAGTGGCTTCCTCCACTCCGTGATGTTTCCATAAAACCTTTACCAAAGGAATGGTCTTGCCTCGCAAGACTTGTTCCTACCTATCCAAGACCCGAACCGGTCTCTCCTCATATGAGGCATCCTCATCTACCTCTAAGTCGGTCCAATCCAATATATGCGATGGATCCAGATCGTACTTCTGAAGCATACTAACATGAAACACGTCATGTACCCTGGACAACTGCAGCGGTAAAGCTAAACGGTATGCAACCTCCCCAATCCTCTCAAGGATCTCAAAGAGACCAATAAACCGAGGGGACAACTTCCCACTTTTCCCAAATCTCATCAAACCTCGCCTAGGTGATATTTTCAGAAAGACGTGATCTCCCATCTTAACTGCCAAAGGCCTCCTCCTACGGTCGGCATAACTCTTTTGGCGACTCTGGGCTGTAACAAGCCTCTTACGGATAAGCTCAACTTTCTCCGTCATTTCCCTCACCAACTCCGGGCCCAACAAAGGTGCATCACCCACCTCGGCCCAACAAACCGGAGACCTACACGGTCGGCCATACAAGGCCTCAAACAGTGCCATACCGATACTCGACTGAAAACTGTTGTTGTAGGCAAACTCCACCAAGGGCAAGTGCCTCTCCCACGACCCACTAAAGTCAAGGACACAACCTTGAAGTATATCCTCAAGGATCTGAATAGTACGCTCGGACTGCCCGTCAGTCTGAGGATGATAAGCCGTGCTAAAGGTTAATCTAGTGCCCAAGGCACTCTACAAACTCTGCCACAACCTAGCAGTAAAACGTGGATCTCTATCTGAGACGATCGACACTGGGACCCCATACAACCTCACTATGTCCCGAATATACAAATCGGCAAGATGATTTACCGAATCTCTCACGCGCATAGGGATAAAGTACGCTGACTTAGCCAACCGGTCTACAACCATCCAAATAGTATCACTGCCCCGCTGAGTCCTCGGAAGACCTACAACGAAGTCCATAGTGACATGCTCCCACTTCCACTTGGCAATAGGCAAGGGTTGCAACAAACCCCGCTGGTCTCTGATGCTCGGCCTTCAATTGCTGACAAGTAAGGCACTTAGACACAAACACTGCCACATCTTTCTTCATACCCCGCTACCAAAACTGGCGACCCAAATCACGATACATCTTAGTGCCTCTCGGATGCACCGCAAGACGTGAATGGTGAAACTCTCGGAGTACCTCCTCTTGGCAAGACTCCGGCATAAACAAACGGTCTCGGTATCTCACACTCAGGTTGGGATACACAGCCAAACCCTTTTCAACCTTCCTACTAGAGATCTTCTCTCGGAGGGATTCTACCTCAAGGCCATCTCTCTGTGCCTCTAACACTCGAGTCACAAGTGTAGGCTGCACAACAACAGAAAAGAAGGCCGCAGCCTCAACGGATTTCCCCAGAAGCAAATCAAACTCGCCAAGTGCACCTAACATCTCCTACTCCCGGATGGCTATACAAGCAATATCACTAATGGATTTCCCACTAAGGGCATCGGCCACAACATTGGCCTTTCCTAGGTGATAGTGTAACTCAAAATCATAATCCTCTATGAACTCCATCCACCTTCTCTGCCTCAAATTCAAGTCCCTCTGTGTAAATAGATACTTCAAACTCTTATGGTTCGAGAACACCTTGAACCTCTCACCATAAAGGTAGTGCCTCCAAATTTTCAAGGAAAAAATTACTGCTGCTAGTTCTAGGTCATGTGTAGGGTAATTCCTCTCGTGTATTTTCAACTGACGTGAGCCATAGGCCCCCTCTTGCATCAACACACAACCCAAACCCTCTCGTGAGGCATCACAGTAAACCGCGTAACCCAACTCCCTCTCCGGAATAATAAAAACTGGAGCGGTGGTCAATCTAATTTTCAACTCTTGGAACGACTTTTCACAAGTCTCACTCCATACAAATTTGACCCCTTTCCGTGTCAATCTAGTCAACGGCGAAACTAGCTTGGAGAAATCTTTCACAAATCGGCGGTAATACCCGGCTAATCCCAGAAAACTGCGGATCTCAAAAACACTCTTAGGTTGTGCCCAATCCTGCACTGCCTCAATCTTAGATGTATCAACAGACACTCCTTCCCTAGAGACTACATAGCCTAAGAACTTGACCTCTCTTAGCCAGAACTCACACTTTCCAAACTTGGCATACAGCCTATGGGCTCTAAGCAACTCAAGCACCACTCTCAAGTGTTCCTCGTGCTCCTCCTCTGAAGGCGAATAAATCAGAATGTCGCCCACTTAAAAGCGATACAAGAATTCTCGGAATATCCGGTTCATCAAATCCATAAACACTGCCGGTGCATTGGTGAGCCCAAAAGGCATCACCAGAAACTCATAGTGACCATACCGCATACGGAATGCCGTCTTCAGAATATCCTCCTCCCTGACCCTCAACTGATGGTAACCCGATCTCAAGTCTATCTTAGAGAAACAACGGGACCCTTTCAACTGGTCAAACAGATCATCTATACGGAGCATAAGGTACTTGTTCTTAACCATAGCCCGATTCAATTTCTGGTAATCGATATAAAGTCTCAAGGCACCATATTTCTTTTTAGCAAAGAGGGCTGGTGCTCCTGATGGCGAAACACTAGGGCGAATAAAGCCCTTATCCAGCAACTCCTGGAGTTGAACTTTCAACTCACTCAACTCGGCTGGGGCAAAACGATAAGGTGCCATAGAAATCGGCGCCATGCCAGGCACTAAATCAATAGAGAACTCGATCTCTTGATGTGGTGACAAACTCACAAGATCTTCGGAAAAGACGTCTGAGTATTTACAAACCACTCTCGGCAACACAGTCTGGGTCTCATCACACTCACTACTCATAAAGCTAGCGAGGAAACTACTAAGCTCACTACGCCCTCGCGGATCATACATCGGTGGCAACATATTATCAACCCGATCCCCCAAGAAATGGAAACAATCCCCGCTCAAGGTATATACTGTGACCCTCTAGTGGTAACAATCAATAACTGCCTGGTATGACGATAGCCAGTCCATACCCAAAATAACATCAAAACCCGACATAGCCATAACTATAAAAGAAAATAGAAGCCGGCGGTCGGCGACCTCTATATCGCATCCTGTACACCCTTGTTTCAAAATATATTCACCCCTAACAGGTGATACTACACAAATAGGAGATGCTAACTGTGCCAACTCCAGCCCCAAAACAGATGCAAATGCAGTAGATATAAAGGAATAAGATGCACCCGTATCAATCAACACATTGGCAACCGAGTTGCAAAACAAAAAGGTACCTCTCACAACAGATGGAGCCGGTACTAGATCTTGCATGGTAACAACATACACACGCCCTGTAGGCCCCTGATCTACCTGCTCATCTCTAGAAACAAAAGACTACTGCACAGACTGGGACGATAAAGCCCCCTGATTGGCCCTCGAGGCCTGAACTGACTGAGCTGGCTAAAAACTTTGCCTCGACCCAGATGCACCAAATGTGCCACTCAACTGCGGGCAAAACCTCTTCAGGTGCCTCGCCTGACCACACTGGTAGCACGAAAGCGGCTGACCTCTGCCTTGACTTTGACTCTGAGGTCTAGCCGAGGATGAAGCTGCTCTCTGCCCTCCTCCCCTCTGCAGGCAAGCTGGAGACTTGTGGCCCAGCTGACCACATTTGTAACAGGTAATGTCTTCCTGACTACCTCTCCCAGAGCCTGCACTTGGCACTGGAAAGGTAGATCTCACAAAAGCACCATAGGACTGTTGAGGGTTAGGACCCCTCTACCTCCTGCCGTTTCCCTGGCTATCCTGACTCCTCTTGGAGCCTCTCTGTCTTTCCTCCTCCTTCTACATCATAATCTCCATATGGGCTGCAGCATCTACAAGACGCCCATACTCTCTAGTCATAGACCCCCCATACAACGGCGTTCCTCAGACACCACAAGCTCAGGTGCGAATCTAGATAAACTAGTAAATGCGGCCTCAAACTCGGCCACTGAAGAACTCAGCTGCTTGAGCTGAAAAAACTGGTCCCTTAGCTTCTCCCTGACAGCTGGAGATAAGAACTTTTCCTAGAAAGCATCTACAAAGGCCTCCCAAGTCCCTCCAACACGACCTCTCATAAACTTCCACCACTGACCCGTATCCCCCTTAAGCTGGAAAGATGCCAAGGTCACATTCAATGCCCTGTCTTCGATGCCAAGCATCTCAAACATCTTAGTCATTTGCTCCAGTCACTCATCAGCCTTTAGTGGCTCCTTAGGGTCCCCAACAAACTCATCCGGATTAGACCGGAAGAACTCTCTCTTCAGAAATGAAGGCCCTGCCTCAGCAACATGGGCCTAGACCTGATTCTCAGCTCTGAGAATGCCTAAGGATTCCCTCAAAGCTCCTGCCATCTCGCGAGCTAAGGCGCCCATAGCCTGCTGACCTATTGGCTCGGCTACATTGGCCTGACCAACGCCCTCCTGCTGCTCTGGAATCTCATCCGGTATAGGCATCTCCTACCTCCTAGGCCTACCCCGTCTACCACCACGTCCTCGTCCTAATATCCTAATAAAGGTAACGAAGGACATTAGCACAATCACAAATGTGCCAAAGCTATAACACTCGCGTCCTAATGCATTGGACAACAGTAATTCATTCCACGTAAGCACATAATCACATAAGCACTTACAAATTTCATTTTCGGATAGTGACAATCCCGAGGCGTTGCTAGAGTTCCGGTTAGAAACAGCATTGATCCAGTGCTTTTCCAACAGGACTCCTAGAAACCCAATGATCCAATCAACATCCTAAAAACTAAATCCCATACCCAAGTAGTCACGTAAACATGTTATCACATAAGCATATAACACTACATCTAAGTCTCTAGCAAGTGAGACGAACCCATTGTGGTACTAACAACTTCTCGCGTACCCAAAGTATTCGAACCCGGTACGCTCTGATACCAAGTTGTAACGCCCTCAAAATAAATTCATAATATCATACAATCACGGTAAAGAAAAATAGATTTCATATTACAATCATCAGAGTATTCTTATGAAAAGTATTACATGTTGACAACAAAAGTAAATGCCCTATAGCCTTACAACTTTCCAAGTCAACACTTGGTTACAAAAAGGAGAGTACTAACTCTACACAAAATAAGCCCTTGGCTTGATATACATGTAATACAACAAAAACAACAAAAAGAATTTAACAGCCTCAAGCCTTCCAAGCTACGTCCTTGGAGGTGGCATAGCACCTGTTCCTGAAAAAGATGTCCCATATAGGGTGAGCCAACGCCCAATAGAGATATGCTAAACATAATATGAGCAAAAATTAAAACATTAGCATTTGATAAATGTTTAACCCACATAAATCAATTCATAACCCATTTCAATTACATGACAAATATGTCCATGTTTCATTCCTCTTTCCTTTACTTAACCGATTTTCAATTCATAAATATGGCTCAGAACCTGGCCAAACAATTCCCATGAGACCACAGTTCATATCAACAATATTTTAATACTTCACAATAGATACACATATTTGCTGTATCAATATCACATAAAACACTTCCATACTTCACAATAGATACACATATTTGCTGTATCAATGGAGTCCATCCCCTATCTCCTTCCAAATAATATCCGGTTTAGGAGTCCATCCCCTATCTTCTTCTACACCGTGGAGTACATCCCCTATCTCCTCCCACATAACACAATGTATATAAGCACAAATCATATACATAATCAATCAATACATAAATTTGATGTATTATTCCAACCGTCATATTTAATGACATATTCAATTGATTAGTTTTAATTCACCTAATCCTCATGCAAGGCCTACAACATTCAAGACTATTCTCTACCGATAGCCCAAAGCAATTTATTTCTAAATAGATAATAAATGCATCAACAGATAATTTGACAACACTTTCATAAGTGAGCGATGAATAAATCCAACTCCACCATTCCCTTTTATAATGAGCCAATTTCATTATTTCCAGCTCAATTCCATATTTCCATCACATTCCCAAATTAATTATATAAATTAATTCATACAACAATTTAGGGCTTCTCCCCCTTTTTCTCTACAATGACCCAAAGGTCCCATATATCATCAACAACATCAATACCATCATTTTACGACCCAAGATACACATATATGGGTCAAAATAACAAAACCCCTCTTTATTCATTTTGAAACCCTAACACCCAAAATTACTCAACTTCAACATTACATCAAAATGACCAATAGTTTATGTCAAAGACTATAGAAATGAGTAGTTATCCCTACCTCAAATTCGGAGCTGAAAGGAGAAGATGAAGAAATTTAAAAGTGCTCCAAACCCTAATATTTTCGGATCAAATTGTAGTCCTCAACAAGCTCCATACTTTTTACAAAGGCCCAACGGTAGAAGATCACTCCTACTAGATCAAACCCTAGAGAGAAGTTGGAGTTTTAGAGTGAGGTGCTCTCCAATGGAGGTTTTGAAAAGTAAGAGAGAGAAAAGGAGTTGAAAAAGTGATTCAAAAAGTCAGACTTCGAACTGATATACTGCACTCCCCGCTCGAGCGTCAGACACAGACTCACGCTCGAGCATCAAAAGCGCCGCTCGAGCGCCGGATGCATACTTCCAGAAGTTTTACAGACCAAGGTCCTCGCTCGAGCGTCAGACTCCCTGCTCGAGCGGAGTAACAAAACCAAAATGGCCCGCTCGAGCGTCCGATGGCCTGCAGAGAAAAATACTGGGAGATGGATATTCATGCTCGAGCGTCCAAAATCCCGCTCGAGCGGAGAATCAACAACAAAGGGCCCGCTCGAGCGTGAAGGCCAAAAACTGGGGCATCAACCTTTGGTTTCTAAACACAACCAACATGTTTCAAACTTGCCCAACACAACCCAAGACTCAAATACAAGAGTAAAGGATGGAAATTAGAATACGACATCAATGCACTCATGGAACCAAGTCCGGAATACAATAAACAAAAAAGAGGAAAGCCGGGATCGCTATACCTCTCCGATGCCTAAGTCAGCAAAATAGACAAAAAGCTCTGTGCATTCAAAAGTTAGAATTGCAATACCTCACATTTGTTCTGTTGAGAGCTTTTATAGTTTTTGCTTGGCACAATCCTAGTAGGACTCTTATTCCTCAATGTAGAGTCCTCCTAGAAATCACACTCCTAAAAGATAATGCTTATGTTTTAACACCCTCCTCACTGCTTAAACCAAGTGAGATGGTTTTACCACGGTTGGATAACGGTATGACCGAGCTAACACTAGCCCATTGTCATACTTAACCCGGCGCCTTCATACATAGCTCGGCTTCTGTTCTCTAGTACCTTGGTTTTGTCTGTTTAGACCAAGCTAACTGTAGCAAGCTTTGACCGAACTGACAAGGGCGAGGTCCACCTTATGAAGCCTAAATACCTCGGCTCATAACTCGGTCCAGTTTTGTAACAATCCCGACCTCTGATTAACGTTAATTCATGATTAATTATGCCTAATTAGCAATTAGGGTGAATTCTGAATTAACTGCATGTCTGTGATGCATTGTTTGTGTTTATATTTGTTAGGTGTAGAAAGATCTGTTTACGTTTTAGTTTCGGTTTGCGAATTGAAAGCCTTATCGGCATTCGAATCAGAAATTGACTTGATTTATGTGCTAATTAGGATTTATAGAATTTTATGGTAGGTTTAATTAAAATTCGATTCGGAACAATTAAATTAGATTAAATTAATGCCAATTGATTTAACTTGGTCAATTACTACTTATAAGCCATTTTGTCACTCCACTCACTCCTTTCTCCATATTACTTGCATCTTTGAGCCCCCAAGCCCCAAAAACGTGAGAGAGAGGGAGAATTGAGGAATTTGGGTCTTAGTTCAAGAATTGAATTCAAGAAGAGAATTGGCTAGGAGATTGAAGATAATTTGAAGCTTTGGGTTAGGATCATACTTGAAATCAACCTTAGGTAAGAACTATATTCTTAAACTTTGTATTTAAGGCATTAAGTAAATGAACTCAACAAGGTTGGGTGGTCAATTAAGCTAAGAATTGGTGAATTGAAGCTCAATACATATATGCATATGTAATTCATGGCATTTGAGGTTGTCTTCCTAAAAAATCCTTGCATGCATGTCATAATCCAAGCTTTGTTTTAGAAATTCTTCATGTTCCATGTCATATTGTCATAGTTGATCATGTTTTTGGGTTGAACATTGTATTTGGTCATATTTTGGAAAAATTGAGTTCAAAGAATTGCATACAAGTCATGTACATGAATTAATTTTAAGTTTCAAGTTGAATTTTGCACAATTGGCATGCCTTTGGGCCATGATTTCTTGTTATGATGCTTTAAACATGTTGTTTTATGAGTCTTCATGCATTTTCTCAAGTTTTGGCCCAGAAAAATCGAGTTTAATGCATTTGAGGTTGAGTTTTGAGCTTGAGGATCAATCTGGAAATTCCAGATTTTTGATCCACTCTCGAGCGGGGAATTTCATGCTTGAGCGTGCACTCTGAGTACATGCACTTCCGCTCAAGCGACGATGTTTATGCTCGAGCGTAAAATGCATATACCCAGAAGTTTTTGTGTTTTACAGTCCGCTCGAGCGAGGGAATCCATGCTCGAGTGAGGGTCTGAGTCTCACGCTCGAGCGGAGGTCGAGCATCCGTCGAGTGTAAAAATCATGCATCCAGTACTTTTTCAAGAGTTTACAGTCCGTTCGAGCGAGAAAAGTCACGCTCAAGCGGGGCTTCATTGTCTGCATGTACGCTCGAGCGAGGAAAGCCACGCTCGAGCATGGACTTTATTTTCAGCAAATTTTCAGAAATGCTTTCCAATGCATTCTTGCATCCTCATTCCATCCTAGGCATTCCTAGGCCATGTTTAAGGCTCCATAATGAGGATTAAAGGTTAGAAACACACTAAGAGCAAACGACATAAGTTATGTACAATTCGAACGTGTGTTTCAAGTGTGTATCTATTATGTGTCATGTAGGTCACATGCCGCATGTCGTTTGACCAATCTGCTCCGTCTGTCTGTATCAAGGCCAACTGTGAGTAATAACTTAGTAAAATTATGTTCAACTGTATTTATTTTTTGTATGATAAAATAAGATATGTTTTTTGATATGCTATATTCTGTACAATGAATGATTGTCCAATTTCTGATATGTAATCGTGACTTCCTTAGCATCATATGAAATATATTGGCTGTTACCCGGTATCGGAGGTTCCATCATGGAACTTAATCTGTCTGCACTCTGTTACCCGTACCGGAGGCTCTATCATGGGGCTTAGTGTATTTATTATCTGTTACCCGGATCCGGAGGTTCGTTTATGGGACTGGTTATTCGTAACCCTCACGTGTCTGCATCTGTTCTGTTAATGCTAATGGATGTATCACGTATACTTACGCCTGACTTATGATTTCTGTATATGATCTGGACAATTTATGAATTTGATATGAACTGAATTATGTATTCTAAATCTGTGCGGACTCATTCATTGAAACCCCTTTACTTTGTTATTGTTCACTGAGCTTTCGCTCACAGTTTATATTATGTATATAGGTGAGCCGGCGCGTGATCAGGGCCAGAGTTGACGGCCTTCATTCCTGTTTTTGTTAGCCAACCGTTGTGCCTCCCGAGGAGGTTCCGATTGAAGTCTGGTTATACAACTGTTTTTGTACTTACGTTAGTCTCTGTCTGTTTTATACAGTTGGGTCCTGGATAGTACACTTTTGTAAATGTTTGTAATTATGTTATCCTTGATCGTCACGCTTATATATATATAAGTTTCGAAATTTTCTATCCCATGTTTATCGACACAGCTCATTGGACTATTTATGTTTTGTACATCTGCTTCCGCAGCCCTTTATTATATGCTTATCTGTTAAGAGGCCTTTGGTAATCCACGGATTACTGGCTGGTTACGATGCTAAACCTACAAGGGCGAGTTTGGGTCGTGACAAGTTTTCACCTGGCCCAAGCTTGTTAGTAATTAGACCGAGCTACATTAGCTCCTATCTCGGTCCGATGTGCGACCCAATTTCAAAAGAAGCCTCTTCCTTAGCTCGGCCCAATTTATTTATAAATTACCCTCTCAATTTATAGTTCTTCCATCACAAAAGAAATCAATAAGCCCACCATCTCAATGAAAATTTATTTTGTGATTTAGGAATACCACGTGACCATGTTCTTAACTAATCACAAATTATCATGTCCTTTGTTGTTTTTTAATTATCCAATACAAAATTGTAAGCCTCACACTTTTTACCAATCATAACATACTTGAGACACCACGTGATCGTACCCCAAAACCATCAAATAACTTCTCTATTTCAACCAATCATCAATTATGATACCTTCTATAGTTCTTCCATCGTCAACCGAAATTAATCAAATCACCATCTCAATCAATTATATTTAATTTGGGACACCATGTGATGGCGGCCTTGAGTACCAAATAGCTTCTTAAGAGAGTGACGCTATGAGTACGATACCCCACCGAACCCAAGTCGCAAGTACTAAGTCCTAGCTCGTGTCCGTGCACACAACAACAAAAGATGCTTTAAATTGTCTTTAAAATAATAAAAGGGCAAATTACATATACCCCCCTCGAGGTTTAGCAAAATTACAGATACCCCCCTGAGGTTTGAGAAATTACAGATACCCCATGAAGGTACTATTTGCATAACAAATTAGGGGGTAAATTGTTATGAAAATATAAACCTCAGGGGGGTATTTGTAATTTCCGAAACCTCAGGGAGGTATCTGTAATTTAGTTAAATCTCGAGGGAGGTATATGTAATTTGCCCTTTGTAAAAACATCAGGAAATGAGTATTATTATTCCTGTTAAAAAATTATATTTATTTTTTAGACTCAATGATATATTGAAAAGATGATTACTTAATAATTAAATATTATCTAATTATTAACTAATTATTTTCTTAATAAATCACTAAATTTTAAAAAATAAATCTAAAAAGTAAATTTATATATCATTTCCTTAAAAAAAATGATTTTGCACGAGAGTGCTTTCCATTGTGGCTAAAGTGCCATCCGTGTTTTTTTCTTGTTCTTGTTGCCCACTCCATTCTTTCATATTTTGGTCACGATTGTACCATTACTTATAATTCAATTATTTTAAGAATATTCTCGTATTATAGTCAAGATGGACCTAGAAGAGATAAGAGAGGACAATCATCTCTCCTATGATTTAAAAAATACTATTTATTATAATAGTATTAGGTATAATTATTTACAAATTATAAAGGGTTGTCCCCTAAGTTTTTATTCTTTTACGAATTTTAAGTGATCATTCTCTCTATATATTTAAAAAAGTCTTGCTACCACTCCATATCTATGAAACATGAAATCAAAATATAAAATTTAAAAAAAAAATGCACAAAATATAATAAAAGAAATTAATTTTTATAACTAGTATTAATTACAAGCTCTAGTTTGTAAATAATAGAATAAGGTATCACCTAGTTAATTGATCATATTTATTAAAAAACATTGTATAATATTTTAATGTTGATCTTATCATAGAAAATTTTAATGATGTGAAAGAGTGCATAACAACTCAAGATAATTTTTTTATTTTTTATTTTTTATTTTTTTTTATAATCGAATGTTTGAGTCAAAATATGCACACCTCGACTAAAATAAATTTTTTTAAAAAAAAAAAAACTGAAAATATCTCACTCTAATATATAGTTGTTTTATAATTGTTATCTTTTAATGTTGATACAAAAAAACATGTTTTATATATATATATATATATATATATTCATCTTATTTTCACTTTTAATACTAGTAGAAATTGATATTATAGTTCATACTTTCTTTTAAAAAATTTGTTAGTATATATGTTTGTCCTCTATATGAAAGTTCTGGGTCCGTCCCGGATTATAATGTAATTTTTGGTATACAATTTTAATTGCATATATATTAATTAGTAGATATTAATAAGAGGGTCATGCTATAATACATACCTTTAAACGGGTATGTACCATATGTAAATTATAATATTTGTGGTGTTGATCACTACAAATATATTAATTAATTTTTTTCAATCATAATAATAAAAAAAAAGTCATAATCAAACAGTATAACCAAAAACCTTAGATCATAACCAAAATAATAATCATAAAATGTCATAATTAATATCATAATTACTCATAACTAACAATACAAAAAGTCATAACCAACACTAAAATAAATAATAACCAAAGACCACAAATATTATACCTAGAGTATATGACATACACCCCAAAATGGGATTGTGTATTATAGAATTTCCCTTAATAATATTCTTGTGAGTTCTATCATTACAAGAAAAAACACTTTCGACAACCAAAATTAGGGACAAAACAAATTATTTGTTACAGAAAGTAAATTTTTGCCAACCAATATGAGTTTTGTTGTGGAAGGTGAAAGTTTTAGCAACAAAATATAATAATTCGTTGGCTATATTTTGGCGCCAAGCCCTCCCTTCCCTCCAAATGGTGGGAAAATATTTAGCAACAAACAAGAAATGAATGGCAACAAAATATTTTGTTGAGAATGGTAATTCTACTGCGACTAAATACTTTTTTGTTGCCAATTGTAAATATTTTTTATTTTGGCGCACTATCAAATTTTTGGCGCCTTTTGCTAACTGTAATGGAGGCAAAATAAATTTATTGACAAATATTATTCTTATTAAAACTACGTAGTTTTATTTATAAAACCAACAAACCCTTGGTTGCCAAAGATGTGATATTTTCCCTAGTTTTCTCTCTACCCAACACATAACTGATTCTCTCTCTCTCTCTCTCTCTCTCTCTCTCTCTCTCATACTGAGTCGCTTACTCTCTTACATCGCACATGATGCTCACTTCTTCACCGTTTGCCTTCATCTATTGCTATTTCCATTCTTTCGCTCTGTCCCTCTGCAACCAGCAAACCCAGGTTAGTTTTTTTTTTTTCTCTCTCTCTCTCTCCCTCCCTCCCTCCCCCCATCAATTGTTGAGCCCTAAGTTGTTAGGGGATATTGGTGATCAAATACCCGCACAAAAATCACCCATAATAGCCACAAATAGTTTGAACGCCGTAATATGTATTTCTTATGATTTTAATTTCTACCCATTAATCTGCTCATAGTTTTGTAAATTAGGTTGGTCTTGCTTTTATGTATTGTTCTGTACAAGTCCCTCAATTGTTTTGCACTTGTACTGTAATCTTTGATACCCTTTGACTATAATTTTATTTTAAGAGTTCTGTTTTTTATTGTTTTATTTATTAATCTGACCCAATTGTGATTTTTTCTTTTCTTTTCTTTTCTTCATTGTTATCATGATTTTTATTAGTCTATTAAGTGGTTTTTTAATGAACTCTAGTATGCCACCAAGAAGTTTGTTGAAAAACCTCAAAGGATTGTGGATTATTGGACAGATTGAATCTTTTATACCTACATTGCTATTAGGACTATGGGACACTAGAAATTAATTCCACACAATAACACAAGAATATTTACGTGGTTCGGCAATTGCCTACGTCCACTGAGGGATATCCACTATAGAATTATTCCGGAGGGAGATTACAAAACTCACACCTCACAACTCTCTATAGAACTCTCACTCACAGATTATATTCTCCTCTGTGTATTCTCAGCTCAGTGTGTCTCTCCCATATATCTCTATTGAACCCCTCCTCACTCATCTCAATTTATAACCAAGAGAAGAGGAGTAGGTGAAGTGACAGCCATGAGTGGACTTGGTTGTGCCACCCTCACCATCTACCTTTGGTGAGTTGGTATTGCCCCACCAGCTTCCTTTACTACATGGTGCCACCCATACCATGTGGATGGTGGGCTCCTTACCATGTGGGTAGTGGATGGAGCTAACAATTCTCCCCCTCCACGCCTACATGGACAACTGACTTCTCACTTGAAGTCCATCCCGGTCAGATGCTTGCAAACTTCTAGTTTGTCTCTGGTGACACCCTTGGTCATCATGTCAGAAGGATTCTTGTCTGTGTGAATCTTCACTAGCTTCATTAGCTGCTTTTCCATCACTTCTCGTATCCAATGATACCGAACATCAATGTGTTTTGTACGTGAATGGTACATGGAATTCTTGCTCAAATCAATTGCACTTTGACTATCACAATGTACCTTGTATTCTTCTTGCTGTAGACCCAATTCTTGGAGAAACCGCTTTAACCACAACAGTTCCTTTCCAAAGATCTCGCAGCAAAGAATGTACTCTGCCTCTGTTGTAGATGAAGCAACACACTTTTGTAGTTTGGACAGCAATGAAACAGCTCCCCCTACAAAGGTGAACAGAAATCTTGATGTAGACTTTCTACCATCAAGATCACCTACCATATCGGCATCTGTAAAACCCTCCAAAATTGGCTCCCCTGAAACATAAACACATCTTTGAAGTTCCCTTCAAGTACTGAAGAATCCATTTGATGACCTCCCATGCTCCTTTCCTGGATTGGCGAGGAATCTGCTCACAACACCAACTGCGTGAGCTATATCTAGCCGGGTACACACCATTGCATACATCAAACTTCCTACTGCGGAAGAATAAGGGATTGCCTCCATTTCTTTCCTTTCAGAGCTGGTCGTGGGACACAAACGCTTTGTCATATTGAAATGGTTGGCCAGTGGTGTGCTGACTGGCTTGTCATCTTTCATGTTAAACCTTTTAATCACCCGTCCAACATATTTCTCCTGTGACAGCCATATCTTCTTGGCTTTCCTGTCACGAACAATCTTCATGCCCAAAATTTGCTGTGATGGGCCTAAATTCTTCATGTCAAAATACTGCAACAAGTCCTTTTTCAACTTGTTGATCATAGTAGTATCCTGTCTGATGATCAGCATATCATTGACATACAACAGTAGAATAATGAAGTTTCCATCCGAAAACCTGCGAAAATAAACACACTGGTCTGCCATCGTTCTTGTGTACTCGTGATCCACCATAAATGAATCAAACTTCTTGTACCATTGTCTCGGTGCCTGTTTCAGGCCGTAGAGACTCTTCTTCAATTTGCAGACTAGTTTTTGTTTTTCTTTAACTTCAAATCCTTTTAGTTGCTCCATGTAGATCTCTTCCTCCAACTGACCATGGAGAAAGGCAGTCTTGACTTCCATTTGTTCTACTTCCAGATTCAAGCAAGCTACTAATCCCAGAGCTACTCGAATAGAAGTCATCTTCATAACTAGGGAGAAGATCTCATCAAAATCAATTCCTTTCTTCTGCCCAAAGCCTTTGACCACCAAACGAGCTTTATGCTGCAATAGTTTACCGTTTTCATCTTTCTTCAACTTATACACCCATTTGTTCTTCAAGGCTCTCCTGTCTCTTAGAAGTGGAACAAGCTCATAAGTGTGATTCTTCTGCAAAGAACTTATCTTCTCCTTCATGGCTTGCATCCAACAGTCTTTCTCTGTATGACTCTTGGCTTCCAAAAACTCTTGCCCTCATCAGTAATCAGAATATACTGAGAAACGAGATATTTGGTTGATGGCATGGCAGCTCTTCCAGATCTCCGCAACTGAGGCTGCCTCTATTTGAGGGGGTTGCTCCCCCTGCTCAACACCCTCTTCATCCGAGTCTTCATCTCTTTCCTCCTGATCATCAATTTCTGGCATAGGATCTTGCAACTCTGGCACTTCTTGTTGCACATCATCACATCTAGCATTTTGTGATGGCTTGGGAGATGGAAACAAGTCTAGAGTGATGACATCTCTAGACTTTGCAGATTTCTCAAAATCTGCTACTGTTTGGTCTTCTTGGAACACAACATCTCTGCTCCTGAACATCTTCTTGTTCACTGGGTCCCACATCTTGTACCCAAATGCTGCATCTGAATAGCCCACAAATATGCATGGAGTGGACTTGTCATCAAGCTTCTATCTGTTTTCCTTGGAGATGTGTGCAAAGGCCTTACACCCGAAGACTCTCAAGTGAGAATATGATACCTTTCTTCTGGACCAGACTTCCTCAGGTATCGCAAAATTCAACGGGACTGAAGGTGACCTGTTGATGAGATAACAGGCTGTACGGGCAGCTTCAGCCCAGAATGACTTTGGCAACTTTGCTATTTTGAGCATACATCTGACTCTTTCCATAATAGTATGGTTCATCCTTTCTGCCACACCATTGTGTTGTGGGGTGCGGGAACTGTTGTCTCGTGCTGGATACCTCTGCTGGCATAGTATGCTGCAAAAGCATTGGAAGTGTACTCGCCTCCATTGTCTGTGCGAAGACACTTCAACTTCTTCCTAGTCTTTCTTTCTACCATTGCATGCAACTCATGAAAGTGCTGAAATACCTCATCCTTTGTCTTCAGGAAATACACCCACAACTTACTTGATGCATCATCAATGAAAGTCAGAAAATACTAGCGGCCGTCATGTGACTCCACTTCGATTGGGCCACAAACATCCGAGTATACCATATTGAGCACTTTTGTTTTCCTCTTGCTCGTTGAACTGAATGATACTCGATGTTGCTTGCCATAAAGACAATGATCACACAGCTTCAAAGCACTCCCTTTGAATAAGGGTATTCTGGATTGCTTTGCCAATAAATGCAATCCCTTCTCACTCATGTGAGCTAGTCTTCTGTGCCATAAGTCTGGTGACTCCTTGTCTTCTGCTGCATTAAGACTTTTTAGACAGATCTTCGTTTGAGTCTTATACAGTGTTGAAGACATCTCTCCTTTGGCGATTGTCAAAGCTCCTCCTGTCAGCTTCTAACGGCCATTTCCAAATGTACTTGTATAGCCCTGTCGGTCCAAGGTGGTTCCGGAGATAAGATTGAGGCGCAAATCTAGAACATGCCTCACATCTTTGAGAACCAGCTTGTTCCTAACATTAGTTTGAATACTAATTTCTCCAATACCCACAATTTTCGAATAGCTAGAATTTTCGATTCGAACAGTGCCAAAATCTCCAGCGTTGTATGAGCTGAAGAGTTCTCTGTGGGAAGTGGCGTGATAGGATGCAGCTGTGTCTATCACCTATTCTGTGTAGCTGTGGTCAGCCACGTGAAGGCAATTTTCCTCTTCACCAACTGCAAGAAGTATTTCATCAGTTGTTGTGGTTGTTATGTTCTCATCTCCTTTTGATTTACTACTTTGGCCTTTCTTCCTTTGGGCGCTTTCTCTTTATGTGACCCTCTGCCACAAAGGAAAGCGAGTGAAGCTGGAGTTACCTCGACCTTTGTTGTCTCTGGATTTACTCCTGTTGTTCCAGCTGTCTCTACTTTTGCTTCTTCCTTTACCTCTTCCTTTACCTCTGTCTTTGCCTCTATCTTCTGTGACAAGAGCATGGGACTGATTACCTCCCATGTCTTTCCTTCTTATTTCTTCATTGTACATGGTGTCTGTGACCATACTCATGGTCAGTTTCCCTTTTGGTGCAGAGGTGCTGAAAGAAACAACCAATGTCTCCCAATTGTCCGGTAAAGAACTGAGTAGTAGTACGGCTTGCATTTCATCGTCCAAGCGCATCTTGACGGTTGCAAGCTGATTCACCAGATTTTTGAATTCACTGGTGTGCTCGGCAATAGACACATCATTCTTCAACTTCAGATTTACTAGCCTTCTCATCACCAAGGCTTTGTTTCGGGCGGTCTTTGACTGGTACATGTCATTTAACATTGTCCAAAGAGCATAGGCATCTGTCTCTTCGGCAACATAATGGAACACACTGTGGTCTATCCATTGTCTGATACAAGCAATAGTCTTGCGGTTCATCTTTATCCAGCCATCATCTTTCACTTCTTTAGGTTTAACCCCTTTTATAAAAATGGAGTTAAACAAGTCTTTTAAAAACAGGATGTCTTCCATCTGTGACTTCCAAATTGCATAATTGGAAGGAGTTAATTTGAACATAGATTCTGAAGTTGATGTAGAATCCTCCATCGTATTCTTTCATTTTATAGAAAACTCCGAATGAAAAATCTGACCGTACAGATGTGTCCAGAATACTCCAAATAGTCAAAAACCACTATAAGATCGTCAAAAAGGACACAGAATGGCTCAAATCAGTCCAAAATATTTGGATAGTTCAGATCTGTAGGTGTACCTTAGTCATGTAGCAGCAGATCACTCTCTGCCTCTGCGTTGACTGGTCAACAGGTCTGATGACGTGAACAGTAGCGTGGCAATGATTTGCTGACTTGGCAGCCACGTATCAGTGATGTGGCGCTTACGTGTCAGACACGTGGCAGTGATCTGGTGATGACGTGTCAGACACGTGTCAGCGACGTGGCGATGATGTGGAAGCCACATGGCCGATGATGTGGCGTCTAACGTCACATACGCGCGCAACACACTCGTCTTCCTACTTGAGCAGCGCGTGTGGCGCGTGGGAGAGAGTGAGATCACGTGTCGGCTTCTCTTCACGGCACGTGGGGCGCGTGCAGAGAGTGAGATTGACGCGCAGTCTTTGGGTAGCGCGTGAGAGCGTGTGCAAGCTCTTCTTGGGCTGTTCTTTGCAGTTCTGGACTCCTCTCTTGGAGTCCTTGCTCCTGGTATGCTCAAAACCTGATTTTGAGCAACTTAATTTTTGGGCAGTTACGAAAAACACACTGTTTTTGTTCCGAAACGCAACCGATTCGGCTTTGATACCACTTGTTAGGACTATGGGACACCAGAAATCAATTCCACACAATAACACAAGAATATTTACGTGTTTCGGCAATTGCCTACGTCCACTGAGAGATATCCACTATAGAATTATTCCGGAGGGAGATTACAGAACTCACACCTCACAACTCTCTATAGAACTCTCACTCATAGATTATATTCTCCTCTGTGTATTCTCAGCTCAGTGTGTCACTCCCATATATCTCTATTCAACCCCTCCTCACTCATCTCAATTTATAACCAAGAGAAGAGGAGTAGGTGAAGTGACAGCCATGAGTGGGCTTGGTTGTGCCACCCTCACCATCTACCTTTGGTGAGTTGGTATTGCCCCACCAGCTTCCTTTACCACATGGTGCCACCCATACCATGTGGATGGTGGGCTCTTTACCATGTGGGTAGTGGATGGAGCTAACAATTACGAGAATACAGACCAAAAATAGCTATGGGTTTTGCAATAGAGTTTACTAGTTATTTCTTTCAATTTTGAGATATTTCCCAAGTCTTGTTCATTGATGCTTTGAAATCACTCCAAAAATAAGTGCAATTAGCATTCATACATGCTTGATTGATCTACCGCACTCCACAGTTTGCTCCCATAACTGGGATTGCCTTTTTAATTCCCTTTTATTTATTTTTTTTTATTTTTTTTTGGGAGGGGGAGGGGGAGGGGGAGGGGGGGGGGAAACCCCTTCAATTGGGCTTTCTTGTTAGAGAATTGTATTATGGTTAGTCTACTGTTTTGGTTTATATGAAGGAAACATACTGTTGAACTTTGTGAATTGTCTTTGACGATAATTACCTTTGTAGTTGTATGTGAAATGTTATGAATTGATCATCCAACTTATCTCTAAACTTTCTAGTGTTTTTTTTTTTAGAAATGGATAAGACCCAAAGCATCAACATAGATTTTATTAGTACCATGCTCTTATGATGCACTCTAAATGTAGCCTATATCAATCCTGTACTGCAATTTAGTAGTGCTGGACTAGCATATGACTTTGTACACTTAATTAATAACTAAACATAAATTTAATTCTGACCCACCTTTTGTAAATAATTAAGTGATAAAATACAGCACAATTAATATGTTTTGCAATTCTTTATTTGTTGTGAGAAACCACATAACATTATATCCAACTAGAATAATAACTTCATAACGTCTTTGTGATGAACTACAATAACAAAAGGCTTTTTCTATTTTTTTCTCTGTTTTTTTAACCCAAAACCAAACTGATATGGTCAATTCTTAGCCACTTTTTTCACCTGCCAAATATTCTAGAAAAACATTTTACTTACAAGTACAAAAAGTACAACAATTTAAAAAAAAAGAGCCAAGGTTTACAATAACTAACATAAGCAATACCTAAAGACCATGTTACCATGAACCTATTTCCAAAGAGACAAATCTGATGCAGAAAATGGATTAAGTTATTAGTCATGCATGTTCCATTCTCAGCTACCTCCATGAAACAATGATGGAACCCTATTGAAGTTGCTTTTTTGAGGCCTACATAAATGCCAAAATTTCATCTTTTTTCATATTCATGCATCACAACTAGACCACATCAATGGAGTTGAACTGCATAGTGAATGTTACTTCTCACATGCATCTTGTATAAGTGTAAACCGTAAATTTATTCTATCTACAATATGTCCTAGGTATATATAGATATATAAACCAAATGACTAACTACAGAATGCTAACTGCATTCTGAATAATCTAAAACAAGAACTGTCAATCATTAGCTTTTGTCCACAAGGTCAGTTTTATTCCCAACAACGACTATTATAACGTCACTGCCGCGCTCAGTGCGAACCTCCTCAATCCATTTTGAAGTGTTCAAGAATGATTGCCTGCCTAAACCCCACCAAAAAAGTATCTAATGAAATAACAGAAATGTATCATACAAGATTTCTACAATTAATCAAGTAGAAATTATAGCAAGATGATTAGACAGTACATTTGAAATTACAGTACTTAAAACATCGTCGTGGTGGACCGTCTATTTGGTACGTATATATATATATATATCTTAGAAATTTCAGTTTATAAAAAAATATGTGAAAAAGTACTTGACAACGAATGATTTGGGGAGGGGGGCAGGAATTATAAAATAGCCACCAAATAGTTGAAGGAACGACATGGGAGAGCTAATGGTATGTTGATAGGACATATGCTTAGAGAATTAGAGCAGAAAATGTGAAAACTTAACTAAAAATGGGTTGTTCAAGGAAAAAATTATGAAACAGTCACCAAATAGTCCAATGAATGGCATAAGCACCTTGCCTAGGCCTTTGTAAACTTGGGAGATGTAACAACCCTCGTATTGACTACCGTTTGACCACTGAACTATATATTGATTAATGCTAAACTGAGCCGCTAATGACTGATAATTGAACTGATTAAAATCGATGATCGATTGAAATCGAAACAGAAATTGAACGAGTTGTCTGTTATATTGCATTTCTATCTGTTTAATTGATTAATTATCTGTTTGCATTTATGTGTTTAAATTGCTAATTGAAGGCCTTATCGGCGGCCGATTTAGGAATCGTTTAGTGTTTTGTAATCAGGAGAATATTTGTGATTTATGGTAGTTTTATCTGAAAATTGATTAGGAATGATTAAATTAGATTAAAATGAATTAATTGAAGAGTTGGACTTAATCACAGAAATGCCATTGAGTGGGTCTTTGTTTAAGCTTATCATTTGTGCCTTATACACTTAGATAAACATCTTGATCAGCCATTTCCCTATACCTCAGCCGACCATAGTAAGAGGGTTAGAGAGAGAGAGAGCATTGAATTCATCTTGAGAATTGGCTTGTAGACTTGAAGAACTTGTAGGAAATTGGCAAATTTAGCTTCCACCCCTTGAATACAAGATTAAGGTAGGACATCATCTTCTTCTTGCTGTCTTTGAGCTTCATTTTTGCATGGTCCATGTTTAATTAGAGAGCTAAGGCATGATTTTGCTCATACATGTTGAATTGAAACTCCATTGTTGCATGCATGTAGAATTTAGTGAGTTTGAAGTTAAATTCTTGGAAAATTATACATGCATGTCCATATTTTTACCTTAGACCATGTTTTCATGTGGTTTTCAAAGATTGGAGCTCTTTGGAGCAAGATTTGAAGATTTAAATTGGTTGGAAACTCATGCATTGCATGTTTTAAAAGTGTTCTTGAATTGTTCTTGGAAAATGGTTTTAATTGACTCACCTTTGGGGCTTGAATTCATAAATTGGCTTTTGAAACTTGTTATACATTGTTTTGGGATGTATTCTCCAGAATTTGAGCCCAAGAGGTCGGGAATTGAGTTGAGAATGCTTGGTTTGAGCTTGGAAGGCAAATCTGGAAATTCCAGATTTGGCTTCTTCGCTCGAGCGAAGGATTCCTCGCTCGAGCGACCAACGTTTCCTCTGAGCCACGCTCGAGCGAAGGATTGGTGGGTCGGGCGTAAAAATCGGGCATCCAAGATTTTTCTCGCTTTCATCGACCGCTCGGCGAAGGAAGGCTCGCCGAGCTAACCTTTGATTTTGGAAGCTCGCCGGCGAGAATCGGCGAGCATCGCGCGTAAAATTGAGCATCCAAGATTTTCTTTGTTTCATCGCACCGCCGGCGAAGGTTTGTCCGCTCGAGCGAAGCCTTTGTTTTTCCACCCCCGCCGGAGGGAAGGAGGGCCGGCCCGAGCAAGACCCCTGTTTTCAGCAACTTTTGAAAAATGCCTTCCAACTGTATTTTTGCATCCTCATCCCATCCTAGGCATTCTTAGGCCTAGTTTAAGGCATCTTAATGAGGATTTAGACATAGAACCACACCGAGGAAATTTAGGGATTTAATTCTGCATTCCCAACCGTAAACTTAGTGTGTGTTCTATTTGTTAACTGCTTATGGTTGGTTTCTCGGGACGCCATTTAGTCGCTATTAGCCCAATCTCGTGAGTAACAGATTGTGTAAAGATATGTTCAAAATGGTTATATTTTGATTCTCGAATCGAACTGTTCATTGAATCGATATTGTTTCTTGAATGAATGTATGTCCCAGATTAATCAGTATTGTGGCATCCTTAGCACCCACTGTTATTGACTGTTACAGAGCTCTGTCGGTTTCCTTGTGGAACCATACTGATTGATGGCCATCATTATTATTGGGTCTGTTTAGGCCCGGTCCTTTTGGACCTACTGTTTATAGGCTAATGGATGTACCACATATGACTGATTGACTGAAATACTGATTGATTGAATTACTGAAAGACTGAAACACTACATAATGAATTGATTTCATTACTGTAAGGACATTCATTCATAACCTCTTTACACGTTATGTTATTCACTGGGCTTTAGCTCACTGTTTATATATATATGTAGGTTCTCAGCAACCAGACCGGAGCTAGGAGCGTGGGTTTGGTCCCCAGTTTTGTCAAGCCAGCCAATGTGCCTCACAGTGAGGTTCCGAGACGCCATGCCATGGCTTGGGGTGTTTTTGTTCCCCCACTTGTCTCCTTACTGTTGTACATTTGTATAGACCGTCTACTGTTACACTGTACTGTTGTCTAGGGATTTGATCCCCGTACTGACTGTTTGTAAATGATTGTATAGAGTGTACTGTTTGAAACTGTATGAATGCATAAAAAATATTTTTGGCATACAGATTTACACAGCTCAATGGACACTAGTTATTTACTGTATTGGCTTCCGCCAGGCCCTGTACTCTGTTTAAGCGTATTCTCGCTCAAGAGGCCTTGGTAATCTCGGATTCTTGGCGATTCCATTGCTAAACCCATAGGGCGGGTTTGGGTCGTGACAGAGTGGTATCGAGCGATACTTAACCATTTAGTTATACCGCACACACGTGTCCAAATGAGCTATAGGGTGTCCTAGAAAAGCAATTAGGGCATCTCATGAATTTGAAAAGTGTGTGCTTATGACTGACTGATTATATGTTAAAAAGTTAAACTGTTTAATTGTACAACTGCTTATAATGATAACTGTTATAACTGCTATAGTGAAATGGATAATGCAAATGAAACTGAAGCATCATCCTCTGAGGCCAGAATGGCCAGACTTGAACAAATGATGGGACTGATAATTGAGGGACTCGAACAACAACCGAACCAACGTCACCTCTCCTCCTCCGATGCAACCGGAGTAATGTACAAAATGTGAATGCTAATGAGGTGGACATTATTGCACTGACTCAGAAATTCAGCAAAATGAAACCGTCGTCCTTTCAGGGAGGCTTAGAACCGTTAAAGGCTGAAGCTTGGGTTCTTGAGACTGAAAAGTTGTTTGAGATGTTTCCGTGCTCAAGCCAACAAAGTATCATTAGCAACCTTCACCCTTCGAAGAAGCAAGAAGGTGGTGGATGTTGACCGTGAGGCGAATACTATTGTGACTTGGACTCTTCAAGGAGTCCTTCTTTGAAAAGTATTTTCCCAAAGGCATCGAGAGAAAAGTGATCGAGTTTGAACAATCGAGACAGGCAAAATGTCTCAAGGTTTAATATGAGAAGAAATTCACCGAATTTGCTAGGTATGCACCTCATATGGTGGATACCGAATATAAGAAGGCCAGAAGGTTTGAAGGAGGCCTTATTGCTAATATACAGGACAGAATTAGTGTTTTGAAAATGCCAACTTTTGTGGGTGTTCTCGACCGAGCATTGATGGCCGAGATAAATATTGCGGCAGTGAAACAATCTGAAACACCGACAAGTGAGTGGCAAGGGAAAAGGCAGGGTTTTAAGTTTAAGAAAGGCAAGCATAATCCGGCAACCAAGAAACAGAATACGGGGTCGACCACTAGCCCCAGCCAAGGGAGTGGATTTACTCCACCCTGCTCCGTGTGTGGCAACAAGCACAAAGGGGTTTGCTACCAGATTTCTGGAGCTTGTTTCAGGTGTGGCAAGGTGGGCCACAGAATTAAAGACTGCCCTTCTGCTCCACCAGTTAGTAGTAAAGCTGCACCGAGCGCAGCAGCATCAAACGTAGCACCAAAACCGAACCCCAAAGCTACCGGGAAAGAGCCTGTGAGGCAGGGCCGAGTGTTTGCCCTAGTACCGGGAGACGTGCAAAACACCGAGACCGTTGTGTCAGGTATCCTCTCTATTTGTGCTCAAAATGCTTATGTATTGATTGATTCGGGGTCTACACATTCTTATGTGTCGCATGCTTTTTCGCGTAAATTGAATAGACCCTTAGAACCCATGAACTATCTGCTAGCTGTATCATCACCTGTTGGGGGATCCATGACATGTGCATATATGTATCCCGCCAGAGATTATTGTTGGGGATATGCATCTGTTTATTGATTTACTACCATTGAACATAGACCATTTTGATGTAATATTGGGAATGGATTGGCTACAAAAATATCATGCCACTATAGACTGTGTAACAAAACAAGTAGTTTTCCGTCCACCGGGTCTGCCTGAATTTGTGTTTAATGGGAGTGGAGTAGTACCTCCTCCATATTTGATTTCTTCTGTAAAGGCTGTCAAATTGATTAGAAAGGGGTGTAAAGGATATCTGTGTTCTGTATTGATCAGACCGCTAATGATAATGTTAAGACTGACGTAAATTGTATTCCGATAGTCAGAGAATTCCCAGATGTGTTTCCAGACGATTTGCCAGGGGATTTGATTGACAGGGACATCGAGTTTATTGTGGATGTAGTTCCGGGTACACAGCCGATATCTAAAGCTCTCATGTAATGGCTCCAATCGAAATGAAAGAATTGAAGGTACAATTGCAGAAGCGCTAGACAGAAATTTATCGACTTCAAGATGGGGTGCACTGTTTTGTTTGTAAAAAGAAAGATGGCTCATCGAGATCGTATTGACTATCGCGAATCGAACAAGGTAATCAGAAGAATAAATATCCTTACAGATTGATGACTTATTTGATCGATTCTGGTGCACAAGTGTTCTCCAAAATTGATCTTAGATCGGGGTACCATCAACTGAAAGTCAAACCGGAAGACATTGATAAAATTGCTTTTAGAACGAGGTATGGCCATTATGAATTTTTAGTTATGCCGTTCGGAGTTACGAATGCCCCTGCTGCATTTATGGACCTCATGAACAGAATTTTTAAACCATACCTTGATGATTTCATTGTGGTATTTATTGATGACATCCTGATTTATTCTAAGACTGTAGAAGAACACGAACATCATCTGAGACTTGCCCTGCAAACCTTAAGAGAACAGAAACTGTATGCTAAACTGTCTAAATGTGAATTATGGCTTGACCGTGTTATGTTTTTGGGACATGTTATTAGCAAAGACGGAATTTCTGTTGATCCGCAGAAAATTAAAGCTGTAGTGAACTGGCCTAGACCAACAAATGTGACTGAAGTCCGAAGCTTTTTGGGATTGGCTGGATATTATAGAAGATTTGTCAAAGACTTCTCCAAAATTGCCTTACCATTGACTCAGTTGACACAGAAAGGGATATCATTTGACTGGACTGACCAAAGGGAATCAGCATTTCAGGAGTTGAAAACTAGACTTGTGACTGCACCGATTCTGACTCTACCTTCAGGTACGGATGGTTATACTGTATTTAGTGATGCTTCTCATAAGGGTTTGGGATGTGTTTTAATGCAGAATGGGAGAGTTATTGCTTATGCTTCTGACGCTTGAGACCACATGAAAAGAACTACCCGACCCATGACTTAGAACTTGTCAGAGTGTTTGCAATCGAAAATCAAGGCGTCACTATTTGTATGGAGCAACTGTGAAGTATATATCGACCACAAGAGCCTGAAGTACTTCTTCACACGAAAGAATCTGAATATGAGACAATGGAGATGGCTTGAATCGATCAAAGATTATGACCCATGATTTTGTACCATCCGGGAAAAGCCAACACCGTTGCCGATGCCTTGAGCCGAAAATCGATTGCCAACTTAGCCTGTTTGCTGACTGGACAGAAAGAGTTGCTTCTTGATCTGGAAAAGTCTGAAATTGAAATTGTTTTGAAAGAACAAGGTGGAACAATAGCTGCCATTACTGCCCAACCAGCATTGATTGAGGAAATTAAGGAGAAACAACAACTGGATGATTACTTGAAAAAGATTATTGAAGAAAGAGATTCGAAACCGAGACCGGGATTCAAATTTGACAACAATGTTTTGAAATTTCAAGATAGACTGTGTGTACCGAATGACACTGAATTGAAAAGAAGAGTTCTGCAAGAAAGCCACAGTTCGAAGTTTTCGATTCACCCAGGGAATACGAAAATGTACCAAGATTTGAAACAGAATTTCTGGTGGCCAGGAATGAAGAAGGAAATTGCCGACTTTGTGTCCAAATGCCTTCATTGTCAACAAGTCAAAGTTGAACATCAACGACCTGCCGGATTATTGCAACCCTTACCCATACCAGAGTGGAAATGGGAGCATATCACGATGGATTTTATCGTTGGATTACCTCGCTCCAGGAAAGGTATGGACTCTATTTGGGTTATTGTTGATAGATTGACTAAATCTGCACACTTCCTACATGTCAAGACAATTTATAATGCAGATAAATTGGCTGTTATCTATATTGACGAAATTGTGCGATTGCATGGAGTGCTCAGATTCTATTGTTTCGACGAGGATTCAAGTTTACATCGAGGTCGCAGAGCCTACAGATTGCATTGGTCTTGAATTGAGGTTGAGTAGTGCCTATCATCCTCGCATGACCAATGAAAGGACCATCCAGACTCTAGAGGATCTACCGAGAATGCGCGTCCTTGATTTTCGTGGAAATTGGGAAAGTCATTTGTCGTTGGTGAATTACAACAACAACAGCTACCATTCGAGTATTGGAATGGCGCCTTTCGAGGCATTGTACGGCAGAAAGTGTAGATCTCCAATCTGCTGGGCAGAAGTTGGAGATGGGCCGTTGCTTGGGCCCGAGATTGTGTATGAAACGACTGAAAAGATAAAACTGATACAGCAGAGACTGAAAACTGCACAGAGTAGACAGAAAAGTTATGCAGATGTCAGAAGACGGGATAGAGAATATGAAGTGGGTGATCACGTGTTTGTGAAAGTGACACCAATGAAAGGCCAGACTCGTTTTGGAGTCAAAGGCAAGTTAGCACCGAGATATGTCGGACCGTATCAGATTATTGAGAAAATCAATCCGGTGGCGTATCAAGTTGCACTTCCTCCTGAAATGGAGCATATGCATAACGTCTTCCACATTTCGATGTTGAGAGACTATCTTCGAGATCCGTTTCATGTGATTGAGCCTACTCGGATAGTGCTTAGTGATGACTACACTTACGAGGAACGGCCTATACAGATTGTGAACAGACGGATCAAGAAACTGAGAAACAAAGAGATTCCGCTAGTGAAAGTTGATTGGCAGAACCATGGTGGTGTGTATGCCACTTGGGAAAGGGAAGATGACATGGCTAGAAGATATCCTGATTTGTTTCCATTGGATCCTGTTTTCTTCCAGACTGAAGGTAACTCGAGTTTAGAGGACTAAACTCCTTATAAGGAGGGGAGACTGTAACAACCCTCGTATTGACTACCGTTTGACCACTGAACTATATATTGATTAATGCTAAACTGAGCCGCTAATGACTGATAATTGAACTGATTAAAGTACTGGACAGACTGATTGAAATCGAAACAGAAATTGAACGAGTTGTCTGTTATATTGCATTTCTATCTGTTTAATTGATTAATTATCTGTTTGCATTTATGTGTTTAAATTGCTAATTGAAGGCCTTATCGGCGGCCGATTTAGGAATCGTTTAGTGTTTTGTAATCAGGAGAATATTTGTGATTTATGGTAGTTTTATCTGAAAATTGATTAGGAATGATTAAATTAGATTAAAATGAATTAATTGAAGAGTTGGACTTAATCACAGAAATGCCATTGAGTGGGTCTTTGTTTAAGCTTATCATTTGTGCCTTATACACTTAGATAAACATCTTGATCAGCCATTTCCCTATACCTCAGCCGACCATAGTAAGAGGGTTAGAGAGAGAGAGAGCATTGAATTCATCTTGAGAATTGGCTTGTAGACTTGAAGAACTTGTAGGAAATTGGCAAATTTAGCTTCCACCCCTTGAATACAAGATTAAGGTAGGACATCATCTTCTTCTTGCTGTCTTTGAGCTTCATTTTTGCATGGTCCATGTTTAATTAGAGAGCTAAGGCATGATTTTGCTCATACATGTTGAATTGAAACTCCATTGTTGCATGCATGTAGAATTTAGTGAGTTTGAAGTTAAATTCTTGGAAAATTATACATGCATGTCCATATTTTTACCTTAGACCATGTTTTCATGTGGTTTTCAAAGATTGGAGCTCTTTGGAGCAAGATTTGAAGATTTAAATTGGTTGGAAACTCATGCATTGCATGTTTTAAAAGTGTTCTTGAATTGTTCTTGGAAAATGGTTTTAATTGACTCACCTTTGGGGCTTGAATTCATAAATTGGCTTTTGAAACTTGTTATACATTGTTTTGGGATGTATTCTCCAGAATTTGAGCCCAAGAGGTCGGGAATTGAGTTGAGAATGCTTGGTTTGAGCTTGGTAGGGAACTGAAATTCCAGTTGGCTTCTTCGCCGAGCGAAGCGATTCTCGCCGAGCGACCAACGTTTCCTCTGAGCCACGCTCGAGCGAAGGATTGGTGGCTCGAGCGTAAAAATCGAACATCCAGTACTTTTACTGTTTCATCAGACCGCTCGAGCGAAGGAAGGCTCGCTCGAGCTAACCCTTTGATTTTGGAAGCTCGCTCGAGCGAGAATCGAGCGAGCATCGCGCGTAAAAATTGAGCATCCAGTATTTTTACTGTTTCATCAGACCGCTCGAGCGAAGGATTGTTCGCTCGAGCGAAGCCTTTGATTTTGCAACCTCGCTCGAGCGAAGGAAGGCTCGCTCGAGCGAGCCCTCTGTTTTCAGCAACTTTTGAAAAATGCCTTCCAAGTGTATTTTTGCATCCTCATTCCATCCTAGGCATTCTTAGGCCTAGTTTAAGGCATCTTAATGAGGATTTAGACATAGAACCACACCGAGGAAATTTAGGGATTTAATTACTGTACTTCCCAACTGTTAAACTTAGTGTGTGTTCTATTTGTTAACTGTTTATGGTTGGCTCTCGGGGACGCGCTCTAGCTGCTATTAGCCCAATCTCTGTGAGTAACAGATTGTGTAAAGATATGTTCAAAATGGTTATATTTTGATTACTGAACTGAACTGTTCATTGAACTGATATTGTTTCTTGAATGAATGTATGTCCTGTATTTCGAACTGTATTGTGGCATCCTTAGCACCCACTGTTATTGACTGTTACAGAGCTCTGTCGGTTTCCTTGTGGAACCATACTGATTGATGGCCATCATTATTGTTGGGTCTGTTTAGGCCCGGTCCTTTTGGACCTACTGTTTATAGGCTAATGGATGTACCACATATGACTGATTGACTGAAATACTGATTGATTGAATTACTGAAAGACTGAAACACTGTATAATGAATTGATTTCATTACTGTAAGGGACATCCATTCATAACCTCTTTACACGTTATGTTATTCACTGGGCTTTAGCTCACTGTTTATACATATATGTAGGTTCTCAGCAACCAGACCGGAGCTAGGAGCGTGGGATTGGTCCCCAGTTTTGTCAAGCCAGCCAATGTGCCTCACAGTGAGGTTCCGAGACGCCATGCCATGGCTTGGGGTGTTTTTGTTCCCCCACTTGTCTCCTTACTGTTGTACATTTGTATAGACCGCTCATCGTTATAATCGCATCGTTGTCTAGGATTTGATCCGCATCGATCGCTTGTAAATGATTGTATAGAGTGTACTGTTTGAAACTGTATGAATGCATAAAAAATATTTTTGGCATACAGATTTACACAGCTCAATGGACACTAGTTATTTATTGTATTGGCTCCGCCAGCCCTGTACTGTTTAAGCGTGTTATTCTTTCAAGAGGGCCTTGGTAATCTCGGATTCTTGGCGATTCTGATGCTAAACCCATAGGGCCGGGTTTGGGTCGTGACAGGAGAGCTAACGTATGTTGATAGGAAATGCTTGAGTTTAATTGAATGAGTATTGAGTTTAGAAATGCTTGAGTTTAATTGATTGTTACAGTATAAATTTATAATTTGTTTGGATGAATGAGTATTGCAATTACAAGTCATAGCTTGAGAATGGCAAAAATTTCAATTTTATTTTGTAATAGTAATTTAGAAAAATAAATGACTTTTGACAACAAAAATGGTTGGTCATGAAATCACCCCACAAAATTTCACTTTTTCGTAAGAAAATAATTTTATTACAATTCATTACTTTTGCCGACGAATTTATTTAGTCACCAAAAGAAGTTATTTTTAGCAATAAAATTAATTTGTTGCAATTGATAGCTTTTGGATACGAATTTAGTTGGTTGCCAAAAGTACTTGTTTGCAACAAAAATTTTTATCGCGAAAAAGCTCTTTAGGCAACGAATACTTTCTTGGCAATAGATTTTTTTGGCAACAAATCAAATAAACTAATAAAATAATATCATCTTTGGCGACCAAACTATTTTGTTGGCAAAATTAATTTTCAGAGACAAAACAATATTTTTGTTGCCAAAAACTTTTAGCAAGGAAGGATTAGCGACAAACATGGCGACAAAATTTGTTTGTTGCCGAAAGGTATTGGTGACCAACTACTAGCTTTTAGCGACCATTTTTTTATTGTCAAAAGTGTAATTTTTTTGTAGTGTATTATAATCATTCTAACATTATTCTCTTTATAAAGATATTGTTAAAAAGTGATTATAAGATATAAAAAGAAAGGCCAGTGCTAAATCCCTACAAATTTCTTCCATAAAAGTATTCCATCGACGGTTGTTTAGGTTATTTATATGGAGAGTCCTAAAACTATTAAAAAATATATTATTTTTACCTCTTAAATTATAAAAATGTATAAATAAACTCATAAATTATAAAAACGTACAAATTAGACCTCATAATAGAATGAGTCAAAGTAAAATACGTCAATAGTTTAGGAGGTTCATTTATTTACTTTTATAATTTAAAAGGCAAAACAATACTTCTCAATTGTTTAGGGAATCTATTTATGCACTTTATAAATTAGGGAGTCAAATTAATATTTTTCAATAATTTAGAGAGTCTTCATATAAATAACTCCAATTTTTTACCAGTAAAAATTCAACGTTATAGAGTAAGCAAGCATGGCATTACATCAGATGGGGTGCTTATGTGGGGATGAATCATTCTTCAAAAAAAAAAAAAAAAGACAAAAGATAGATAGATTTCAAGACACCTTCACTATTTTTTTTATTTTTTATTTTTTTTATTGACACTTTAACACTAAATTCAAAATACTTTTTTTTTATGAATTTTAAAATATTTTTAAAAAAATATTCATAATTTTCATAGAGTAGACTTATTCATTAAAAAGTTTTATTCTAATGTCTAGTAATAAATTTATCATTTTAAAAATATTTTAAAAAAATATTACGTACAAATTATAATAGGTGGATTTATTATCTAATAGGTTTTGTGAAAATTAATATCGTTTTTCATCCACTATTAAAAAAGTCACTAATTATTAATTTTCAGCTATAGTTTAAAAATTTTGTCACAAAATGTCATCAATTGGCATCGGTTTAAAAAAATTGTAATAAAAAAAGTCACTAATTTTCAACTTTCATCGACAGTTTGAAAATTTTGTGACAGAAAAACGTCACTAATTGTAAGTTTTAGCAACAATTTACAAAAATTGTGACAAAAAAAGTCATTAATTAATAATTTTTAACGACATATGCAAAAAATCGTCATACAAAATTATTTTTAATGATAATTTTACTAGAACTTATTTTCAATAAGCCTTGATAAAAATTAAATCCAACTATTAGAACCTGTTAATAATTTACCTAAACTATTTACACTTCTCACATCATATTTTAATGTAAATAAACTAAAAATAAGTTAAAACTTTCAAAGAAAAGCCAATGTCCCAATCATTTCACTTTGATGATTTTCTCAGTATCGTTATCAGTACTAAATGATCATCTTACAAATACAAAACCCTTCTAAAAACTTTAAACATACTCTCATTATTATTAAAACAAGAGGTACATACATAAAAATGAATTCCCTTAGAACTTGTAAATAAATAAATATAGTCAATAAGTGCTAGTAATTATCCATAACGGAATAACTACAGGTATTGTTTGAATGATTTTCTTAACAAGTGCCCCTCAATTATTAAAATAAAAAAAAAAAGAACAAAAGAAATATAGATTTTGAGATATTTATCACTAAATTCAAAATATTTTTTTACACTCTTACAATCCACTTATAGTTATAAGATACCCAGCCCTATTTAGAAGGGTTATTTGGATTAAAATAATTAATAAAGACAAAATAAATTAAAATAATTAATAAAAATAAAATATTACGTGTAAATCATAATTATTCACTTTTTCTCTTACAACCATTAAATCAATTAAAAAAATCCAGTTCAAAAAAAAAAAAAAACTAAAAAATATCCATCTATTTTTTTAAATACAACTTTTCATCAAAAAATTAAAAAATTAATTAAAATAGCAAACTTTCTAAAATATGACCTCAATATTAACACGCCCACTATTAACAGGTGTCGCAAAGACACTTGATAGAAAGCTCTAGTTGACCCAAGAAAATCGAATTGCTTTATCCCAATAGAAAATCGAAGTAACTTTATAAAAACTATAAATAGATTTGAAGTAACTTTATAAAAACTATAAATAGATTTTGAATTTTTTTGTATTCGTCTTCTATGATGCATATTTTTTTTTTTAATGTGTGTCATATAGAAATTATAATAATTTATACTGTTGACATCATAAATGTCATAATTAAATTATTTTCAATCATAATGAAAACATAATGAATCATAATTAATACTAAAATAAGTCATATCAAACATCACTTGAAATATAATCAAAATATCTTCAGTCATAATTAAAATAACAATTACAATAGATCATAAAGTAATAACCAAGTTATGACAAACACCATAATTGATCATAACTAAAAACCACAAAAATTATAGAGAAAATATCATTTTACCTCTCAAACTATCACATGTTTTTCAATTTGACTTCCATACTTTAATTTATTTCAATTTAGTACATGAATTTTTAACAAATTGATCAATTTAACCACTGCTGTCACATTCCGTCTACAATTGGACGGAATGTGCTGACGTGGCACTAAAGTTTATTTATAGTCATTTTACCCTCCCAAACTATGCCTTAAAAATCAATTTGCCTCACAAATATAAAAAATTTAAATTTAAATATTTAATAAATATTTTTTTTATCTCAATAATGAGAAAAATTTAAATTTTAAATTATATATATATACTTTTCAAAAAAATAATAAAAAATATAAAAGTCTTAATTTAGAAATATCTTGAGACTATGAAGTATGGATATTTTGACAAACATGTCGTACCCGTACCGATTACTTACTGAATTTTGAAAATTATTTCCCACTCAAATTTGAAATTACTATTAGTCGATCAATTCTATTGAAATTAATTTGGATAATAAACTAGTTACAATTGCACGAGCACACACACACACAGTAGTTAAGAAATTTTCGGCTCAATAAGTTTTTCTATGATTAACTCAAGATAATTAGAGACTTATGAAGAACAAGTATAGGTATGAGTACTAGTATTGGTACGATATGAGTACATCGACATGATAAAATCTTTAAAAAGTAGAGTACGAGTACGGGTATGGTTTAATACATTTGTAAAAAAAATATTTATTTTTAATTTGAAATAATATAAAAATTGATTAAATGGTTTAATTTATTAAATCCAACATATAATTGACATTTAATGCCAAAAGCATAGGTATAAGATAAAATTAAATATTTTATATTAAATAATTTATAAACCATAACTTAATTTTAAAACCATACTAAGCACAAAACTAAAAATGAAAAAGAAGTTTAGTAAAAAGAATTTTATCTTTGTAGTAGAAGAAAAATATTATTTTCGACTGAGGTACGGCATGGCTTAGATATATATATGATATGTTTGGATAGGCCAAAAATTAAGAAAGAAAAATTTGAATACGTATTTTGTGTACCTGGTATGTATACAGAAATATCATACGTCGGTAAGTAACTTGTATGGGTATGTAACACTCTTAAAATAAACCCATAAATCAACCAACAATATCATGCTTAGACATAAGAGAATAAAGCATAAATATATTCCATCAGAGTAATCATTACAAAATGTATTACATGTTGACAATAAAAGTAAATGCCCTATAGGCTTACAACTTTCCAAGTCAACACTTGGTTACAAAAAGAGAGTGCTAACTCTATACAAAGAAAGCCCTTGCTTGATATACATGTAATACAACAAAACAACAAAAGTAATCCCAGCCACTAAGCCTCCCAAGCTACGTCCTTGGAGGTGGCATGCTACTTGTACTTGAAAATGATGTCCCATATAGGGTGAGCCACAGCCCAGTAGAAATATACTAAACCAACTATAAACAATAACTAAAATAATAGCATTCGATAGATGGCCCACACTTATATTCCAACTCATGTCATATTACAGTTTCATAGCAATCATGCACATGTTACATTTCAGTCTCCATTTCTTATTTAACTTTCAGTTTGAAAACAAGGCTCAGAACCTGGCCCAAATAACTTAATGAGATTATAACTCATCACTCAATTAGGTTCAAAATTCATGACAGATACACATTTTTGTGTTGTATCAATAACGCATAAAAACCACTTTCATACTTCACAAATGATACACATTTTGGTGCTATATCAAAATAACAAAACACTTTCACACTTCACAAATGATACACATTTTAGTACTGTATCAATGTAACAAAACACTTCCATATTTCACAATTGATACACATTGTAGTGTTGTATCAATATCAACAATTTCCAGTTTAAAGGTCCATCCTCTATCTTCCCCTAAACCGTGGAGTACATCCCCTATCTCCTCCTACACAACACAATGTATATAAACACAGATCATATATACATTCAATCAATACATAAGGTTAATGTATTATTTCACAATCATATTCGATGACACTTTCAATTGATTAGTTCTCGTTTGCCTAATCATCATACATTGTCTACAACAATCAAGACTATCCTCCACCGATAGCCCAAAGCAGTTATTTCTAAACAGAAAATAAATGCACCAAATGGATAAATTATCAACATTTGCCTAGGTGAGCGATAAATTAATCCAACTACACCATTTAATCCCATACCATTCTAATTTGAATATTTCCTATTCAATTTCTCATTTCCCAAAATTAATTATACCAATTAATTTATCATGCAATTAGGGCTTTTTCCCAAATTCACAATACCAACCCTAAGGTTCCTTTTTTATCAACAATCTAACACCAAGTCCATTTTCCAATGTATTACATACATAAAGGTTTTAAACTTTGAAAACCCCTCTTTTGAAAATTACACAATGACCCCAAACTTTCTCAAAATTACCCAATAACCCCCAACATATCGAAATACTAAAATCCAAAGACAAAGTTCATAAGATGGAGTAGGATATCCCTACCTCGAAGTTAGAGCTCGAATGGAGAAAAAGACCAAAACCAAAGTGCTCCAAACTCCAAACTTTTCGGATCAAAACGAAGCTCTTGACGATTAACACACTTTTTACAAAGGCCGAAGGATAGGGGAACACTCTAACTAGATCAAACCCTAGAGAGAAGGGAGATTCTAGAGAGAGAAGCTCTCAAAATTGGTTTTTAAAAAGTAAGAGAGAGAGAGTGTGAGTGTAAAAAGTGATTCAAAAATGTGTAGCTGCCATCTAATATACGACACTCCCGCTCGAGCGGAGAATAGAACGCTCGAGCGTCAAGCACAAAAATCTGGACACGCTCGAGCGCCAAGACATAAGAATAAAGTACATCCGCTCGAGCGCGAAAACCAGTCCGCTCGAGCTTAGATTTCCCCCTCCTAGAACTTTCACAGACAAAGTACTACCCGCTCGAACGCGACCGCTTGAGCGTAAAGAAACCCGTTCGAGTGTGAAAAACACACCTGCAGAAGTTTTGCAGAGGCACGAAATATTGGGAGTGTGTAAACCTGCTCGAGCGCAAGAAGGCCTGCTCGAGCGTACAATCAAAAACCAAACTCCGCTCGAGTGCAGAATAACCCGCTCGAGCGTAACACCAAAAACCTGGGCAACTACATTTGAGACTGAAACTCAACCCACCTGTTCGAAACACGCCCAACACATTCTAAAACTCAAACATAAGGAATTAAAGGATGATAATAAGGTATACAACCACCAACTCCACGGAACCAAAGTCCGGAGTACAACAATTACAAAAAGGAAAAACTGGAATCGCTATAGGGTACGACATGTTTGTCAAATTATCCATCCTTCATAGTCTCAAAATAATTCAAAATGAGAATTTTTATATTTTTTATTATATTTTTGCAAAGTATATATTATTTAAAATTTAATTTTTTCATTGTTGAGACAAAAAAAATTATTTATTAAATATTTAAATTTAATTTTTTTATATTTGGGTAAAATAAAATTCCAAATGAATTTTGGTGCCACATCGACACATTTCGTCCAATTGTAGACGGAATGTGATGGCAGGGGTTAAATTGATACTCATGTTAACACTTGAAACATCCAACAACCAAACACCTAAGACTCTCTCTCCAAAAACCTCCTCCCCAGGCCTCTTTTGGGCCGGCTAGCCGCCGCCTTCGGCTATGGCGGTCGGCTGGCCTAGCTCTTTCGGGCATTCGTTTGTTAGTTTTTTCCTCCAATAAACTTGATTCCCACATTTCTCCCACCTAGGTGTGTTTTGTGTTGCTACGGTTGGTTTGTTTTGGTGACTTGGGGCCACTATAGCTGATTCATCAGGGGACGTCCTGGATCTTCATTGGTGCGCTCTTTTGCGAGTAGGAGCTTGAGGGGTGAACTCTGGTTCAGGTTGGTGGAGAAGTTTCGATGCTTTGTTTGGCCAGAAACATGGGTGTCAAAGTTGATCTAGATCTGTCTGGTTTTCATTCGAGCGCTCCTCTTCGGGTGAGAATTTGAGGGGTGAACTTCTTCTTAATGTATGGAGGTGTCCCAGCGGTTGGTCGGTGTTTTGGTCGGTGTGTGGAGCTGTAGTGGGTGTGAGTTAGCGGTGTTGGCTATGGAGTTGCAGCAGAAGAGATAGTGGTGGCAGTGGGTGATAATCTGTCTTCGGCAGCAAGTGTTGGAGCTGCAATGTCAAGTTTAGCAGGGGTGTTGCAGCAGCATAGGCATTGGAGTTTTCTGGTGTTGGCTATGAAGTTTTCTCAGTCGGTTTAGCAGCATAGGTGTGTTCAGGTAGTGTCATGACCCAAACCCGCCCCTATAGGTTTGGCACCGTAACCGGCCAGTAATCTGAGGATTACCTACGGCCTCTGAACAGATTAACAAAATATTAGGGGCTAGCGGAAGCAAATAATAATATACAACGTCCATTGAGCTGTGCAGACTTATATGAGACAGAAAATTTTTAAACTTTTTATATATACATATATACACATTAACTCTAAGTCACCATATATACACAGATTAGACCAAAAAGGAACTTAGCCCTATTTACAAAATACCGAAGACTTGCTTAACCAAACACGAAAACCGAACTTAAACCTTAAGTTACTAAGCAATAACCACTTGACACATTCGGAACCTCCACGAGAGGCACATTAGTTGGCTGACAAGACAGATTCTAGACAGATGCCTCTAAGCAGCCACGCTACCGATCACCTACATACATAAATATCTGATGAAGCTAAAGCCCAGTGAATAATAACAGAGTAAAGGGTTTATTGAATGATGTCCATCACAGAGTTAGAAATCAGAGTTTATATCAGAAACACAGTCTTATCAGAAATAGAGTCTTATGCATATTCAGATTTCCAATCAGAAATAAATTCAGATACATGCTCATATTCATAATCAAACTCAGATTTTGCATAAGATCATATGTGATACACCCATTAGCTATCAGATCGGGTAGGTCCTAAGACCACAACAGGCAGGTCCGAAGACCACAACAGGCAGGTCCTAAGACCACAACAAAGTTGGTACCAACGACCACAAAGGTCCATATCTTGCGCGCAAGTAGCCATGGTATTGTTACCCCCAGGCAAGGGCCATAGGCCATGGTATTGTTACCCTCGGCCGAGGGCCATCCGGACTAAGGGTGCCACATATATTTTTCAGAAAAACTGGACATTCATTCATTCATTTCCAACATATCATAGCTTTTCAAAGAATCAATCATTTCGTATCATAGTATACTGAAAATACATAACATTGAACATAACTTTACAAAGTTATTACTCACAGAGGGCTGCAGAGGCAAATTAGACAGACTGGATATATCAGATAAATCGGGTAGACAATGACGCGTGACCTACACAAACATATAACATATACACATTGAAATACAATATTACTCCCTTGCTTAAACTTGTCCTTTCAAGTCTCTAGTCAGTATAGTCCGAAGTTCTACTACGTTTATTCTTTCTCAATTAAGTAAACTGGGTTCTTAATTCACATATTCTTTCATTACTAAGTCATTCTTTTCCAAATAGATTGATCATTTACTTGGCTTCTTAAACAATTACCACAAGATCAATGGTTCATTCCTTAACTAATTAATCTATGTTGATTAGTAACTTATTAATCTTTATTGAGTCATAAATTATGTCTAGAATGCATTGGAAAGAGATGAGGATAAAAATATGAACTAAATGCAACTTTTCAAAATGTACTGAAAATGGGGTCTTCGCTCGAGCGCCACTTTGGACGCTCAAGCGAACTGTAAAATTTGAAAAACTACTGGGAGCTTGATTTTCATGCTCGAGCGAGACTTCCCTCGCTCGAGCGAACAACGAAAATTCTGAAATTCTAAAATTGAAATTAAATTTCAAATTACAAGTATGGATTAAAATCTAATTATAAAATCAACACTTTGTTTAATATTAGGATTAATTCTAATTTTCCATAAACTTGATGTTTATAAAACATTTCATTTTTCTTTTCAAAATATGAGATTGAATTAATCCAAATCCCTCAAAATCCATGATGTATGCAATACAAATAGGCCCAATTTTATTATTAATAACAAAATCAACTTAATTATAAATTACACAAATCAATTTATTAGAAATTCAACTTAACTCAATTTCTAAAATATACTTAAATGGAACAAACCTTTTACATTAAATCACATGCATGGATTAAACAAATTCCTAATTTTCATAATAAAATCAAAACTCCCTTTAATTCCAAAATCAACTCTCAAATTAAGAATGATTCTCAAAATTGAACCTAATTCAAATCCATAAACCTTTTAGACATGAACTAAAATTCCAAAACTTTAAAATTTTATAATGCATGTCTAATTAAAGTATTAATCTTGTAGATTTTTCCCATGCATGTAACATTTAGGCATAATTTCATGCAAAATCACAACATCAAACCCAAATAATCAATTTTCATAAATTTGAATCTAATTCAATTTTATCACTCTTTCACTAATTCCTTTTAATTTACATGAAATTGAAGTTATATGACTCTTAGGAAAGCATTTGCATGTATGAAATTAAGAACCAACTAATTTTCTATGTTCAAAATCAAATCATAATTTAATTCTTGATTTAGCCAAATTTAGATTAAATTAATTTCCCTCATAACACATCCAAATTTAAACTTATCAATTTTTACACATGAATTAAATTTGAAGTCTTGAAATTTCAACATGCATGCAAGTATGGGTTTCAATTTGTAAAGAACAAAATAAATCAAACTCTAACTAATTAATTTCCAAATACATATAGTCATAATATTACACATGCATGAAACCCTTTTCATATTAATTTCCCTAATCTTATTCTTAAGCTAATTTTCCTTCATCTTCTTGCTATTGATTCCCATTTCATCCTTAATTTCAAGTATAACATAAGGATTCTATAAAAATTAAGCATAAATCCATACCTTAATATTTAATTTCAGCATTTACTTGATTCTCCTTTACTTTCCCTTTTCTTTTCTTCACTTCCCTCTCTAATCCATAGCTTTTTCCTTGACTTACTTTTGTTCCCAGCAGCCTACACACACACACAAACCCACTCTCTCTCTCTCGGTTGTTCCTCTCCCCATTTTCTTTCTCCTTCAAATGTTGTTTTCAGCCGAATGCAAACTACACACTTTCTTAAATTCACATATATTAATATATTATACAACTATTAGTTGCTGCCTACACCTTACACGTACACACACATCACAATCAGATTTCTTAGTGCATACACACACCCACAATTAGCACCCTTAGTTCTAGATTCCTCCACAATTTAATTTATATTTAGGATTAATTTAATTAAGCATCATTTAATCTTAATAAATTTCAATTAGCACATCGTTGAATTAATTATGACTAATCGTAAATCCCACATAATTTAATTAGTCTAATTGATTTTCATTAGAGCCTAATTAATTATATTTAAATTTATCGGTACAACTCAGATTTTTAATCAGACTCCCAAAAGGCGCCAAATAATAAATCGATCTTATTTCCAACCTCAATTTTGGTTTCTTGAATCATTTAGGTCTTCAATTTCTGATCAGACTCCAAGTTTCCGTCAATTACATTATATATATTCAAATAGGGCACATCATAATTAAATTTAATTTATAATAACCACAATCCTCAATCCTCATGATTTAATCAATTCCAATTAGGGCCTAATTAATCAAATCTCAATTTCACTAAACTGAATCGAATATTTAATTAGACTCCCAATTGGGTCCGTAATTAAGATTAAATTGATTCAACTTCCTAATTTCACTTCCTTAAGTCATTTGGACCCTTAATTTATAATTCCAAAATAAACTTTCAATCAAATCATATACGAGTCAGATGTCATAATTCTCATAAATCCCAAATAAATTATACTACTCGGCAATTAAATCTCAAATCCTCTTAATTAATCAAGTACTAATTATTATACATGATGGGATTGTTACAGGTAGGTGGTTGATTAATGGTTGATTTCGGTGTTGGCCCATGAAGCTGTTGGCTATGGTGTTTTCCGGTGGTGTGGTCTCGGGAGTGCAGTAGCATAGGCGTTGTGTAGCCTTGGGAGTGCAGCAGCTTAGGTATGGGTCTTGACGTGGTGAATATGTTGTGTTCAGGCGGGTGGTTGGCCTTGGGAGTGCAACATCCTAGGCGTGGGTGTGTGCAGCAGAATAGGCGTGGGTGGCGTGGGTGGCGTGGGTCTTGGGTAGTGTGGGCTCTGGGTGTGTAGTAGGTGTACAAAATAATTGGGTTATCAGCTTGGGTGTTAGGAGTGTTAATTTTAGCGGTTTGGGTGTTTTGGTGGGTTGATTTTGTAGGGAATCATGTATTTTATTTTCTGTTAAGTCATTCTTAACTCTTTTTGTTTAAAAAAAAAAAAACTGTGAGGCCGAGAGATTGGTTGTATGGTTGCAAGTAGCAGTAGTAGGAGTATTTTGTACTTTCCGAATCTCTCTCAGTGCATTTCATCTTCCTGTACCTTTAATTTCATGTTAATGAATGAAATTTTTCTTTGCTGATCAAAAAAAAAAAAAATTGATCAATTTGTTGACAGTTTTGGTACTAAATTGAAATAAATCGAAGTATGAGAGTCAAATTGAAAAACGCGTGATAGTTTAGAGGACAAAATGATATTTTCTCAAAATTATATACACTTTTTTTTGAATGTGTATTATACAATTTCACTTTTTGTTATATAACTTGTTGAACTTTGTCGATATTCAACTGAGTCAAGTTATTCTATGATATAAATATGTATGAAGTCTACAATATTTGTCAATTATTATTTTTTTACTTTCATACATTTTTAAGTCACTCTTAAAGATGAAATAAAAATCATATGAGTTGACTGAAAATTAAATTAAGGGTTTGTTTAGGAAGTAGGTTGCCTTTTTAGTTTTTTAACTTTTTTAATTATTTTAGTCTGGGACTAAAAAGTCTCGTTTGGAAAGGGCTTTTGATTTTTTTGACTTTTTTAAATTTTTTATGATAGAAAGAATATAATGATTATGAGTTAAATGTGATATTTTATTTTATTGAATTAAAAAATTTATTTTATTTTTTGTGATTATTTTAATTAAAAAAACCCAAGTTTTGACTTCCCATGCGAAGCCTAAGTTTTGAAGTTGACTGAACGTGACGATATTTTACGTTCAGGCCGTGCTTGTCTCCGGTTACTATATAGACTAGTTGTGGTTCAGTTCGGCCCGTAAGTTCGCTATGGGTCTTAATTTAACAATTTGATTAATTAAGTTTTTATGATTTTGTTTGTAAATTATTCACTAAAAAAATAAGATTATTATTATATAATTTTATCACATTTGTTTTATAAAATTCGACAATAAAGATAATTTTGAAAGTACACCGTTTATTTTTTAAAAATAAATATAATTAAATTATATTATTAAATGATCTACACAAGACATCCTAAAAATTAAATAATTAAATTGAGACGACCAAATACGTAGAAAATTTAACAGACACAGACCTGGACTGAAGTAACTAGAGAATTCTTGAGGCTTTATTATAATTATTCAAAGTTCATTGTAGCCTCATTAAAATAATTAAAAGTTAAAATTTTCCAATCATTACAGTAACACTTGGACACAGTTTTGGATAGAGAAAAATATCAAATTTCTGCAGAAAATACAACAGCCCTTTCTCCACCTTTCCTTTCTCATTTTGCTCTCCAAATCTCTATTACTGTGTTTACATAAGGTTTAGGATTTTGTGTTTTCAATTCTTATTTCTTGTTTTTAGTGAATTTATTAATATTTTAATTAAAAAATAAAAATAAAAATAAAATAGACCTACTTAATCTATATATACTTAACAAACAAATTTTTTTTTGAAAAAATCTTTCAAAAAATTCACTAAATACAAAATTTTAGTTCATTTTTATATTTATTGAATTATTTTTAAATTTCTTTAAAATGTGTACGTTCTACTGTTCATTAACAAAATCGGACTTCCACAAGCGGATTAGTACCTCTCTTTATGAGGGATTATTCGGAATTTATACATACATTATAATCTAATTCAATTAATGCATAAACAATATACTTCAATGTTATTTTTTATTTTATTTTTTTATTTAAATGTTATTTGATAAGATGAATGTTAAAGAATGTCTCTAAATTATTGTTTAATGTTGAGATTGAAGTAAAATATATCTTAAAAATAGATGAAAAAGTAAAGATGTATTGTTTGAAAATGCCACATTCTTCTATTTTTTAAAATAATTTTCTTGTGCCGTAGAGCACTGCTTAGCGAGACTTATTCAATGTCCGTAATGAAGAGGCATGAGTAGGGAGTAGGGGTGACCATTGGCTTCAACACAATCCAGAATTTTTAAGACTGAAAAAACAAATTTGGACTGAGCTTAAAAAAAGGAGTTTTAGCCTAACCCATATTAGCCCAATCTAGCCATTTATAAAATAATATTTTTAATTTTATATTATTTAGTGACTAAATAAGCTAATATATATGTATACTCTTTTCTATGTGAAAAATTTAGTAATCCCTTCGATACTGATTTGTGATTATGTATCAATTTTAAACAATAAATAACAATCCCAATCAAACAATCAAGATAAATCAACACAACGATTTAACGTGGAAAAACCACAATTGAAACGCCTTCAATTGTGATAAAAAAAACTACGGGCAACAGTTACAAAACAATCCACTAAAAAGACATAAAGGAATTACACAAGTGTACTCTCAATTACCTAGCGAATCCACGCCCAAATCGAACCGACTCCAATATGCCTCTTTCAACCTCGTCTTCACCTCGGAATTGTTTTGCCCAACGTTGAATCCACAACATCGATGTTGAATCACGACGATGAGCCATTCTGGAATCCACCAAAACTTCAAACCTGAATTCTACGGTGTAGCGATCCTGGTTTTGACCCTTTTTTCATGTTTTGCCACTTCGATTGGGCAGGTCAGGGATTGAGCTACCCGGTCAACTTGCAGGGGTCCAAGGGGCAGCGCCTCTTGGTAGGTCTTAGGGCAACGCCCTAGTGGGATTGAGGGGCAGCGCCCTCGAAGCAAAAATGCAAAATGCATTCGAAGTTGCTTGTTCACTTGAGCGGGAGAGCAAGCCGCACGTGCGAATTTCAGGAGAGAGTAGCTTACACACTGCTAAAAAGGCAGGTGTGGGAGCGAGGTGCAGTGGGTTGGTGAGATTTGAAATTTTTTCCTTTTATTCTCTCTTTGGGTTGAAGTTGAATCACTTTTGTATATCTCACTCTCTCTAAAAACATTTCCTCTCCCTTCTCTCTACATTTCCTGCCAAAAACCTCACAAGATCTTTGATTTCTTCAAATCTTTTGGGATTTGGACCTAAGTTCTTTATCAAAGTTGGTTAACTTCTAGAGGGCTTCGTTGTATGCGCAAGGAAGATCGAGTTTCAACATCGTTGATTTTGGGGGTTTCATCTCATTTCTTCTTCAAAACTTGAGGTAGGGATTTTCTTAGAGTTATATATATATTTTTGCAAGATCTAGATGATTTTGGAATCATCATTCGATAGTTTTGAAAATTAATTATTAATTCAAGAGGTTGAGCGATTTTGAAAGTGGGTTTGTCTCTTGTTCTTTTAGAATGATCTTATGGGTTTTGATCTTCGTTGATTGAAGAAAAGATAATTTTGGAAAGTTTTCTTTCAAAAGATTTGAGTTATATAGTTTCGGTGAGAAAACCTAGAATTTGAGGATTTTTTTTAAAGAGACTGAAAATCTATGAATGATATTGTTATATTTATTTTGTGTGTCAAAATAAATGGATGTTTGAAAAATTTCTTATTTATATTTATATAAATGATGAATTTTAGGGAATATGAGAATTGTTATTCATTTTGAAAATTATTGTTCAGAACATTGAAATGATTTTGAAATGACTAATTGTTGAGGATACTTGAGAAGAGGGAATTGTGTTATTCCTTGGATAATAAATTGGAATAAAAGTATTTATATTCATCTTGTGTTATTGGCATATCAATTCATTTGATTACATTAAACTTTGAAAGTTGATTTGAAAAATTGCATTGAGAAAAGAATGTTGAGAAACAAGTTTTCATGAATTGGTTTTGGAGTAAATACGGTGGTAAGTCTTGACAGGTTGTCACGACCCAAACCCGCCCCTATAGGTTTAGCATCAGAACTACCAAGAATCCGAGATTACCGAAGGCACATATGATAAGATAGTATAACAAGTACAAGGGTAAGGAAGCCAATACAAGAAATAAACAATGTCCAATGAGTGGATGCCAGTATGCAAAGAGACTTTTCACATATATACTGATCGTCTGAGCAGTATGTATGATATATACAATCATTGATCTGAGGACTTAATCCCTATTAAACAAGATGCAGATGCGATTGCAAAATATTTAGTCTATCTGATGGTACATCACGAATCTGAGATAGGTGGGGAGATTAAAACACCCCTAAGCCATAGCTTGAATAAAGATGGAACCTCAAAGTGAGGCACAAAGGTTGGCTTGACAAAACTGGAGTTTACCCCGACGCTTCTAGCAATAGTCCGGTGCCTGTACACCTACATATATATATGAGCAGTGAGTTAAAGCCCAGTGAATAACATAATGCGTAAAGGGGTTAAAAAAGAATGTCCTTTCAGTATTTTAAACAGTCGTTTGCCTCGGTAAATCAGTTATACAGTCGGTGGCTTATACTTCATGTCATATTAGTCATTTAGAAATCATAGTAATCGTACATGGCACATCCGATAGCAAAATAGTACGGTGGTAGTAGCGATGTCGATGCGATTATACGATGCAAAGAGTAGTAATGCTTGATAAAGATCTGCGATAACGATGCTGATCTGATAAAGATAAGCTTGATAAAGATATGATAAGATGCAAGATACTTGATAACAATGTGATACTTGATGAATGATAAGACAGTTCTTATGGACTCAAGAGGTGTCTCGCACAGATTCTAGATGTGGCTCACACTGTAGCACTTAGGTCCGTGCAGCACTTTGCTCTAGATTTCACAGATTGGCTTAAAGCCCAGTATGGACTTAAGAGGTGTCTCGCACAGATTCTAGAGGTGGCTCACACTGTAGCACTTAGGTCTGTGCAGCACTTTGCTCAAGAGATATCTGTGACAGTAGCAATATAGTAAACAGTAGGTCTTAAAAGACCGAGCGATCGATTGATGGCCATCAATCAAGAACACTAGTGGTTCCAACGAGGAACCACAAAGATTTGTAACAATGGCGGTAATAATGTAAGCGGTTGCTAAAGATGGCCTGTCTGATTCGAGAATATAGGACATACATTCATTAGGTTAACGGTAAATAGTTGAAACAAGATGCGATTCAGTTGTTCAGAAGACAATCATTTTGAACATATCTTTACACAATTGTTACTCACAGAGTTATGGGCCACAGTAAGCTAGAGCGTCTCCTTGGTAAGCCAACCCTACACAGTTAACAGATTGAACACATACACTAAGCTACACAGCTGGGAAAGATAATAACTTAATCCCTAATTTGCCCCGGTGTGTTCTACATCTATATCCTCATTAAGATGTCTTAAACTAGGGCTAAGAATGCCTAGAATGGGATGGGGATGCAAAGATGTGCACAAAAAATAGTTTTCAGAATTTTCAGAAAAACAGAGTCCCGCTCGAGCGTGGGTTTCCCCGCTCGAGTGGACATGCAACAAAAGGGTTTCCGCTCGAGCGTATACTTACCCGCTCGAGCGTACTGCAAAACAATCAAAAGTGCTGGATGTGTGAAAATCACGCTCGATAGGCGCTCAATACCCGTTCAAGCGTGTGACACTAGCCTCCGCTCGAGCGTTCAATACTCTGCTCGAGTGGACTGTAAAGCATGCAAGATGCTGGGAGTTCGATTTCCCCGCTCGAGTGCAACTTCCCTCGCTCGAACGGGAGTCAAAAATTTGGAAAATCCAGGTTTGAACCTCAAGTTCAAAAACCAAGTTTCAATGTACCAAATTCGATCATTTTGGGCTAATTTTCTGGAAAACACTTCAAAACTCATAATATAACATGTTTCAAAGATCAATTTGAGAAATCAAAACCCAAAGGTAGTCCAATTAAACATGATTTCAAACCAAATTTCAAGAACATGATGAACATGCAATATCCATGAATTCAATCAACTTCAAAACTTCAAACACTTGCTCAAATGAGCCAATTCTCCTTAAAACATGGTGAAATCATGGACTTGAACATAAACATGTACATGCATGCAAGATTTCTATGAAATCAAACCTCCAAACTCAACATTGTATACATGCATGCATGCTAAAAGCTACAATTCAACATTTTGAACCAAAGCTTGGCTTTAAACTTCAATATAACGTGAATCATGCAAGAACTAACTTAAATGTAAGTTCAAGAAGATGGTTCCTCTACCTTATGCTTTCAATTTGAGGTATAAAGGCTCAAGTTTGCGATTCTTCTATGATTCTTCAAATCTCCAGACAATTCAAGATGAAATATTGATATCAATATTTCTCCTAATTCTCCCTCTCTCTCTAATCGGCTATGAGCTCAAGAATGGGCTGATGAAATGTTATCTCTAGAGGCTCAAGTGATTTGTAAAGTAGGCCATTAACATGGCAAAGTTGTAATTAAGGCCAAAATCTTGTAGTTACATTGTTTGATCTAATTTAACCATACCAAATAACATTTTAATTAAATATACCATTAAGTCATATTAAATCCAATTGGCATAAAACATTAATCGATTTCAGATTCGGCCATCGATAAGGCCTTCAATTTGTAATTTAATGCATATAACATAAACAGATAATTTGGCAGTCAAATAGATAGACAATACATTTAAACAGATACAGTCAGTCGATCAGTTCTGGATTTCAATCAGTTCAATTACCAATCATAATCAGTCTCAGTTTAGCAGTAACCAGCGGTTAATCAGTAATCAGCGACGAGGGTTGTTACAATCTCCCCTCCTTACAAAGAGTTTGGTCCTCCAAACTCGAATTAACATATGACAACAGAGATGATGCCTATCATAAGGGTAACTTTCACTCTATAACAGGAGCATATGACCCAATCTCAATCTTGGCAATGCACAGAAACAAAATCATAAATCATATACAGAGATTAGGGTCCGCATTAAAACAGAGTCTTATACCTAGTCAGGTTTTGGAGTCAGGAACAGATTCAGATACATGTTCATTTTCATATTCTTGTCTAGATCATACATAGATGCCACAATCCTTACTCAAGCATACGTGGCACATTCATTAGCATGACCAGAGCAATTTCAGAACAGATGCTGACATGACAGATATAGTACAAATACAGACATAGCAGATACAGTACAGATACGGACATGGTAGATACAGAACATATACATAACATATACATGATGGTTATGAATGACCAGTTCCATAAAAGAATCCCCAAATCCGGGTAACAGAACAGAACAGAACAGAACAGATGTTGAGCCCCCGTGACGAGGCCTCCGGTACGGGTAACAGAGTGCAAACAGATATAAGTTCCATAAAAGAACTTCCGATACCGGGCAGCTAACACATATCACATAATATTAAGAGTCACGAATAGATATCAGGAGTCAAACAATCATTCAGTAAACAGTATATAACATTTCCGAGACAAAACTTATTTTGTGACACAGAATATGAATACAGTTGCACACAACTTTACTGTAGTAGTAATTACACTACTTATATCAAGTACTTATCGGGGTTATAAATTTGCACTAGTCTCATTTCATAAGTAATTTCCCCCGTTAAGTTACAGAGTTTCGATTAATTATCTTCCGAATTGTTCACCCGGTCTTAGTTCAATTTGGTTCTCAATTCGGTAAGCCATCACAGTCCGTCCAGTTCATTCAGGAGTTATCAGAAACATAAGGCGAATTTGTACATTACTCCCATAGCAGTAGGCGGAGTTCTGAAGCAATCATTCATATACTATTCATCAGTTTCAGTCCTCACAGATTCGACCATACTGTGTGTCAATACGAAGCGATCATCTGATTACATATACTTCCGCATCGAGTTTATGATCAAACTAGTCTGTTGTCAACAGATCCCATCATTTCTGAAGTACAGTAATCACCAAACAATCATTCCCTAGTCAATCAAGTTCATGGACATAACGGTAGTACTGGGTAAGTAATCACGTGGCATGTACCCAGTTTTTCCACATTGTATGCAATCTGATAATAGCTTTCTCAATAAGGGTTCCCTCAGGTCAATTCGATGAAAGTTCGACCAGGTCATGTCAAATGCAAGTTCTGCCCAATCATTTCAAGTAAAAGTTTAAAGCACAAGCATCCAACAGAAATTCTATCAGTTACACAAAGGGTTTCATCAGATTAGATCGGATAACAGTTCCATTCCTATCATTTCCAGATGAGGTACATGAGTTCATCAATTGTCAAACTTACATCAGAGTCCGGTACCATTACAATTCATATTAAAAGCGATGCAGTCACATACAATGTGTCCCCCCCAATAAGTTTACAGGCAAATGCACAGGCATGCAGTTAATCATATCGAGAGGTAAGCATCACAGTCAATATAGCAATTTCTAAATAAATCCTTCATATAGGCATATGGTACACAGTAATACATCACACGGGGTTCCAAATCAGTCATATAGTCACTAAAGCATAGGCTCGCAAGTCTAATCAAATAGTCATGTCAATCATCCACAATCACAATTCACAGTCTAGAGTTTATCATTTGGGGTCTTTATTCAGTCACACAATCCCGGAGTCATAATCCCAACGGTTAAATCATTGAACAAAAATCATAACAATCATTCCGAGCAAAGGTATCGTCATGTATGTGCATGTTCAGAGTCTACTAACATTTCCAATACAGATTCACGAGTTTGATGTACAATACAAAATAGTTTCTCATCAACAGTAGATTTCAAGAGATTCATTATTCACAGTCCATTCCTCTCAGTCTTAACAGTATTACAAGCATGGGAACATATATACAGGTGTGAGTTCAAAATCAGTTTTCATGTAGGCATTCATTCACAAATTCATAAGCAGAAGTTCATCTTTACAAACCAATATGGGTTCTTAGTTTCAGCAGTCTCACACACAAACAGTTCGCGTGTATAATTCGAGTTCAAGGGTCCGTTCATTCAATAATGTCCGTCAATACGTAATAGTTCAGTACAAATCATTGTCGTACAAATTTCTCGAATTACAGTCAATCATAAGATATTCCCATGTTCAACAGTTCTAGTACAGTCCAAAAGGTCATTTTCACTTTCTGTTACTTCTGTTTCATTCTTTCTGATTCAGTCGACGATGTTGATTTGGATATTTCAATTCTGCTACGTTGTCTCAGGCATTATACTCTATCCGGACATCGCACTTTGGCGGCTTTAAAATGTCGATTGATCAAACACATCTAGGTCACGCACACCTTCAGTTCTTTTCTAGTCTTTTGTAGTCAGTATCTATCATGTGGGGTGTCTATCAAACTAGCTAGGTAAACCTTACCTCATATTCGACCACAGTCTTATCACCTTACCCAAGTTGTTCAAACTCAGGTACTTTCCTATCTCGGATGCATTGGGGAAAGTATTTTTCGAAGAAATCTTCACATATTTCTCAGTTTCTAAACCCAAGTCTCAGTTGTCGGTGATGCAGTACCTCCCAGAAATTCCAGTGGTTTCAGTTTATTTGGGTTTCTGTATTAGCGTCATCAGATCATAATCAGTTGATTCGGGCATGTATGTTTGCCTTTATTATCTCAGATTTTCGGTTAAGGCTTCAACCATTCCTTTTAGCCTGTTAACTCTAGCATCAGAAGATTCAGTTTCACCTACGTTCCTCGTCCTTTCCCTTATTTACATACAAATAGGGTGATTAGCAATATGGGAGAGGTTCTTACTAATTTTGCATTTCATTCCATAACAGACGTGTGTATGCTTTCATTTCAACTCGGGTATGGTCACATAACCCTTTACTTTCACTGCGTTCATTTTCTTTTACATAGATTCCACATTCGGTAATCACATTCACATTACGTGTTATTCCACTTAACCGTCGATTATGTATATAAGTTTCGTTTCATTTCACAAAGGCAGTACGGTACTCATAAGCATAGACAGTTGCATACTTAAACACATTAATCACATTAGCTTATTTATCCAAGTCATCGCCACACACTTATTATGCTCATGTAATGCCCTAATTGCTTTTCTAGGACATCCTATAGCTCATTTGGACACGTGTGCGGTATAACTCGTGGTTAAGTATCGCTTTGATACCACTCTGTCACGACCCAAACCCGCCTATGGGTTTAGCATCAGAACGCCGATGTCGAGATTACGAAGGCTGCTATGATGAAGACGATATAGCAGTATAGGGACATGCGAAGCCAATCTGATAAATAAATAATGTCCAATGTTTGTGACGATACGTATGTAAAGAGACTTTTCACATATATGCGATTAATCTGAGCAGTATGCATCATATATACAATCATTGATCAGAGACTTAATCCCTATTAAACGATGCAGTGCGAAGGCAAAATATTATCTATACGATAGTACATCACGAATCTGAGATAGGCGGGAGATTAAAACACCTTTAAGCCATAGCTTGAGCGATCTTTGGAACCTCAAAGTGAGACACAAAGGTTGGCTTGACAAAACTGGAGTTTACCCCGACGCTTCTAGCAACGGTCCGGTGCCTGTACACCTACATATATATATATATATGAGCAGTGAGCTAAAGCCCAGTGAATAACATAATGCGTAAAAGGGTTAAGAAAGAATGTCCTTTCAGTATTTTAAACAGTCGTTTGCCTCGGTAAATCAGTTATACAGTCGGTGGCTTATACTTCATGTCATATTAGTCATTTAGAAATCGTAGTAATCGTACGTGGTGCATCTGATAGCAAAAGCGATGCGGTGGTAGTAGCGATGTCGATCTGATGTAGTAATGTGATATGATCTGATGTGATCTGATAAGATGCTGATCTGATAACGATCTTGATCGCGATACTTGATACTTGATAATAATAATGTGATACTTGATAGCGATGCTTGATATGACAGCGGTATGATATGACAACGATATGACAGCGATGTGATGCTTGATACTTGATATGATGCAGTTCTTATGGACTCAAGAGATGTCTCGCATAGATTCTAGAGGTGGCTCACACCGTAGCACTTAGGTCCGTGCAACACTTTGCTCTAGATTTCATAGATTGGCTTAAAGCCCAGTATGGACTTAAGAGGTGTCTCGCACAGATTCTAGAGGTGGCTCACACTGTAGCACTTAGGTGCAAAAGACTTTGCTCGAGATATCTGTGTGACGAGTAATCTGATGTGATGGGTCTTAAAAGACCGAGCAGGTCAATTGATGGCCATCAATCGATGCTTGATAGTGGTTCCAACGAGGAACCGACAAAGATCTCTGTGATGGCGATAATAGTAAGCGATAGTTGCTAAAGATGCCTGTCTGATTCGAATATAGGACATACATTCATTGATTAACAATAAATAGTTGAAATGATGCAGTTCGGTTGTTGAAGACAATCATTTTGAACATATCTTTACACAATTGTTACTCACGAGTTACGGGCCCACGATAGCTAGGCGTCTCCTTGGTAAGCCAACCCTACACAGTTAACAGATTGAACACACACACTAAGCTACACAGTTGGGAAAGATAATAACTTAATCCCTAATTTGCCTTGGTGTGTTCTACATCTATATCCTCATTAAGATGTCTTAAACTAGGGCTAAGAATACCTAGAAGGGGATGAGGATGCAAAGATGTGCCTGACGATTTAATTTTTCGGAAGCGAGTCCTTTCGGCGTGGGTTTCCCTTTCGGCGGACATCTAACTAAAGGGTTTCGCTCGGCGTATACTTACACGCGGCGTCTTTCGCTTGATCAAAAGTCTTTGGATGTGTGAAAATCACGCTCGATAGGCGCTCAATACCCGCTCGAGCGTGTGACACTAGCCTCCGCTCGGGCGTTCAATACTCTGCTTTCGGCGATACTTTATGCAAGATCTTTGGGAGTTCGATTTCCCCGCTCGAGCCCAACTTCCCCCGCTCGAGCGGGAGTCAAAAATCTGGAAAATCCAGGTTTGAATCTCAAGTTCAAAAACCAAGTTTCAATGTACCAAATTCGATCCTTTTGGGCTAATTTTCTAGAAAACACTTCAAAACTCATAATATAACATGTTTCAAAGATCAATTTGAGAAATCAAAGCCCAAAGGTAGTCCAATTAAACATGATTTCAAACCAAATTTCAAGAATATGATGAACATGCAATATCCATGAATTCAATCAACTTCAAAGCTTCAAACACTTGCTCAAATGAGCTAATTCTCCTTAAAACATGGTGAAATCATGGACTTGAACATAAACATGTACATGCATGCAAGATTTCTATGAAATCAAACCTCCAAACTCAACATTGTATACATGCATGCATGCTAGAAGCTACGATTCAACATTTTGAACCAAAGCTTGGCTTTAAACTTCAATATAACGTGAATCATGCAAGAACTAACTTAAATGTAAATTCAAGAAGATGGTTCCTCTACCTTATGCTTTCAATTTGAGGTATAAAGGCTCAAGTTTGTGATTCTTCTATGATTCTTCAAATCTCCAAGCAATTCAAGATGAAATGTTGATATCAATATTTCTCCTAATTCTCCCTCTCTTTCTAATCGGCTATGAGCTCAAGAATGGGCTGATGAAATGTTATCTCTAGAGGCTCAAGTGATGTGTAAAGTAGGCCACTAACATGGCAAAGTTGTAATTAAGGCCAAAATCTTGTAGTTACATTGTTTGATCTAATTTAACCATACCAAATAACATTTTAATTAAATATACCATTAAGTCATATTAAATGTAATTGGCATAAAACATTAATCGATTTCAGATTCGGCCACCGATATGGCCTTCAATTTGCAATTTAATGCATATAACATAAACATATAATTTGGCAGTCAAATAGATAGACAATGCATTTAAACAGATACAGTCAGTCAGTCAGTTCTGGATTTCAATCAGTTCAATTACCAATCATAATCAGTCTCAGTTTAGCAGTAACCAGCGGTTAATCAGTAATCAGCGACGAGGGTTGTTACACAGGTGGTGTAGATAAAATTGAATAGGTGTCGAGCTTTCCAGTTAATACTTGTAAAAATGATAGATTATAGGTGTTGAGCCTTCTAGTCAATACTGGTAAAAATGACAAATTGGTAGTACTTGTATAGTCTACTTGCAGACACCAACCTAGGGATTACCAGAGTCGTATTTACCGCCCTTGAAATAAATTGTTAAGTTTTGAACAATTGAAATTGTATGATATCATTGAGTATGATGGTTTCAAAAGATGAAAATGTATTTATCTTCAAAAAGGGCATAGCATGACATGTGCATTTCATCTCTTGAGACTTGTATAAAATGCATATACTTTGTTAAGAATTTCCTATTGGGCTTTATGCTCACCCTACAGGATTTTTGTGCAGGAAAAGACGTGGTGATCCTACCCAACTAGGGGTGTGGAAGTATGTGTGTTGGGAGTATAATGCTCTCATTTTGTTGTGACTCTGTGTGTAAGCCAAGGATTGTATTTGTGTGGGTTTGAATAACCGTTTTGTGTAACCAGGCTCAAGCATTGGAAACTTGTAAACCCTTTGGGATATTTATTTGTTTATTTACTTGTTGTTGGATTAGTGTATTGTTGCATGAAAAACTATTGTATCATGTAATGTAAGTTTGAAGATTTATATTCGGTTTTCCTTGAAAGAGCTATGATTGTTGTATTATCATTTGGGCTAGAAATTTGGGGCGTTACACACGGAATCCATTGAAAAACAACTCTATCTTTTGTATAGAATAAACAAACAATCATTTGATATATTATTTTTAAACCATGAGTTGAAAACTCAATTAAACATCAAAGAAACCAAGCAAAATAGCCCCAGATATAAACCCTAATATCTAAGAAGATCTGGAAGCTTAACCTTAAAATCTGACTGAAACACATATTTATAGTAATCTGTTCCGTGATCTTCGCTCAAGCTCTGGAATGGCTGCTCGAGTGGACCGACGCTCGAGCGCAAGAAATTCCGCTGGAGTGGGAAAAAAAATCTCCCAGTATTTTTGCAAGCAATCAAACTTCTGGAACTATGGATTCTCTGCTCGAGCGCACAAATGGTCGCTCGAGTGAACATGCAACTTTGAATGTATTTTTGCATTTTGCTTCGGGGGCGCTGCACCTCAATCCCTCCGTGACACTACCCCCTGGACCCTTGTGAGCTGACTAGGTGGCTTGATCCCCGTCATAGTTAGCGAAATGGCAAACATGAAAGGATTAACACCACAAACTTCTCTAGAAGGCATAATTTAGGTTGGATTCATTTAAAACTCATAGCCTCCTTTGAAACAAAAGTGCGAAAACAAGTACAAGCGAAGGAATTTTTTCAAATAGGATTGTCAAGAATAAAAACCTAACACTATGCCTATTCTAAATTCAAATAATTATTAAAAAGACTTAAATAATTTAATAGTCTTTCAATACAAAAAATTAATTAATAATTCATATATAATCAGTTAAGTGGACGGACTTGAAATTGAAGATTATTCTAGGATCGGACTTACAATAACATATATGATCATTATATAGTGTAAGTTTGACCCAAATTTGGCTTAGCCTGGTGTTTGTCCAGCCCTAGGCATGAGGTTACATCACTCACTATTGAAAAATAGGTAAATCACACCCATATTTCTTGAAATTTTGAAAAAAAAAAAAAAAAAAAAAAAAAAGTAAACTCTATAAGTTTGACACAATTATATTAGGCTTTCTCAATATTTTAATTTACATAACACATAGCCCACATTTATTTAGTGAACATTTTTATCATTGTAATTACGAGAGAACCTTATTCATTTTATTTAGTTTGTGTTAATTCTATAACTATTATTGAAAAGAGGAAATATTTCCCCCTCCAAAATTTCTCGCATTTTTCAATTTAACCCTCATACTTCAATTAATATCAATTTTATACTCAAACTTTCAAAATTTTGATCAATTTGGCTCCTGTCATCACATTTTATCTACAATTGAACGGATTGTGTTGACGTGACACCAAATTTCAATTAGAATTTTATTTTATCCCCCAAACTATACCTTAAAAATCAATTTGCCCCTCAAATATGAAAAAATTAAATTTAAATATTTAATACAATTTTTTTTTAATCTCAATAATGAAAAAATTAAATTTTAAATAATATATACATTACAAAATATATATATATATATATATAATATAAAATTTCTCATTTAGAATAATTATCTTGAGACTATGAAGCACGGGGTACTTTAACAAACATATCGTACCCATATCGAGTATTTACCGAATTTTGAATTTTTTTTCCTGCTTAATTTTAGAATTACTATTAGTCGATAAATTCTATCGAAATTAATTTGGGTAATAAACTAGTTACGATAAGTTTCTCCAAGATCAACTCGAGATAATTTGAGACCTATGAAGCATAGGTACATGTATGAGTATTGGTATTAGTACGATACGGGCACGTCAACACGGTAAAATTCAAAAAAAAGTAAGGTACGTGTATGACTTAATATGTTTGTAAAAAATATTTTTTTTAATTTAGAATAATACAAAAAGTGATTAAATGGTTTAGTTTGTTAAATCCAACATACAATTGACATTCAATGCCAAAAGTATAGGTATAAGATAAATCAAAATTAAATATCATTATATTAAATAACTTATAAGCCATAGCTTAATTTTAAAATCATGCTAAGCACAAAACTATAAACAAAAATGAAATCTAGTAAAATGAATTTTATCTTTATAATAGAAGAAAATATTTTTCGATTGAAGTGCGATGCGACTTGAGTATATACTAGATATGTCTAGATACACCAAAAATCAAGAAGGAAAAATTTGGATACATGTTTTGTATATTCACTACATATCTTGAGAAATACTATCGTCGGTAAGTACTTTCGATATAGGTGCGACATGTTTGTTGAATTATCCATACTTCATAGTCTCAAGATAATTATAAATGAGGATTTTTATATTTTTATTATTTTTTGTAAATTATATATTATTTAAAATTTAATTTTTTCATTATTGATATAAAAAATATTTATTAAATATTTAATTTTTTTTATTTTATATTTGGGGGCAAATTGACTTTTAAGATATAGTTTGGGAGGTAAAATAAAATTTCATATGAATTTTGGCACCACGTTAGCACATGCCATCCAATTGTAGACGGAATGTGATGGTAGGGACCAAATTGATTAAAATTTTAAAAGTTTGGATATAAAATTGGTATTAATCAAAGTCGAGGTCAAATTAAAAAACACGTAAAAATTTGAAAGGTAAAATGATATTTCCTCTAGTAAAAAATAGACTTTTATTTGAAAATTGATAAATTATCCGTAAAATAAAATTGAGGGGTATGGGCCAATAGAATTAGTAAGTGTTTGGCATGCACTTAAAAAGTATATTTTTTTTGCATACAGACATTTATTTAGATTACATTAATCAATATCTATTAAAATCTTATTTCTACTTTTGTATAAATTTTTTCTACTTTTTATATATTTTTTTATAAAAATTAAAAAATACACGTAAGGCCTCGTTTGGGAACATACTATTTTAGTAACTTTTTGACTTTTTACGAAAAGATGTGCAGAAAAGTAGAGAGGTGATGTGACTAATTTTAGTTGATTTTTTGACTTTTTAGCTAAAATAACTAGTCCCCAAACGAGACCTTATTTAAAATATTTCAAACCATTCCTTAGGCCTCGTTTGGGAACAGGCTATTTTAGTAACTTTTTGGCTTTTTGGCTAAAAAGTAAAGAAAAAAAAACTTAGTTGTTTGGGATAAACTTTTTGACTTTTTACGAAAAGATGTGAAATAAAATATGATAAATAATGAGAAGTTGGTAAAATGACCGAAATGCCCTCATAGAATGTCAGCGTACCTGTGGATGTCAGCGACGTCAGCGGCCTCTGCAAGTTGTTGGTAAAAACGGAATTGGCTGTCTTGGACAACGCATTAATTAGTCAGAAAGCTATACAAATCACACACGTCTGTTCTGTAGTACATATAATGCAATATATTTACAAATTATTCATTCTATAACGGTCTTTTTTTTATATTTCTTTTATGTCATGTAATATTATGTCAATAATATTTACGTTAATATACATAAATATTTGATATATATGGGATATGGATTGTGTTTATGTATTGTAATAATTTTTTTAATGAAACATTACATTTGATGTTAAAAATCATTTTTTTTAAATTTTTTTTTAAAAATCCAACAAATTATGGAAGTGTTTTGGAACTTGGATTTTCAGTTTTGTTATGTTTTTATTTTTTCAGTACAACACAAATGTCTTACCAAATCCCAAAAAAAAATTCCTCACAAAATATCACATCAAACCTCATACTTTTTTCAATTTTTACATCACAAATATCATATCCAATCACGAAATGTAAATTTAAACAACTCAAATATAAACTTGTTAGGTAAATTTCAATTACATAAATCGGTAGTTCTTGTTTATAAATTTTAAAACAAAATGTAAACTTCAAAAATGTGTATCCGTTTTGAGTTTTATTTTTTTACCACCAACACTACCCACCACTAGTCACCATTTTCCACCACCATCTTCCGCCACCCCCCATCCCCACCACCTGCGACCAACACTTAGCACCCACACTGCCACCACCACCCACTGGCACAACCCACCACCGCCACCACCACCACCACCACCGCCACCACCACTCACCACCGCCACCACCACCACCACCACCATCTGCGGTACCATCCACCGCCGCCACACCACCACCACCACCACCACACTCGGTACCACCCGCCGCCACCACCACCCAACTCGCCACACGCCACCACCACCACCACCACCACCACCACACCACCGCACCCACACGAACACTCGCCATTCGCCATTACCACCGCCACCACCACCCACTGCCACCCACCACCCGCCACCACCACCACCACCCACCACCACCACCACCACCACCACCACCACACCACGCCACCACCCACCACCGTCATTACCACCGCCACCACCACCCACCCACACACTACCCACCACCGCCACCACCACCCACATGCCGACTACCCACCACCCGCCACCACCACCACCACCCGCCACCACCACCACCACCACCGCCACCACTTACATTTATTTTGTTTTGTGGATAATTTATTTTCAATTTTTTTCCAAGTAATGTTTTTCTCATATAAATTTATTTGCAATTGTTTTTAAAAATAAATTTTTTCCCAATTAACCTTTTTTATCAAATATTTTTTGTCGCACTAATCTTTTTAAATTATTTTTTAATTCATCTTTTCAATTTCTTTGTAAATTGTTTTTGTAATTAATTTTTTCAATTCCTTTTTTTATCAAGTATTCGAATTAGTTTTTTCCCAATTATTTTTGTCCAATTAATTAGTTATTTTTCAAATTACTTTTTGTCAATTATAATGTGGGTGATCACATTAATCGTAAATAATGAAAATAAATATAATATTTTGAAACAAAAAACAACGTGATTGTTTATCCCATTTATAATGGATTGATAACCATTTATTTATAATTGATTGCTAACCATTTATTTATTCAATTATTTTTGAAATTACTTTTTGTCAATTATAATGTGGGTGATCACATTGTCATAAATAATGAAATCGTAAAAAATGCCGTGGAAAAAAAAGCAACGATTGCTAACCATTTCTAAACATGACCTAATAACATACACACTACCCAAATAATGTCGTAATAATCAAACCGTAAAGTAAGCAACTTCAAATGATAAATTGGAATTTAAATCATAACGAAAGTCTTCGATAACAAATTCAAAACATACATGGTCATACATAATTGCTAACCAATTATGTACGTAAATAAAAGTCCGCAATTTATTTCCTCACAACATTGTGATGCCATGCATTACATAAGGCGGCCACCTAACCAGCATTGCGCCAAAGTCCAACCAACTCTGCCCTGATACGCGCCCGCAACTGCGCCATCTCAACGTCCTCATCTCCAGGCATCATTGCGTCATCAAGGGCAGCCAAATCTTCCCGGTCACGCATGTCTGGATATCGATACTCGGGCGCATTGCTGACTGCAACAATAATCTTATCGTCCACACTGTTTCTGCGTATAAAATTATGTAAAGCCATGGATCTTGCAACCAATGGCACTGCACTTTCAAATCAAGCGAGGCATATCTTTTAGAAATCTCCACCTCATCTTCCAGCGCCAAATGTCGCTCAATCACGCCGCAAAGATGAGTGAGCGCGGTTGAACAATTCATCACGATTCCGTGGATTATGCCTTTGAAACTCCGGTTGGTGGTACCTGTTGCCTTTGTATGGTGCCAAAAAGCCCTTTTTGTTGCTGTATCCACTATCCACAAGGTAATAGCGACCTGTGAAAGTGCACATATAAATTACATAATACTCGTTATCAATGTTCACATGACCAACAAAAAGAACATAACAATACTAGTTTATCATGGGAATATACTTATGGAATATAGTTTGAGCAACTTGTCTGTTTGAGCAAATTTTCTTTTCCATGATGTAATATAGTCACACATTGCCTACTACTATCTTTAATTTGTTACGTACGTGCAGATGTTTACCAAAAAATAATTATGCAAAATTGTAGTGTGGATGTTCGTACCGTCCATTGCAGTTGGAAAATTGTATTGTGGATCCTCCGTTACGTTGCTTAAAACCGGTATTGTCGTGCATCTTTGCCTCCCACCGACGAGACAAACACAAAGCACATATCGAAATCACATACCGCCAAAATATTACAGGTGTGACACCCCTTTCGGCTAAAATATGGGGCTGCTTCGGACTCCTTTATGCATGCCGGTACATGTGTCCCATCCAACGCACCTAAGCAATCCTATACATGAACCGAAAAATTTGCACTTACAAAACAGTACCGACCATGCTTTCTCAAAAAAAAATTGAATACATTACAAATCTTTTCCCACACCTTGAATGGCAGATACTGGCGTTGAGATTGCAAAGTAGGATGGCTGTGCGTGTGGAAATTAGCGAGAACTGCAGTGAACGACCGTGAATTTTTTCATTGCTTTGAGGACGGTATGAAAATGCCGTGAAATTGTTTCACCGGAATGTTGGAAGCGTTCCTGTAAGTCCCGGTTGTGCTTGTTTTTAAGCACATGAATAAATATTGCGACACTCTCCTCGACGTGCAATCCATGCGGCCGCTCGGGTACACGCAACCCGAAGTCATTTACCAACGTCGTACATAACGAAGGAAGACTGTTTGCATGCACAATTCATAGGAAGCGGCCATTGTGACCCTCAAATAATTCGGTTATCCATGCCCTACCCGACAATATGGAAGTACGACATGGAACTTTGAGGACGTAGGCCTTGTAGTACTCAGTTGCAATTTTGTATGCTTCAACGTAATTTAAATTCATCTGTTGATGCCACTGTCTCGCAAGATCTGCAACCCCTTCTAGCATTTCATCCATTGCAGGTTCATGGTCGTCATCGTCATTCATACCTACAACATAGAAGCGTAAAACAAGATCAACAACTGCCGAAACGAAAAAGTGTTAAGCACATGTGTTTGATCATGAAAGTTTCAAATAATTTAAATATTGTTCAGCAATCCTGAAGCAAATTAATAAATAAAGGACAGCATGGCATAAATAACATAATCAAATCAATAAATATTAGTTTCAGTGGTTCATCATTTTAGTTTCCAGTGTTGCAACACACATGTCCCGGCCTACAAAAACACTTGTGCAAGCATATGTCATGATTTAAAATCGAATGTCGGCCTACAACAATTACGCAAGCATATAACGATGGTTCACCTAAGCAATCCTACACACATGTCTGCTACAACAATTCTGCAAGCATATATCAACAATTCGGCACCCTATATAAACATTTTATAATTGCTAAACCAATGGCACATGGGCAATGCATAAACAATTCTCAAAATTAAACAAAGTAGCTGCGACCATTAGAGCATAACACAACATAAGATATGTAATATAAAATATAAAATATATGGTCCAAAGTTTAATCCATCACTGCTGCCATTATAGCATGCACAAACTCCTTCAAGTCCTGATAAAAAAAAAAAAAAAAAATCCTTACAGTCCACAAACATAGCAATGATTGTCCAGTTAATGTTAAAATGCAGCGAGGCCCGACCCATGCCCAAACCATCTTCAACCAACAATTCAACTAAAATAAAAACACAACAAAGGGAAAAGAAGGTTCAGAATTGAAGTGAAATTAAAGTCCATTCAGCAGATTTAAAATCGAACTCCTTCATTCCGCAACAAACTCGCAAGAGTGACACCCCCACTCCTATCTTTATCTCGTTTCTTCGCTCGTAGCCAACCAATGATGCCTTCGTCCGTGGGAATACTCATTACCATCTCCCGGTTGTTCGGAACCTCCATAAGCATGACGCCAAAATGGAGAAGCTCATCTTCCGGCGCTAGTCCCTGTATTTCATAGAGCCGTCCAACAGCCTGTCCCATAGTAACACTGTGGCCCCCGACGACATGGTTGACAGTTAATTCCTTACTCTGAGTCTTCACGGAATTTAGCAACTCGTCCATGCTGCCTGCCAACGCTTCAGCCCCCGAAATGCGCTTGTTTTGCAATGCGTTCCCCGAGGAATGCTTCCGCTTACTTCCACTACCCGTGGCGTTGAGGTGCGCGGAGTTCATCATGGCTGCCATTTCCGATGCGCCTACGTCATTGCTGTCACCTGAAAAGTCTGGACTATCCGACTCTTCATCCAACTCCATTGGGTTACGAGTCTCGCCGGGTGTCCATGCATTTTTCCCCGTAGCCGCAGCACCAGTGAAGACACGCTCCATCAACTCCGGGTGGTCCAAGGATTTGGTTCTGAACTTGCAACATACACTGTTGATCTGTAAATGAAGACAATGTAACTAGCATTAGCGTACTGCCATTGAGAAGCCAAAACGTAGGATATATATTTTTCAGATATGAGAAATTTTTGATCGAAATTTTGATCCGAAATTGGATGGCGAGATATGAGAAAAGAACCAAAGGAAAGCGATTTGATCCGGATATATATTTTTAAGATATGAGAAAAGAATTTTCCGATCCAGTTGATTGCATAATTTTTCCTCCTCTGTCTCTCTCTCACGGTGTAAAAGCAACGAAAATGAGAAAATTAAAAACAATTTGTTAGTATTCGTGTTTTATTTCCTAAGGTGGAATGGTGACTTTTCTTGAGATGGCACGTCACTTGCTCTAAAACAATCATGTCACAAAGAAACATAATAAGGAGGTCTATCAATTAATTTGCATAACTAAACATGCTTGTTGGGCCGATTTTATTTGGACATATCGGACACCTGACCCATATCCTTTCAGATTGAAGAATTTGTCGATCCGAAATCATTTCGATCGAATTCATTCTGATTGCGAAATTTGAGGCGAATTCATTTGATCAAGAGTTAAGGTTCGAATTTTTGAGAATTGTAGGCATTTGATTTGACAATAAAAACGAAACAACAATTCATTCTTCTCATTAATAGTCATTACGGTCGAATCTAGTCTGAAGCGCTATATGAATTCATTTATGAATTTGGAACAAACATATGTTACGAAGCATAAACATTGCTCCACTATGTTATGTCTGAAGGAGAAGCGAAATTGGTCTATAATCAATAACCCTCTTGGGCTCTTTAAATGATGACATGGGACAATAACGATGAAATTTCTTGTTGAATGGGTCTGATTTTTACACATCTTTTCAATAAGCTCAAACCGAAATTGTAAACTTATACCTTGTATTTCTTTTATTGGTGATGAGAAAATTGAAGAAAGGAAGAATCGGTCTTCGATGAATATAATTAGGCACAGTTTATATGGATTCTCGATGTACGTAGATATATCTCATGTATGCTTAAGTTTCTATGATGTCAACATGCAATTTTAAAGATCAAAGTGAATAGATGTTAACTTCTAACCACCATTATTTCTGCTTTTCAATAGAACAAATTTGCAGATTTCATAGGAAGATAGCAAAGATACCAAGTTTAACCTTACAAACTAAAACAACATGATAATGTCTTGTTGTACAACAAATTATGTTAACAAAGTTTTTGTGTTTTTATTTTCCATGACTCACGAAGATAAATATGGCTTCGAAACCTAACACCTTGTCTCTTGGGTAGTTGATAAGATTAAGCTTTATATCAGAACAAGTGAAGCAACAAGGACGTGAATAAACTTATTTAATTTAGCCCATACAACCACAACTCATAACTGTTTTCACCACAAATGGTTCATAACATGTAAATCATATCAACCACAAATCAAATATTGTCTCTCTAATCTTCTGAAATCTTTTACTATCTCTCTTCAACTGCTGATCTATTAGAGAATCAGCAAGTTGATTACTATTCATATAAAGCAATCATGGACAAGAGTTAGATACATGTATTTCCATATTCATTCAAATTCTCATAAAGCAATTATGGACTAGTGTATGACATATATATAGCTCATTGAGTAGAATTTCAGCATACATTAAAGGAATTTCAGAATACTTGGCAGATTTTCAGAAATATTTCGTAATCCAAACCATAGCATGGCATGTTAGGTAAAGTTAGCAAGATTGAACATTTTAACCTACACAGTGAAGCATGATACACATAAAGAATTTGAGATATTAGTTATGAAATACCGGACACGAAAAAATTAAATGTAAACCGTTACCTTTTCCATTTTAGCCCTGTCGGTAGAAGCATTGAGCAGGCGGTTTCTTGGTGAAGCCAATTCAGTTAGGCCTTTCCGTGATCCATTAGCTTGCACCACGCCGCCACTCGGTCTTCAGCAGATTGTACTTGTTTTTAAGTTGTTTGGTGGAATCACGATCGCCCGATTCTTTGCCTCAAATGTCTTAGACAACGAGCGGTACCCATTTGGAGTGATTGACATGTGTGGCGGTTTCTGCTTCAATTTCCTTCACAACGATTGGGAAAATGTGTGGAGTCCTCATCCCAAGTTGCTTTATGATAGGCTTGTTGGCGTTTCCCCTTGCGGAAAGAGTGCAGCGTGAATCGATGTGGCGCCATGAGACTAACAATAGCGTGACACGAGAATCAACATGAAAATATGTATACACTAACCATTTTGCGTGTTACCAATATAATGACGAGGTTTTTATGTCACAAATGTGGTGTTAGACATAAAAGCGTGGCGTATTAAAAAGCATGTCAAGACATTAGTACTTGAAAGGAAAACAAAAAGTAGCGGAAGTACATGGAAAATACATGTTTCAGCCACAAACATAGCACTTAAACAAAGTAGGGGACGGTTGCTACCATGGTTACATATATCACATCCGAAACAGTAAAATAATGACGACGATGCACAGTACGCATGTGACTACTGTAAGCACACGCAAAGTTTGTTCAATGTCACGGAAACGACTCTCAAAACGAGCAACATTCTCTGTGCCATTCTCAGCTGCCCTTTGGCGCCCAAATTCGTCACACCACCCAATCCAACTGACACATGGCTGAGGTTAAAAAAAAAATTAGTGACCATTTACGAGGGAAATGTAAAAGGAAACGTGCATGTACTCACCACTCCACGAGGGCATTGGTAATCACGCGACGACCGGGTTTCTTCGCGAGCGAAATCTTTACGTTCTGATGCGTACCCACACGCTTACCTCTGGTGGTTGTCTTGATGTGGCGATTGACATAAATGAGGCCATGGTATCTTCGTGACTTTTTCCGGGACATGACAAGCACAACAAGAGTAGGTCAATGGGTGTCACACTTTTGTTAAGGACATAAAGTTGTTAGTCGGAAATGGGTTTCAAAATGGCACAACCCCCCTCCACATCACATTCCAAATCCCGGAATACCCCTTGTCACCCATTTTTTGAACCAAAGATGAATATATTAATAAAAAAAAAAGAACTTGAAGATGATAAAATACCAAACTGCCGCAGGATATTACCAACACTGGTTGATCACTCAAACATCGTGCAAGGCACCTAAATCCATGTTATGCGGTCAAGGAGCAGCGTAAAATGTTGTGTTTGCGTGGTGCCGTAAAATAAGTAAAATAGTGCTACAATTTCTCACAAAATGAACATGATGGCTAGTACATTAAAATTATACAATCTCCAAATTTAGTTAATGAAAAGAATCACTACGATTCCGAGCATGAAAAAAAGCGTTTTAATTATGCGCCATATATAAATAAATGTATCCCTACTTTTAGGAAATGGTAAAGACCACAAAAATTTTAAAATAAAGTTCATGGATATGACAGCACATGGATCGATATCCATGGTTTACGAGCGACTAATTAGATTGGTTGTCATGATCGATATCCATGGTGTGATTGGTTGTCATCTTTGTAATTTACGAGCGACTAAAATTTTAAAATAAAGTTTATGCAGATTTGACATAAAATAAATTCTTAATTGGTTGGTGAGTTAAAACTATCGGATTTACTTTATTACAATGTATTTACTTCATTACTATTTGTCTTCATGAATCACAATGGTAGAAACTTTAGGCACGAAGGCCTAAGCCCTGAAAAAGAAACTATGGCATAGATATAAAAATAAAGTATACAAGTGCAAGTGGTGAGACAAATTGAAAGCGGATAAGGAAAGTGGTGAGACAATTTTGTTTTTGGGAGACAAACAAGCGACAAGCGAAAAGGAATTTTTTGTAGAAGACAAATTGAAATTGGCACACACACACACACACACACACACAGAGCATAGATGATGAAATGCCCCCTCTGACTTTTACGATCTTTAAGAGTTATATCAAATCAACTGACCACTAATATACAAAGGTAATACCAACATCAGACAAGAAAAATGAACTATATAAATCAGAAGCACTAAAATACTTGCAGAAAGATTTTTAAAGAATAAAGATGCATAGAAAGATGAGATCTTTGGAGCTCAATCTCTATGAAAACTCAAAATGTTGGTAGATCTTTATGGGTTTTGTGATGACCCATCTCTGCAAAATGTGCTGAGTTTAATAATTTTGAATTTCTTCAAAGAGAAAACCTGAGCAAATAACACATACATGAATCGACAAAAGGCCTTGTGAGGTGTGCTCAAATTGAAAAGAGAGAGAAGAGCCCCTTTCCTTCGGCCCCTTTTATTGATCTTTCCTTTTGGTTTGTTTTGGAGAGAGAGAGAGGAGAGTGTGATAGACACACACAGAGAGACACAGACACACACACACAGACACACACGCAGACACAAACACACAGACAAACACACACACAGACACAGAGAGACAGAGTTCATCCATATACAAAAAACAGAGCATTTACATAATGGTTATGAAATCCACACCCCCCCACCACCACCAAAAACCCGGTAATGTGTAAAGTGGTGTCCATAGATGAAAAGAATCCCTAAAACCCCAAACATGGCACCGTGTAGGGGAGTTCCTGAAAATATTCCCCAAATCTGAATTCCACCGACAGGTTGAAATATGGAAATGGTCAGACAAAGCGCGAGACACACACACACACAGCGCGACAGAGAGCGAGAGAGAGAGAGAGAGACAGATCATACATATATCACAAACAGACCATGCGAGACATGGTTACATTCAAAGCAGAACAAGAGATCTTTGAAGAGAGAGAGAGAGAGAGTGAGTGAAGAAGAGCATACCTGCGGCTGGGGGAATCGTCGGGGAATGGACTACTTCTCCGTCGGCCTTCGCGGACTGTCGTCGTCGCTTGGGTTTTCTTTCTCTTCAGATCAGAGGTTCTACTATCATCTGGCGTTGAACGAAGAACCCTCTTCATCTTTGATCTTGAATAGCTGGTAGTACACTCTCTGATAATAGCTCTGAAATGATTCGTAGGTCTGAAATGATTCCCATCACTGGTTGACATAAAGGGAGGGTAAAAACGGATTAACGAAAATTACTGAGGGGTAAAACAGTCTTTTTACACCACAGCTGGCACCCATCACGTGAAGCTACAATAAATAGGCGTGTAGGTATACTTTTTGGCTAAAAGAGTAACTTTTTGACTTTTTGACTTTTTAGCTAAAAATGTTAGTTGCCAAACAAGGCCTAGTGTGACCCAAGCATCCACTTATGTAAGCGTCAACTCCCAATTCTTTTCTCTTCTTTCTTTTAGCCTAGTGACATTCTATTAAAATAATTGTCCAAGATTGCTAGACTAAGCAGGCGACACGCATAGTTGGTTATGATTTGATGAGGCGTTAGCTTCGTTTTGACCATAATTGTTACGATAAAAAATGTACTTGGTTTTATTTAATATTTAGGTATAATAATAATTTTTTATTTTTATTTTTATTTTGACTGAAAATGATTAATTATGTTACAAAGTGAGATCAACTTATAAAATATTATAATTTACATATAATACACTTATTTTAAAAAATACTTATTATGAAATCTCCTTTAATTTACTCATCAATAATTAATGGTGGTTTGCGAATCTCCATCGCAATTAAGATTCCCATCTCTTTCTCTTACCCATTTCTGTACTTCTACCCAGCTCGAAGGGTTAATGCTGAGAAGTCATCAACACATCAATCGATGGAAAATTATTTGATAGTTCCGGGACAAATTCACGTGTTATTTTGATTTGATAGTTCAAGACTACCAAATAACAACTCTCAATTAATGAAACGTCTTCCTCACGTAATTATTTAAGGATCAAGCTAATGACAATTTTAAAGACTATCAACAAGAAATAAATAAGAATAAAATATTTATAATTCTAATTTACATTTTTTTATTAATTTTATTACATTTTTTACACAAATCAATATATATATATATATATGTAACGTCTCAAATTTCTAACCCAAATAATAATATAACAATCATGATTTTTTCAAGGAAAAATAAATATAAATCTCCAAACTTACATTACATGATATAATAGTTCTTCATGTAACAATACATTAATCCAACAATAAATAAATAAACAAATAAATACCCCTAAGGGTTTACAAGCTTCAAAGGCTTGAGCCTGGTTACACAAACAGTTATTTAAACCCATACACAAACAGTCCTTGACTTACACACAGAGTCACAGCAAAATGAGAATCTCTTACTCTTAACACACATTTTCTCGCCTTTAGTTAGGCGGCATCACCACATCTTTTTCTGCACAAAAATCCCGTAGGATGAGCATAAAGCCCAGTAGGAAATCCTTAATAAAGTATATACATTTTATATAAGTCTCAAGAGATGAAATGCACATGCCATGCTATGCTCTTTTGAAAGAAATCACATTTTCATCTTTGAAAATCCTCATGCTCAATGATGTCATTCAATTTCAATTCTTCAAAACTTAACAATTCATTTCAAGAGCGTAAATCGACTCTCATAATCCTTAGGTGGATGTCGCAAGTAGACTATACAAGTATTACCAATTTGTCATTTTTATCGGTATTAACCGGAAGGCTCGACACCTATCCGCACGGATTTTCGGTCTTTTACTTGAACTCTCAGGCCAACTTATTCAATATTATCTATACCACCTATCGAAACTTTCCAACGTATTTAACCCAAAAACCATTCTATGAAAACTTGTTTCTCAACATTCTTTTTCTCAATGCAAGTTTTCAAATCAACTTTCAAAGTTTAATGTAATCAAATGAATTGATATGATAATAACACAAGATGAATATAAATACTTTTATTCCAATTCATCATCCAATGAATAACACAATTTCCTCTTCTCAAGTATTCTCAACAATTAGTCATTTCAAGATTATTTCAACGTTTTGAACAATAATTTTCAAAATAAACAATAATTCTCATATTTCCTGAAATTCATCATTTATATAAATATAAATAAGAAAGTTTCTAAATATCCATTTATTTTGACACAAAATAAATATAACAATATTGTTTGTGAATTTTCAGTCTCTTAAAATTTTTTTCGCAAATTCTAGGTTTTCTTATCAAAACTATACAACTCAAATCTTTTGAAAGAAAACTTTCCAAAATCATATTTTCTTCAATCAACGAAGATCAAAACCCATAAGATCATTTTAAAAGAACAAGAGACAAACCCACTTTCAAAATCGCTCAACTTCTTGAATCAACAATCAATTTCAAAGCTATCGAAAGATGATTTCAAAAATCATATAGATCTTGCAAAAACATATATATATATATATATATAACTCTAAGAAAATCCCTACCTCAAGTTTTGAAGAAGAAATGAGATGAAACCCTCAAAATCAGCGATTGTCGAAACTTCGATCTTCACCGTACAAGCAAGCCCTCGAAGTTAACCAAATTTGATGAAGAACTTATGGCAGAACTCTAATGGATCTTGAGAAATCAAGGTTTTGATCCAATTTGGCGCAGGGAAAAGTAGAGAGAAGGGAGATGAAATGTTTTTAGAGAGAGACATATACAAAAGTGATTTGAAATATCAGATTCACAAACTGATATAACATGGTCCGCTCGAACGTGGAAAGCCCCGCTCGAGCGTCGAATACACCTTCCTAATACTTTTGTAGATAGGTTAAATTTCTGGAACCAAACATTCTCCGCTCGAGCGCATAAACGGCCGCTCGAGCGGACAAGTAACTTCGAATGCATTTTGTAATTTTGGTTGATCCCGGACTGGCCCAATCGAAGTGGCAAAACATGAAAGAAGGATCGGAACCCGGGTCGCTATAACCTTTCCTCCAAATTTCAAATCAAACTACCCAAACAAAGGGGTTTCTAGCGATCAAAGCCACGTTATTTCATTTCCAAATCACAATACTAACTCTCAACTAAATTCCACTATTTCCACCATGGTTATCTCATTAACAACAACCTCCTAAATATGCATAAATATGAAATTTCTTAGAAAGTAATGGCAACACTCAACAACCTTATGCTTAAAACAATGCACATGTCAACATGTGGTTAACAACTTTAAATACGCTTCCCTCAACACTAGGGAATATTACAAAGAAAAGCAACTTAAGCATTTTCAAACAAATCTGGATATTTGGAGCAGACTTTCACCTCCCGTTTCTACGTCGCTTCTTCAACCCCATGGTGTCTCCACAACCTTTATCAAAGGTATAGTTTTGTCTCGTAGCACTTGCTCCCGGGTATCTAATATTTGAACTGGTCATTCTTCGTAAGAGGCATCCTTATCTACCTCAAAGTCAACCCAATCAAGAACATGAGAAGGGTCAGGTTCATACTTCCTAAGCATACATACATGAAATACGTTGTGAACTTTGAAAGTTGTTGCGATAAAGCTAACCGGTATGCCACTTCTCCAATTCGCTCTAAGATCTCAAAAGGCCCAATAAACCTTTGAGATAATTTACTACTATTACCAAATCTCATCGAACCCCGCCTTGGTGAGATTTTTAGAAACACATGGTCACCAACTTCAAAAAATAAAGGTCCTTTCCTCTTATCGGCATAACTCTTTTGTCAGCTTTGGGCCATAGCTAACCTCTTCCGAATGAGAACAATTTTCTCGGTTGTCTCTCTAACAATTTTCGGACCCAGTAACGGAGTATCACCCACTTCGGCCCAACAAACCGGTGATCTACAAGATTGGCCATACAAGTCCTCAAATGGTGCCATCCCAATACTAGCTTGGTAACTATTATTATAAGGAAACTCAATCAATGGTAAGTGTCTTTCTCAAGGCCCTTTAAAATCAAGGACACAAGCACTAAACATGTCCTTCAAAATCTCCATCGTACGTCCCCACTGTCCATCGGTTTGAGGATGATAAGCGGTGCTAAGAGTCAACTTAGTTCCCAATGCCTCTTAAAGGCTTTGCCATAACCGGGAAGTAAAACGAGGATCCCTATCTGACACAATAGTCACAGGGACTTCATGAAGTCGAACTATCTCTCTAATGTAACACTCTGCCAAGCATTTAACTGAGTTGCTGGTGCACATCAGAATGAAATGTGTAGACTTAGTCAACCTATCAACAATCACCCAAACGACATCATTGCCTCGTTGTGTTCTAGGAAGCCTAACTACAAAATCTATGGTAACACGCTTCCATTTCCACTCGGCTATCGGTAAGGGTTGTAACAAACCCGTTGGTCTTTGGTGTTCGGCCTTCACTTGTTAACAAGTAAGGCACTTCGATACAAATAAAGCGACATCCCGTTTCATACCCCTCCACCAAAACTGACGACTAAGATCATGATACATTTTAGTGCCTCCCGGGTGTACCGCAAGGCGTGAGTGATGAAACTCCCGAAGTACTTCCTCTCTACAAGATTCTGGTACAAACAAATGGTCTAGGTAACGTACACTCAGATCCGAGTGAACGTTCAAACCTTTCTCTTTCTTCCCATTGGAAATCTTAACACGAATTGATTCCACATCACGGTCTCCTCGTTGTACCTCTATGACCTTACTAACCAAGGTAGGTTGAGCATTCAAAGTAAACAAGGTAGCACTCTCTCCGGACCGACCCAAGTGCAAATCAAACTTGCCAATAACATCTAGCATATCCCATTCCCGAATGGCCATACTTGCCAAACTACTCACAGATTTTTGACTTAAGCATCGGTCACCACATTGGCTTTCCCCAGATGATAGTGTAACTCAAAGTCATAATCCTCCATAAATTCCATCCACCTCCGTTGTCGTAAATTCAAGTCTTTTTGAGAAAACAAATACTTTAGACTCTTATGATTTGAGAAAACCTCAAACTTCTCACCATACAAGTAATGCCTCCAAATTTTCAAGGCAAAAATAACTGCCACTAATTCTAAATCATGGGTGGGGTAATTCTTCTCGTGAGTTTTCAATTGTCGTGATCCGTAGGCCACAACGTTTCCCTCTTGCAATAAGACACAACCAAGTCCATGCCCAGACACATCATAATAGAAAGTGTAATTCAAACCCCTTTCCAGAATTATCAAAACCGATACGGTAGTCAATCTAGTCTTAAACTCTTAGAATGACTTTTCACAAGCCTCATTCCACACAAATTTGATATCCTTTCTAGTCAACCTAGTCAAAGGTGCGACTAGTCTAGAAGTCCTTTACAAAAGCGTTGATAATACCCGCTAATCCCAAGAAACTTGGATTTTGAAAATATTTTTGGGTTGTTCCCAATCCTATCGGCATCTATCTTTGAGAGTCCAGTCACTTCCTCTCTAGACACTACATGCCCCAAAAACTTCACATTCGTTAATCAAAACTCGCATTTTTCAAATTTGGCATATAATTGGTGCTCACTAAGTAAACCCAGCACCACCCGCAAGTGAGTCTCGTGTTCCTCTTCAAAGGTTGAATAAATCAAGATGTTGACCACAAAACGGTCCAAGTATTCCTGAAAAATTCTGTTCATCAAATCCATAAAGGAAGCCGGTGCATTGGTCAACCCAAAAGGCATTACAAGGAATTCATAGTGTCCATAACAAGTACAAAAGGCCGTCTTTTGAATGTCCTCCTCCCGGACTCTCCGCTGATGGTACCCCGATCTCAAATCTATTTTTGAGAAGCAACGAGACCCTCTAAGTTGGTCAAACAAATCATTTATTTTGGGTAGAGCATACTTGTTCTTAACTGTAACTCTATTCAACTTGCGGTAATCAATACACAACCACAGTGACCCATCTTTCTTCTTCACAAAGAGAGCTGGCGCTCCCCAAGACGATGTACTAGGGCGAATGAAGCCCTTGTCTAAAAGTTCTTGGAGTTGAATCTTCAACTCATGCAATTTGGCGAGTGCAAATCTATACGGTGACATGGAAATCGGTGCCGTGCCAGGCACTAATTCAATGGAGAACTCGATCTCCCGGTGAGGTGGTAAACTAGTAAGATCTTCTAGAAAGACATCCGGGTATTCACAAACTACTCTTGGGAACTCAACACGAGCCCCGTTACTCTCACTATCCAAGAGAGTTGCAAGAAGGTCACTAAGCTTGCTCCTACTACGAGGGTCAACAACTGGTGACAAGGCTTTATCAACTCAGTTCCTCGAAAAATAGAAACCATCACCACCCAAAGTGCACATCGTAACTCTCTGACGATAATAATCAATCACAGCTTGATAAAAACACAACCAATCCATGCCTAAAATGACATCAAAACTCGACATATCTAGAAACACAAAAGCAAGCGAAGTCGGCCATGGCAACTTCTATTTCACAATCACGAAACCCGGTCTAAATCAAGCTTGCCTCTAAGAGTTGACTCTACTCACGAGTGGAGGCACTAACCATGCTACCTCTAACCCCAATGCGAAGCAAATGTAGTAGATATAGATTAATGTGATGTACCCGTGTCTATTAATACATTAGCCAAAGAACTATACACACAAAAATACCTCTCACAACTAAGGATTGCAAGCTGCTCGACCGCAGTAACGATATACACCGCCCATGGCCCTTGATTGACTTGCTCCCTTTACGGGGCATAAGCATTATCTTGACTAAGCGAAGTGGCTCACTGATTAACTTCATGAAGCTTGGATTGATTGAGCCTCTTTGGTGGCTCTGAGTCTCCTCAACCACGATGTGCTAGATCGCCTCCTAGCGTGGGCAAGTTCTTTTCATATGCCCTGGCTGACCATAATGATAACAATTAAACCCTTGACCTTTATTCTAAGACTGAGACTAACTTTGAGATCGATTAGGTGGTGGTAACATTAACTGCCCTTCTCTCTTCTGTGGGCATCAGAAGGATTTGTGACCCCGTTGGCCACACTTGAAACACAAGAAGCTACTCGATGCACTTTTTCCCGGACCCGCACTAGGCAAAGGAAAAGTGGATCTAGACTGCTGTGGTTAGGTCTAGGATGGATAGGTGTTCCTGCTCTTCTTGTTCTGCCTATAGTCTCCTTGAGATTTTTGGCCCCTAGACCTTGAACTCCAAAGCCTCTCCTCCTCGGCTTGTATGGAAATTTCTACGTGTGTCGCCGTCTCCACAAGACGGTCATATTCCCGAATCATATTTCTGACAAACTTGAATATAATTTTTGTTTTCAATTTGTTTTCAAATTCAATGCAACGACGCTCTTCCGTTGCCACCAACTCTGGTGCAAATTTGGACAAACTAGAGAAGACCGCCTCAAACTCAGCCATGGGCATGTAAAGTTTTTGAGGTCTTTAAACTCTTGCCTCAATCTCTCCCTAGTAGTGGGAGGTATTTACTTATCTTGGAAAGTAACCGCAAAAGCTTCCCATGTCGGCTCCACTTTACCCTTGGCATATTTCCACCATTGACCTGCATCTCCCTTAAGGTAGTAACTCGCTAGAGTCACTCTTAGTTCACTATCTTCGATGTTAAGCATCTCAAATGTCTTCACAGTTTGTTCGAGCCACTCATCCGTTTTCTTATGCTCGGGACCACTATAGAATTCATTCGGTTTAGCCCGCAAGAACTCTCTAGTAAGGAAACTCGCCCTTGACTTTGCAGTGTTCTCTCAGGCTTGATTCTCTACCCTCAACAAGTTTACAGACTCCCTTAAAGCCCTTTCCATTTCTCGAGCTAGGGCCCCCATTACGGTTTGACCAGCTTGTCCCACTTACTTGGCCACATTAGCTCGGCCATATTAGCTTGGCCAAACCCTTCTTCTTGCACCGAAACCCTGTGGACCGGTACCTCATGCACACCTCAGTGAGCCCTACTATGCCACTACCACCACGGACTTGACCCCTTCCTGACATCCTAATAAAGGACGCAAGAGAAATAATTTAGCACATTAACTCATATGTGCTCGTAACTCGACTCACACGTTCGACTACAACAATTCCATATATTTCTCTACTATATACACAATTCAATTTCACTCCACATAAGCACTTAGTCATGTAAACACATATGGACTATTCTTTTACGATGAAATTCTTCCCACGAAAAACCATGAATTCTTAGTAGAATGAGTATTGATCAAGTACCTTTCTAATGAGACCTCAAGGAATTTAATAGGCGCAAACAACATCCCAAAAGTCCAGTCCCATACCCATTTAGTCACATAAGCATGTTATCACATAGTCAGAAAATACATAACACTTCCTAAGTATGCTAAATGAACCCATTGTGGTTAAACAACCACTTCCCATGAGCTCCAAGTGTTCAAACCTGATAGCTATGATACCAAGTTATTCAGATCATGGGTACACCATGTCACCCAACAAGCTGGACCTATCGGCCCTAGCCCCACGACACCAGCAGTTGCACCGTCACCCATGGGCAGAGAGTCTTGCTTGGTGACCACATCCTGGCGAGAGTTCCCATATGTGATATGCTTGCACTGAAGTGACAGGTCAACTAGCTTTGATATCAAGTTGTAACGCCCCAAATTTCTAGCCCAAATGATAATACAACAATCATGGCTCTTTCAAGGAAAACCGAATATAAATCTCCAAACTTACATTACATGATACAATAGTTCTTCATGCAACAATACATTAATCCAACAACAAGTAAATAGACAAATAAATACCCCCAAGGGTTTACAAGTTTCAAGGCTTGAGCTTGGTTACACAAAATGGTTATTCAAGTCTACACACATACAGCTCTTGGCTTACACACAAAGTCACGACAAAATGAGAGTCTCTTACTCTCAACACACATTTCCTCGTCTTTAGTTAGGCGACATCACCACATCTTTTCCTATACAAAAATCACGTAGGGTGAGCATAAAGCCCAGTAGGAAATCCTTAACAAAGTATATACATTTTATACACGTCTCAAGAGATGAAATGCACATGCTATGCTATGCTCTTTTGAAAGAAATCACATCTTCATCTTTGAAAACCCTCATGCTCAATGATGTCATGCAATTTCAATTCTTCAAAACTTAACAATTCATTTCAAGAGCGGTAAATATGACTCTAGTAATCCCTAGGTGGAATTATGCGCAAGTAGACTATACAAGTACTACCAATTTGTCATTTTTACCAGTATTAACTGAAAGGCTTGACACCTATTCGCGCGGGTTTTCGATCTTTCACCCCGGAGTCTTAGGCCAACTTATTCAATATCATCTATACCACCTATCAAGACTTACCAACGTATTTACCCCAAAACCATTCCATGAAAATTTGTTTCTCAACATTCTTTTTCTCAATGCAAATTTTCAAATCAACTTTCAAAGTTTAATCTAATCAAATGAATTGATACGCCAATAACACAAGATGAATATAAATACTTTTGTGGAGAAGTGGTTTGGAAATACTCTTCTGGTCCTGGGGGACGCTCTTGATCCTCAAATAGACACCTGAAAGGAAATGAGCACTCCGGTCGGGAGTGTCGGAATTAGCACTCCGACGGACAAGTCAGTCTCTACTCTCTCTGGGTTACTTGTATTTTAAGTTAAGCATATTAATTCTCACATACCTTTCTTAGTCTGTTGTTCCTTTACTTATACTCGTTTTCTGCGCCTCGGGGCCAGGCCCACTTTTCACTCATTATCCTTTTATTTACTCGGCTCCATAGTTCAATAGATACTTGGCCTATCTATTGTATTCGGCCTCCTGATCGTGCAGGATAGAGCCGAGTAATATCTGTCTTCTAGAGTGTACGCTTCTGATTCTGCCATTTATCCGGCTCCCACAATTGCCTCCCAAACTCTCCATTGTGAGTTAATTGGTGTGTTTGGTTTCAATTGAAAAGTCAAGAGAGACATAAGTTAGGCGGCTTCACTTATCCCAATGTGAATGTTAGAACACACACGCCTTTCGGTAATCATTATACTTTCCCGCCTTATTCGTGCATCTCTCGCATTTATTACGATTTGAAACTCCAGTCCCTTCGAATGCATGCTTTTTTGAATATTTGAGCCTCCTGGATTGCCAGTCGGTATCCCTTCTCTGACTCGTGTTTTCTGCAACTCCTCTCCGTCTCTCCTTGTCTCCTTTGCCTCTCGTAAGTTTTCTTCTCTTCTCTTTGTAATCCTATTTTTCGTGTTTATTTTAGATTTGGCATACCCTTGAGTCCTCTCTAGAATGGATAAGCACTTGAAAGACCTCATTTCCGAGGGTCGTATTTCGGGGTTCCGACGACATTTTTCTATCCCTGATGATGTCTAGCTATCTCTACTGACAGACAATACTCTTGATATGGAGATAGAGGATTAAAATACAATCGTCTTTCCTATCTTATCCATTGCGGAGAGCGGAGTCTGTTTTTCCTTACACCCATTCCTTAGGGCCGTCCTCCGCCATTGGGGTCTGATTCCTTTCCAACCCAATGTGAATTTTTTTCGAATCATCATGGGAATCGTAGAGTTGAACCGGCACCTTAGGATCAACCTTGGCATTACGGCCATTCGGCACTGCTATGCTTTAGCCAAATCCTCCAGTCGGCACGGGCACTACTTTCTCAGGGCCAAGGACACTGACCATCACTTGGTAACCATGCTTGCTAGCTCGCAAAGCGAGTTGATAATGTAATAGTCAATGTTCGAGGCAATTGGGAATTGGGCCAAGGGGAAGGTCGGTTAGACCCCTTAACCAGATGGAGGGGTGAACCAGGTTACCGTGTAACTTCTCATGTTTATTGATCTTTCTTTTACTCGACTTTTGCTCCTAGTCTAATCCTTTGTTTATGCAGGCAATAAGTTGAAGAAAATTTTGACTTCGGCCGATGAGGCAATCCTCATGAAATTAAGGCGCACTCAAGTATTTTGGCGTCCCAGCGTCTGAAGCAAGGAAGAGCCGCCCATATACTCCTACGGTACGAGCCTACTTATACTACGTTCTCGGCCGCGGACAACATTTCGATCCCAACCGACGAACAGCATCTTACAGCTCTTGTCTTCTCCAGCTTCAAGACCCTTAGGCAAATTGGTTTCGAAGCATCTGATTCGGAGCGAGATGTAGAGCCGGTGGTCGAGGTAGTTGCCGAACCAACGAGAGAGTTTGCTGCGGAGGCCGAGCAAGTTGATGAGGCTCTAAACTCAGCGTTTGAAGCAGCCGATCTTATCTAGCCTAACTCACAATCCACTTCAGGTCGGCGGGAGTTTTTCTTTAGAGATATTTTCACTGGTTTAGAAGATCTGCCCGGCTCCTATTCTGAGGGTATGGCGAAGGAATCTCTTTCTCAACTGGCACGAAAAAAGAATGCTGAGCGTTTGGCCGCCCGTCAGAAGGCCGAGGCCATTACTTCCAAAATAGCCCTCCCTGAATCATCCGAGCTGGTTGTCGTTGTTGAAATGGCTCAAATTGTTTCTGTTGAGACGGAATGGTCAGTTGAATGTTTAACTCCAGAGGCTGATAAGGGTAGGGAAAAGCGACCCGCCGATTTTGAGGCCATCTCTGAAAAAATCTCAGTCGAAAAACGGCCGCGCTTGGAGGAGTCAGACGTGGTTGTTCCTTTTGTGGTTCAGCCGAAGATAAAAAATGTGTCGATCTCCTCTGACGCATCAGTTGTGAAAGACCCAGCCGTGGCATTGAGCTTGGCTTCATCGGTCTCGTTGTCGGCTGACAAGGCGGCTTTCCGCTCGGAGCCGGACGTGTTAGCAATTGCATTGGCCACTCAGACAGCTCTTCTGGTATATATCTTGATCTTATCTTTTGCATTTCTGCGTATATTTGTTTTGGTTTTAACATTACATTTCTGACGATCGGCAAGATAAGCGAGATAGAGGCGGCGTTAACCTGACGTCGAAAAATAGGCCGTTTAAGATCGGAGGTGGAGGTGAAAGGAGTAGGGCCAACTTTGAGGCGACAAGGCGGCGATGGAAGTCAAGGGCGGAGGTGAAATGGAAGAGTGAAAAATCTTTGAAGCGAGATTGGTGGGTGACGGAGACAGCCTTGACGATGAAGTGCCAAGTCATTGAGGTGATTGCCAAAATTTGGAGAATGAATAGGAAGAATTGAAGAAGGCAAAATAAAAAGCTGACTCCGAGATTTCTAAGGCGTACGAGGCCGGTCAAGATGCCACCCTTGAAAGCTACGCGGAGCAAGCTCCTAAATTTGAAAACCGGGGATTCAAGCACGGCTGGCTTAAAGCCCTTGCTGCTGCAAATGTGACATTAGTAATGCCAATTCCATATGAGCAAGTGGACATCGAGCCGCTGGAGTTTGACCCCGAGGACCCTGAGGATTGATTTAGGACGCCACACTGGTTGTTTTTGCCTAGGATTTTCAATGTATTTTCTTTTATTTTATTGTTACTTAGGGTGATCTTCATGTATAAAGTGATACTTTGTCTGTATTCAGTTTATCAATGAAATTTTCCCTTGTTTTGTGTTATTCCTGTACTTAATTGAATGAATAGTCAATTATTCTATAAATGAATAGACAATTATTCTTTTAAAAAGACAGATGATTCAAAAGTTGGGAGATATTCATGATTCAGATTTAAGGAATCTGCCCTTGCCCCAGATATGAACTGGACCGCCGAATGAGTCTGGTTCGTGAAATGGCTGAGGTACAATCCTTTCGGCAATCAATCGGCATTGGGTTTAAATACTTGGCGATCATAATGTCATCTGCCCTTGCCCGGCCGATTAATATGAGCTTCATAAGCGAATAGGACTCGTTCATGGAATGGTTGTGGCATAAATCGTCGGCATTGGGTTTAAATACGGCGATCAGTTATCATCTGCCCTTGCCCGGCCGGTGTTTGAGCTTCATAAGCGAATAGGACTCGTTCATGGAATGGCGGTGGCATAAATCGGTCGGCATTGGGTTTAAATACTGGGCGTCAGTTAATCATCTGCCCTTGCGGCCGGTGTTTGAACTTCATAAACTAAATAGGACTCGTACATGGAATGGCTGTGGCATAAATCTTCCCTTGTCCAGCCAGTGTATGAGCTTCATGAGCTTCATAAGCGAATAGGACTTGTTCATGGAATGGTACGTGGCATAATCGATCGGCATTGGGTTTAAATACTTGGCGATCAAATTAATCATCTGCCCTTACCCTTACGGCCGGTGCATTTTCTTCATAAAATTTGAATATGACTCGTTCATGGAATGGTATGGCATAAATCGATTGGCATTGGGTTTAAATACCTGGCTGATCAGATTAATAAATCTGCCCTTGCCCCAGCCAGTGCATGAGCTTCATAAACCGAATAGGACACGTTTATGGAATGGCTGTGGCATAAATCGATCGGCATTGGGTTTAAATACCTGGCCGATCAGATTAACAAATCTACTCTTGCCCCAGCCAGTGCTTGAGCTTCATAAGCTGAATAGGACTCGTTCATGGAATGGATGTGGCATAAATCGATCGGCATTGGGTTTAAATACCTAGTTGATTAGATTAATAAATCTGCCTTTGCCCCAGCCAGTGCTTGAGCTTCATAAGCCGAATAGGACTCGTTCATGGAATGGCTATGGCATAAATCGATCGACTTTGGGTTTAAATAAAGGAACTTGCCCTTGCCTCAGATATGAACTAGACTACCGAATGAGTCGAGCTTGTGAAATGGTGAGGCCACGATCCTTCGGCTTAAGGCCAAGGGTTTAGCGACTCAGTGGAAACCGTGTCGTTTGAATTAAGGGATTTGCCTTGGTTAGGGGTGAAGCTGGAAAGCCGAAATTCGGTGGCTTACAGAATGCGTGCATTAGTGAGGTCGCCTCGGGAACAGGGTGCACCCATGAATTATTTAGAGAGGGGGTTTTGTCCAAACAAAACTCAACCCTATACGAGGAACTAAACAAAACTCAACCCTGCAGCGAAGAGTGAATGTCTAACAGGTTATTCTTCAATAGCAAAGGGGAAGGCGAGACACTGGCGAAGCTGGACTCGATGAATCGAACTGTCGAACTTCCCCGAACGGGGGCTAGAGCATCTGCTGAGCATGAAGGCATCATTCTCCTCGTCGACAAAGCCGGTCACCCGAAGGAAGCATATGGCGGTTCCTTTATCCGCGATGAAGCGGTGGGCCACGCCCGTTGAGCTTTGCAGTTTTTATCGATAACAAACCGATGATGGAGGCGAATTCAATCATCCTAGATCCAAATGTGGTAGTAGAATTTGCGCGACAGATTTTTCCATGAAGTTGATAGTAGATGGTTAGTCGAGACTTGAAGTGTTAGAAAGGGCATTCATGGGGGCGGTGAAGGGGCTATACATCTCCTCTGAAATTGATATGTGGCCGTGCTACTCGATGGGAGATAGAAGCGGAGGGGCGAACTTATTGAAGCCTAGAAGCTCGTGGAAAAGGCGGCGTGGTGAAAGATCAAAATTTGGTGGGGAAGCGATCGGTAGGAAAGTCTAACTCGATCGTGGAAGAAAGGGTGACACAACGGCTAATAAGTCATGCGATCGCCGATCGGGATCTGACTAGCATGTTTGCGATTGAGTCCGCCAAGGCTAAGGCTTCTGAAAAAGGCTTCCATGAAGTAGGAAGGTCAAAATAGAAAAACCGGGAAAAAACTTCGCCAAGGAGGTCTGCCGATGCAAAAATTGGGGATTTCGGCATGGGTGGATCGAGGCATTGAAGGCTGTGGATACCCTCCGTGTAGCAGGTGTTCAATCGGCTTCACCGTTATATCATCGCCCATAATTTTCCTTTGGCGTGTCTGAGATAGAAGAGTAGCGATGAAGGTGGCGCTACATAAACTTTTATATAAAAATAAATACATTTTGTATTCATTTATTGTTTAATTAACAATGTATTCGAAAGTAGTTTAATGAGGACATATATTTTTCAGAATGTTTTTGTTGTTGTACCAACTATTTTATGAGTGGATTTAATTGTGATATTATGATCTTTTTATTCCAACTGTGATAGTATGAAATTATACTTGTTTGATAAAATGACCATGACCATGACCATGACCATGAAAATATACATAGTTCGCTGAAACGTAAATTGCGCAAGGTGCCGCGAATTCGGCCCAAACATATGAATACGGCTGTCGGAATTCGGCACATCATTCGACCCAGGCTCGCCAGTGTCATGCGCTAATGGTACTCCGAATACGGAGTCTTAATCGGCCCAAAGGTGTCATGTACCAACGGGGCTCCGAATCCGGAGACTTATCTTGGCCAATCATGACATCCACGAAGGGCGCTCCGAATCCGGAGTCTTACTCAGCCCAAAGGTGTCAAGCACCAATGGGGCTTCGAATCCGGAGACTTGCGCTCCGAATCTGGAGTCTTACTCGACCTAAAGGTGTCATGTACCAACGGGGCTCCAAATTCGGAGACTTGTGCTCCGAATCTGGAGTCTTAATAGGCCCAAAGGTGTCATGCACCAATGGAGCTCCGAATCCGGAGACTAGCCAATCGTGATATCCACGAAGGGTGCTCCGAATTCGGAGGCTTTATCGACCAAAGGCGTCATGCGCCAATGGGGCTCCGGTCGGAGACTTTATTTGTGTCGTGATATTCTGAAGGCGCTCGAATCCGGAGGCTTTATTGGCCCAAAGGCGTCATGCACCGATGGGGCTCGAATCGAGACTTTATTTGTGTCGTCATATCCGAAGGCGCTCGAATCTGGAGGCTTTATCAAAAATCTTTTAGTGGATTGCACAATGAGTAGCAGGAATCTTTGCATTACAAAAGTGGAATGTGTACATGGTGAGCCATTTAGAACTAATACCATTCCCTATAGGTCGGGTTTAATGATAGAATTTGTGCAAGTGCGTTGAATTCCATGGCGTGGAACTCCTTCCTGACATGTCTTTGAGCCGATATGCCTCTACTCCTGCGATCGAATCAATCTGATAGGGGTCGTCCTAGTTTGGACCCAATTTTCCATCAGCCGATTTCTTGGCAGCTGGAAGTATTCTTCATGACCAACTCTCCTGGTATGTAGCAGCGCAGCTGAACACGTTGATTATATGACTTGGCAAGCTGTTGCTGGTACCGCGTCATGGATGCAAGAATCTGATCTCTTCTTTCTTGATCGAGAATCAAATCCAAAGCTTGACATCATGTCATTTCGCCCATATCAAAAACTTGCGATTTGAGTTGGGTGACCGATCTCGGGGGTATGATTGCTGGGTTCCAAAGCATAGAGCAAATGGCATTTCTCCGATTGGATAAACCTTGCGTAGTTCGATGAGCCCACAATACACTCGGCAATTCTTGACCCATTTGCCTTTAGCTTTCTCGACCTCTTCTTGATGCCATCTAAGATGGATTTGTTAGAGGTTTCGCTTGCCCATTGCTTTGTTAGTGGCGGTGTAGAAAAGTAAGGCGGATACCATACTTAACTTTGACTCTCGGTAGATGCCACAATCAAAGCTGGGTGCCGTTATGCGAAATAAGACCTCTTGGAATGCGAATCGTGTTATGATATTTCTCCATACAAAGCGCTTAACATCGGCATATCGAATGTGCGTTAATGCCTCCGCTTCAACCTAGTTTGTGAAATGTCATCGACGATCAAGTATCGCTTGTTCCACAGGGGCCCTCGGCAATGGGCCTACGATATCAAGACCCTTGTTCACATTTCTTCACATAGCATTGGCATCCTCTCTCATTGTCGGCCAATAATACCCACGTGTTATAGCTCGATGGGCCAAAAGCGCCATCGAGAATGGGCACTAGCTGCCTTTATGTATTTGATCGAAGCTCTTGACTTTTTAGTGTACACATTCCAAGTATGGACCGGCAAGGGATTTTTTTATAAAGCTTTCCTTGCGGATCCAAGTAGTATCGCAGGGCTTTGTTTCGCAGTTTGTGCGCTTCTTTCTTGTCCGCTGGGAGCTATTCAGAAGATAGGAATGCAGCGATGGGATCCATCCAAACTTGGTCCAGATTCTATGACGTTGAATTGGACTTCCTCCGAAGGGCCGGTGCTCGGCTCTGGGATGAATCCTACTTCGATGGTCCGTTTAATCTCTGAGTTAATGGGGGAGGCAAGGCAAGCCAGGGCATCTGCATGTGTGTTCTGATCACGTGTTATCTGATTCAATTCATGATGGTCAAATTTTGCCAGCAAGGAGTTAGCCGTTTTCATATATGCCGCCATATAGTCGTTTCTTGCCGCGTACTCCCACTTTAGCTGGTTGATCACCAGTTTTGAATCGCAAAATATAAGCAAGCGTCGAGCACCTAGAAGATGTGCGTTCCGCAAACCGGTTAGAAGGGCTTCGTATTCGGCTTCGTTATTTAATGCTTTGAAGTCGAGTTTGACGGCCTGCTCGATTATTGCACCGTCGGGAGCCATGATTACTACTCCTGCCCCATTGCCCCGTTGATTGGATGATCCATCACAGTACAACTGTCAAATGTCCCCAACATAAATTCTCCAGGTCGGCTTAGGTTGAACTTCGTCAGACTTGAAGTCGGCAAGACCCCCAGTGAATTCGTCCACAAAGTCGGCAAGCATCTGTCCCTTGATGGAGGTTCTAGGTGGAAACTAAATATCGTACTGTCCGAGTTCAAGAGCCCACTTTGAAACGCGTCTTGATGCTTCCGCCTTTGCATAATCTTGATCGGAGGGTATCTGTTAGCACCGATCTTTGTGCCCTTGGAAGTAATGCATTAGTTTTCTCGCCGCCATGACTAGGGCTAGAATGAGTTTCTCTAGCGGCAGGTAGTGTGTTTCGGCGTCGACCATTGCCTTGCTCACATAATACCTTGCTCTTTGCTTGACTCTTCCTTAATTAGTCTGTTGATGGCGGTCAGCGCGGATACAAGATGAGTGGGTGCTTGCGAAGGTGTTATCAAATTAGGCGGTCGGTAGGTTTGAGACCGTTGAAAGCGGCTTCGCACTTGGCGAACCATTCGAAAGCCTTACCCTGCCGCAGTGTATGGAAGAATTATCGGCAGCGGTCTGTAGATCAACTAATGAACCTGCTGTGTGCGGCGGGCATACCCATCAACTTATGAACCTCTCTTCTTGAGCGAGGGGCCGAGTTCCAAAGTGTTGTGATTTGCCTTGGGTTGGCCTTGATTCCTCGGTGGTTGACAATGTAACCTAGGAACTTGCCAAAGTCGATCCCAAATGCACGTCTGGAAGCATTCAGCTTCATTTTATATTTGCGTAGAATGCTGAATGTCTCCTCCAGATCGGCTATATGATTCTGCTCTTCCTTGGATTTGACCACCATGTCGTCAATGTATACTTCCATAGTGTGGCCGAGTTGCTCTTTAAACATGGTGGTGACTAGTCTCTGATAAGTTGCCCCTGCATTCTTCAGCCCAAAAGGCATAACCTTATAGCAATAGGTTCCTTTTGGGGTGAGGAATGCAGTTTTGTCTTGATCCTCTAGATGCATGGCAATTTGATGGTAGCCTCTGTAGGCATCGAGGAAGCTCATGCGCTGATGACGTGCTGTAGCATCTACCAGTCCCATTCTTCTTCTTCACAACCACAGTATTAGAGAGCCATATACGGTAGGTCACTTCCCTGATTGCCCCGGCGTCAAGTAACCGGTCAACTTTTTCAACAACTGCAGCAGTGTGCTCTGCGGCTGATCGCCGGCTTTTCTAAATGATTGGCTTGCATTTAGAGTTAACATTTAAACAGTGTTGCGAAACAGACGGATCTACACCAGGCATCTTATATGGAGTCCGCAAATACATCATAGTTCTTAGAGTAGGAAGGAAACTATTTGTTGTGCATCGGCTTGATTGAGGCGGCGACCATAAAGAACACATGCAGGTTGCCGTTGATTTTAACTCGATCTAGGTCTTGGTGGCCTTTTCACTTGGGAGCTGCCCAACATCATCGAGCTCTCGATTGGTACCTCAATGGAATTGACTTCCAACTCCTTGGCGTCTTTCTAGCAAGGACATAGCATGCTCGTCTTGACTTTGTGAACCACAATTTGCTCAATGCAGCGTCTTTGTCGGAAGCGGCGATTGATGATAGGTGCTTGGCACAGCCTGCATAGTATGCAACCAAGTCCGCCCCATGATGAGATTATACGACGATGGCAGCTTCACGACCAAGAACTCCATATCTCTTGTTAGAGCACTTTCGAGCAGGTAGTGTGATTTTTCCCAACGGGTACTTTGGATTGGCGTTGAAGCCGAATAGTGGATAAGGGGCCGGGGAGAGATCCAATTTAGAGAAGCCGTGTTTGGTGAATGTTTTGTAGTACATAACCTCCGATGTGCTCCCTGGGTCAATAGTGCAGCTCAACTATGAATCAGTTTACGTGTAACTCAATTACCAAGGGATCGATGTGGGGAAGTGTCACTCCGGCCAAATCTTAATCATCAAAAGAAATGCTTGCAGCTTCATGGGGCCGTTTAGCCGGAGTGAGTTGATTTTGAGGATCGGGATTCGACTGAATCGTATGCATCGAGGATGAAATTGGTAGGGTGTATATCATGTGGATCACGCCGAGTAGAGGGGAATCTTGTCTTAAGGCTATTGCTTTGGTTGAGTTGCCTTTTCGGACATATTGTTGTAGCCGACCATCTTGCACCAATTCCTCTAGGTGAGCCTTCAATGCATAACAACTACTCGGTTTCATGGCCATGATCCTTGTGATACTCGTCTTGCCTATCCGTCTTCTAGTATCGGGAGGTCCCATTTTTACGGCCACTTGAAGAGCGGAAGATGTTAGATTTTGGACATGTTGTCTTGATCGGCTCGACAACTCGGTATATTTCTTGTTAGCACGCCTTGTGCGCTTCTTTGTCGACTTATGGCTGTTTATTAAGCTCGGTGGAAGCATGGGTCCTTGATCGGCGAGAATCCGTCTCTTATCTCGTTTTGCCCGATCTTAGTGGTTCGAGGGCTTTGAGGTCTTCTGAATTTAATGGTGAGCAATTTGTAGAGCCATCTTGTTGGCCACATTTAAGCTTTAACCCGCAAGGCATCATCTTCCACTTTCTGATATTCTTCAACTTTCTTCATCAACGACCAAACTATTTTGGGGGCAAATGCGGTCAAAGAGCTGCGAAGAACCTTTGTCGAATCTGACCCCATCTTGAAGGCGGTGATGGCCATGGAGTCATTGCAAGCATCGTCTGCAGTTGAAACATTCCCAATACCGTGCTGTCACACCCCAAACTGCCCTAAAAGTTTGGGCATGACCTATTCATAACTAGACATGTAACCTGATGTACAACCTATGGGGCCTTATCGGAAGCATAAAACATGAATATAACATAGATACAACATATACCATTAAGCTATTTCTAATATTCTAGGATCTCATACATCATATACTTCATCAAAAACGGACAAAGTTAAAAACTAAATCCCTGAATATCGGTTACATACTCATACCTATGCAGTCCCAGCCCAATGATTGGGCGTATACAAAAATAAACATAAAAGTTACATACATCAACCTTAGATGGACAGTCAACAAGCAAGCTACATTTAACGGCTTAATGAGATAAGTACAGTGCCTGGACACATGAGGGTTGACACAAGGAAGAGGACATCTTGTCTAGGACCGACCACCTGATTGGTGACCTACAGAGACAGACATAACAGAGAGTGAGTCAGGCTCAGTGAATAGTAATACATAAAGAAAATGACATTTAACTTGTAACATAATGCAGAGTTCATATAGCTAATGCGAATCATGCTAAGTACATAATGACCTCGGGCCCAATCACCAACACAAACATCATAGAAATAATGGCTATAAGCCCTTGAAACATGGTGGCACGAGGCCCTTGAAACATATGGCACGAGGCCCTTGAAACATGTGGCGTGAAGCCCTTGTACATATGGCACTAAGGCCCTTGAAAGGTTGGCATAGAGCCCTTGAAGGTGGCATGAAGCCCTTGAAAAGTAGCATGAAACATACTTAAACTTGTAACATATACTTGAAGCATACCTGAAACATCCTTGAACTCGTAATATACTTGAAACCATACTGGAAACATACATGAACTTGTAATTTACCTAAAACCATACTTGAAATATACTTGAGACCATACTTAAACCATACTTGAAATATACTTGAATTTACAACATACGTAAACTTGTAACATGCGTATTCTTGGAACATACATAAACTTATAGTATACTTGGACTCGTAGCATACATGAACTTATAACATATTAAACTTGTATATACTTGAACTTATAAATTTACTTAATCTTGTGCATACTTGAACTTTTCGCATATATCAACTTGTAATATTCTTGACTTATAACATACGTAATCTTGTAAACATACTTAAAAACATACTTGAATACTTACTTGAACTTGAAACATTCTTGAAATACACTTGAAATATACTTAAAACACACTTGAAATATATCTGAAACATGCTCGAACTCGTAACGTACTTGAAACATAATCATTCATTAATTCAAACGTAACATATGATCACTAAAACATTTCTTGTTGTATCATGTCGTTCTCATACATTTGACAATGAGGATCTACTTCACGTTTTCATGAGGTTATACAATAATGTTAAGCTTGCACTTACGTAAATTTTGAATAACTTCTAATGCATATGGATACACATAGCTATTTTTATAATTGCTTGAAATTCGTTCTTCAAGAATGAACATATGTAGGTAGTCTAATTCCGTATAACTTTGTAGGACGACCTTGTCAGTTCACACTTTCACAATTTGGCCCTTGGTCTGAGGGGTTCACACCTTCACAATGGCCTTTGGGTTTCATAGATTTACAAGTTCACAAGTTCCTTTGATATTTTCATAATTCATAATGTTCCTCACACAACATACATGTTAGCATAATTCGTACGACGAAGATCATAACGTCACTAATAATAATTAGTAACGGATAAAGGTACATCAAGTACTACTACTCACAGTGTTGTGGCGGGACGCAACTTGCTCCCAGAGTGCACCCTATATACATAGAACTCACAATTTAGTTCAACCTCTTCTTGCATTCACGTTTCAATCGTTAACTTCCAGGACATTAAGAAACACTTTAAATAATTCAAACATTAATTTCAACCATCCCAGAGGGTCAAACAGGTCAAAAGAAACATTCCATGTTTTTTGCCTTGAAATTGCCGCGTCTTGTGAGCCCATGCGTCGGCAACTCCTGCGTCTTGGCAGTGATGATGCCCTTGCGTGCGGTTTAAGCTGTTCAACGCCCAAAATTGCCCCACTTACGCGCGTGCGGCGATTACATAAAAATCTGTCCGAACTTCTCCAAAAATCCAACTCTTTGATGGATTCAACAAGGTCTAAAATAGATCTTTAAAGTCATAAAATATGGTCTAAACATCATGGATTTTAGAAGACTTAACATGTGGACATATAATTCCATAGTCAAACATAAATCTTAACAAAGTGTTGCAACTCAATTCTTGTTCATGAGCATAACATAAACATGGAGAAGTTTATACAATAAGATCATCCAAGTTCATAATTGGGCATATCATGCATAGATGAAGGATAGGATGGTGAAACTCTACATCAAACCAACATCAACACATCTTCTCATTTACTTTCATACACATCCCATATCAAAGAAATTTCTACCCATACTTCAAATATTCCTAGCCAAGACAAGAGAGGAGGAATTAAAGTGTAATCTACATCAAATTTACATACCTTGAGTTTAAAGTCTCTCAAATTGTCTCTAAATTTCTAACCCTTGATCTTGAAGTTCTCCTTTCTAGCTCTTTTCTCCTACTCTCACCCTTCCTCTTCCTCAAAGATATTTTGAACTAGAAATGCTTAAGTCAAATGGTTAAGAACACATAGATATACTTATAAGAAATGAATAGGACAAAACTCAATCGTTTAAGCATCCGAATTGAAATTTCATGAAGCGCTTAATATTACTTAAAAATCATCTTGATCATCTGTGAAATCAATTTCGGATAATTAATATTAAGGCCTCAATTTGATCCAAACATTCTAATAGAGCAGATGCATTTCTTGTTCATAGATAGACTTTCTTAACATAGCATAATAAGCACATAATTGCACATAATAAGGGACTAGAAGTGTACCATAAAACATGTATGAGGTCGGGTTATTCTGTTGAATATGCATGAAGGGTTTTCCGGTTGAATCTGCATCGCCTAGAGAATCGACTTGCTTTGGTTGGACCTCATTAGTGATAAACCTTGCCCTAAAGGATTTTTGGGTTGGTGGAAGCTTTTAATCGAAGCGACTCGGTTTATAATACCACCTGACAACTAGTGGTCCTAAACTGCTCGGAAATATTCTGCACATGAGAGCCCCGTCATTTGCACGCAGCGTTATGGCTTGCTTATAATGGCAGATGTGATCGGTGGGGTCTGATTTACATCGTACAAGGTGAATGATGGTGCTTTGAATTTCTTAGGTAGCATTGCCTTTGCAATCCGTCGTCTGAGGAATCGTCTTTGGTCTTTTCATCTGGCTGTTTCTTCTTCGCTTATACCTTATCTGAGGACTCTCTTGAAGAATTGGTAGTTTCAGTCACCCTTCTTCTTGGGCTCGGGGATAATAGATGCGAGTTGCTATCAATATCGTCTTATCGGACTCGGTCATCGACCACTGCCCTCGGAGGTAGATTAGGATCTAGGCGTACAACTTGTTTAAACCGCCACTTCCAAGGCCAAATCTTAGCGGAGATGTTAGTTTTCGATCATGTTCTCCAACCTCTGTTTTTGCTTTGCTTGTTCCATGATCGCTGCATTGTCTCATGCTCAGAAGTTAAAGGTCGGCGAAGTTCAAGGCTGCGTCTTCTTGGCGATAGTCTCCGAGCCAAACATGTTTGTTGGAGTGAGTCGTCTCTTTCGTGGTTTCATCAATGACTATCGGAGGGTCTTCATTACACGCAATGGATATATTTGAGTATTCCTGACGGCGCCAATTGTGGAGAAGTGGTTTGGAAATACTCTTGGTCTTGGGGGCGCTCTTGATCCTCAAATAGACACCTAAAAGAAATGAACACTCGATGTCTGGGTGCGGAATTAACACTCAAGCGGACAAGTCGATCTCTACTCTCTGGGTTACTTGTATTTTAAGTTTAGCGAAATAATTCTCACATACCTTTCTTGATACATTGTTCCTTTACTTATACTCGTTTCTGGGCCTTGGGGCCGACCCACTTCACTCATTATCCTCTTATTTACTCGGCTCCATAGTTCAATAGATACTCGGCCTATCTATTGCATTAGTCCTCTGATTATGCGAGGATAGAGTCGAGTAATATCTCATCTTCTAGAGTGTCTTACGATTACGCCATTTATCGGCTCCCACAACTTTTATTCCAATTCATCGTCAAGGAATAACACAATTCTCTTTTCTCAAGTATCCTCAACAATTAGTCATTTCAAGACTATTTCAATAATTTCCAAAATGAACAACAATTCTCATATTCCCTGAAATTCATCATTTATATAAATATAAATAAGAAATTTTCCAAACATCCATTTATTTTGACACACAAAATAAATATAACAATATCATTTATGGATTTTTCGATCTCTTAAAAAATCTCCAAATTCTAGGTTTTCTCACCAAAACTATACAACTCAAATCTTTTGAAAAACTTTCCAAAATCATCTTTTCTTTAATCAACGAAGATCAAAACCCATAAGATCATTTTAAAAAGAACAAGATACAAACCCACTTTTCAAAATTGCTCAACTTCTTGAATCAACAATCAATTTTCAAAGCTATCGAAAGATGATTTTAGAAAATCATATAGATCTTACAAAAACATATATATAACTCTAAAATCCTTAGCCTAAGTTTTGAAGAAAGAAATGAGATGAAACCCCCAAAATCAGCGATTCAACCGAAACTTCGATCTTCACACTTTAGCAAGAAGCCCTCGAAGTTAACCAACTTTGATGAAGAACCTATGGAAGAACTCTAATGGATCTTGAGAAATCAAGGTTTTTGATCCAATTTGGGCGTGAGGAAACATAGAGACAAGGAGAGGAAATGTATTTAGAGAGATATACAAAA